>JARQZK010002175.1:7500-342500 GCA_030704885.1 Cynegetis impunctata | reverse complement strand
CTTCGACGGTTTAATCTTGAAGCACATTCTATCTAATAACGAGTTTTGCAAATCTATAGATATTTATCTAGGTTTTTCAGTTTAGTTTTTGTCCTTTTCAGTCGTATTTTGTCCCATAAAATACATACTATTGCAGTATATCGAAGGAACGCAGTCAGGTGTGGAAGTATTTTTTTATCAAGGTATGAAGGTACGTACCTTCGTTGGTTTTAACTTTTTTTTTCAATCACGAAGCACATCGAAATTTTTTTTTGTAAAATAATTTTTTTTTTCAATTCTGTTTGCTATTTAAGAGTGATTTTTCAAAATATGATTGTATCCGTTCATCTCGCGCGAAAAATATGACCTTAGCTCACGCCTTTTTTCATTATATATTTGATTGACACGTCACTGAAAGTATGTTTTCATTCACATATCTCCGATCTTTCAACCAAATAATTGAATAATGTTCTAACTAGAGCATAGCATTCGAAATTATTCATCTGATTGTACAACTGCACAATAATATAATAATTACTATTGTGCAGTTATTCGAAATATTTAAAACATAGCTCTCAATTATATACCAGCACATACATTTAATAATTTTCAAAACAATACTATTAGATACGATTACATTTTTGCACATTATGACATTTCTGTATTTTCATGATTGAATTGTATCCAATAGTGTAGTTCTCATTCCTTTATTTACGAAAGATGCATATACTCATGTGTAAAAGATCATTCCATTCAACGATTTCCTAATCCTAGAATATGTTTGGTACATTCAATTCATTATTGAAGTGAACAATAATTTATACTGTAGAAATGGTTTTACAATGACGTTTATCAAAGGCCATTTTATTATTCTTATCAGAATATAGTAAGTGACTCATTTCTCCTAGAAATAATTACATTATTGGTACATTTATATTCAATAGCAATAACGAGTTCAATGTGAGAGTATGAGTATCACTGTAATGTTTATATAACTTTTAAATACTATCAATTAGAGATAACATTTGAATATTAACGATTACAAAGTATAAATATCGTTTCACGATATCCAATTCGATATCGATTAATAAGCAACTTATTAGTAATAATTACTTTCTGTCAGAGAGTACGACTCCACTGCATAGAAAGTCAATAGTGAGGTGCGACAGTTATTGAGTGGTATTTAAATCCCGTTTAATATATATATATATATATATATATATATATATATATATATATATATATATATATATATATATATATACAGTGTGGGCCATCCATAACTTTCCACCCCGAATTTTGAGCTTTGGGATGGAATAACGGAAAAACGCTCGGACAGGTCAAATTTTGTTGAAAGAGGGACAAATAAGGGTGTTCAAATGAGTTTGATATCACTACCCCTCAAGCTTGCATCAATAACTTTCACACGCCGAATTTGGATCTTTGAGATGGGAAAAACGCTCGGACGGGTCAAATTTTGCTGAAAGGGGGACAAATAAGGGTGTTCAAATGAGTTTGATATCACTACCCTAGTAGCCGCAACCCCTAACAGCTCTCATTTTTGATTAGGGAAAAGGGGTCGAGCAGCACCTTGTTGGAAAGGCAATTCAATTTCCTGCATGAGTGTATTTTTTTTTCATCGCTTTATTATACAGAGTGACTCAGTATTGCATCAATAACTTCCACACGCCAAATTTGGATCTTTGAGATGGAAAAAACGCTCGGACGGGTCAAAAAAAGAATTCGATATCACTACCCCTCTAGCCGCTACCCTAACAGCAATTATTTCAATTTAAACGAAAGCGCACGATTTACTTTGTAAATATTATTGTTTTCACGTTTTCAGTTATTGTCTCGGTTTCAGCATTTCCAACATGTGTTTGGCATACGAGTAGTGATCGAGAAATTGCAGAAAAAAGGCTGCGATAACAGATTTCGTTGGTATTGAGATGGAGAAGCAGTTTGAAAATGAGAATTCATTTAGTTATTTGAGACTTAAAAAAAAATGAGAGCTGTTAGGGGTTGCGGCTAGAGGAGTAGTGATATCAAACTCATTTGAACACCCTTATTTGTCCCCCTTTCAACAAAATTTGATATATATATATATATATATATATATATATATATATATATATATATATATATATATATATATATGTTTGTGTGTGTGTATTTTAAAATCTTTATTCTTAAGACAGAAATATATATCTATGCATTAACAATTGCTGAAATGAATTCATTCGAAGTCTGTGTTGTAAAATTGATTAAATGGGCGTCAGCGTTCTGGAGTCCTTGAAAACGGCTTTTTAAGGCCAAAACGTTGGAATAATAGATAGAAAACAAACACAAATGAATCTCCAATTTACCTAAGCCATATTCCCAAGAAAATTCTGATATTATCATATATATATATATATATATATTATATATATAGATATATAACGAAACAATCAAAATTTGGATAAATAATTTAGTCACAATGTTGGCACCACCAAACTTGGTGGAAGGGAGTGGCAGGGAGCTGTGGCACAAAATGTGGAAAGTAATCATGAAAAACATGTCCGAAATTCAGTCTACTAGGGTTCTTTGGAGGAGCTACAAAATGATTTTGAAGGATTGTTCAATCCCAAATATCCTCCAAATTGAATCAGAGGGTTGAAAATTTGAACCTAGACTAAGGTGATGTCAGGAAATGGCCGTTTGGTTGTATAAGCTTTCTTCTATTTCTGCCTTCATTTTAAAGTAGAGAATTCTTATGTTTTCGTTGTTTTCGGAGGACTTCACTAATCACTACTTGAGTTAGAGGGTTGACATTCAGTACGTTGATTGAGTTGATGTTACGGACGTATTCATTGGGATTTAAACTCTTTTCCTCGACTATTGTAATTTCATAACAGAGATTTCATATTTTTATGTGTTTTGAGGTTTTGCCAACAACACCGAGATCTATTTTGCTCACCACCACACTAGTCTGATAAAATAACACTATTAATATAAAGTCATATATGAAGATATTATGTAAAGTATAAATTTCAATAATTTCATAAAGAATATTTTTGAAGAATTCGTGAATCAATGACTACAATAAAGAAATGCTTGAAAAAAAGATGAAATGCGATGAAGCTGAAAAACAATAAACGCATTTTGATAGGTAGGTTCTCATCTTAACTACTTGATGATTACGTAGATAATCGAATAGAAAATAATGATGACGTCAGCAGCTCTTCAACTAACGGAAAATTTATTAGAGCATCACTACTCTGCGAGTACAAACTAACGGAATAAATATATGGGAAACACAAATATTCATTGAGAAAGTCTGAGGTGATTTTTAGAGAGTAAAGAAAGTCGTTGAGAGAATATTATTTTTGAATCCATTAAATCGACCGGATAAAAAAATTAAATAAGAAATCACGGAACATGAATTCAAGTAGTGAGGATCATGTGAATCCATATAAGTAATTCCTAGATTTGTTCAATAAATTAATCAGGAAAATAATGAACCCAAAAAATAATCAATTAACTCGTGTGGTGGGATGATTGTTCCAAATCTCTGGGATTTAACATGGCCAGCCATATATTAGGAATGGTATTGATGTAAACCCCGTAAATGAGATATCAGAATGAAAACAACTCAAAATAGGAGGAGTCATCAGTTGATGAAAGTTTTGAAAATTTGAAGGAAGTATGTTTCCGGAATTACTTAATCCTCAGTCAATATGTTCCAAAGTTCCCTCACAATGCAGGGGAGAAGGGATTAAAGAAATCAGAGCAATTATTTAAAGAATAATCTTCGGTAACAGTTTGACAGTTCTACAGGAGTTGTGTTGAAATGTTGTAAATTATTATAATAAAAGAAGTAAGTTTAGTAAGTGACTACGAGCACTTTCTATGATAGTGCCTTTAGTACCTACTTATACAAAGCCGTCCCTTCAATTCACTAACGGTTGTAAAATAGCGGTCAGGCGGGGATTTTTGAATCTTTGATAATTCGTATCTATTAAATGGAGTGGATCTTGAATATGGACAATATTGTAAGAATTGCGGAATTCTGCTCTGTACAGTGAAATAAATAGTTTTATGTCGAAATCATTACCAGCTCGGAAGAGCTAGATCAGTTTGAAATTCGTAACTTGGCGGAAGGGTTGAAGAAAATCAAAATTGTGTAGGTACTACAATGAATAATAAGCAAAGCCCAGCAAAAATGTTGGAGGTTCCAATGAAGTTATTATTCAAATATCACTTTTATGGTGTGATGAAATAAATTCGCATGAAACACTATGAAACATCAACTATAGAATACAAAAAGAACAATAGTTTTTGCTGTAGATAATCTTTCGAAGGTATATAATTACAAATACACTTCAATTTTTTTTTAGTGTAAATTGTCTAGAAAATTTTTTTCGTGGAAATAAATGAAGCGCAATAAATAACAAACTTATATTCATATAATTGGTTGATGAATTCATGTGGTGGTATAAACTGATAGTTTATTAATTATAACTTTCTTATTCAATATTTTAAATTCATTTGAAACATTTTAAATATTTAGAAAGATGTTTTGTGTAAATTGAAACTAAATTTTCTGTACCCTTCAACAACTGAAAACTTAAATTTTCTCGTACGGTTCCTATCTCAACTGAAACTACCAGTAATAATAGTCAGACTATTTTGTGACTTAACTTTCTCACATGTTGATGTGTATATGAATTCTCCTTGATAATATAACGTTCAATTAATATTATCGATTAATCATGGTTAAACCTTGAGGAAATAACACTTAGAGATAACACGAATATATAGAAGTAACAGTAGGTACTGAACTCAAATAAATATTTATACTGATAAAATAAAAGATTATTTATGTGATTCAAAGTATGAAATATTGAAATCCGAACTTTTTCCTTGAAAAATGCAAGTGTTTGGATTATTTCAATCAATTTAATTGAATTCGAAGGATATAAACAATAACTTGGATTTGAAGGATATGAAAAATTGAATATTATCCTGATGGAAATCTTATTTTTCCATTAGGAGAATACATGAACGCAAGTCAATGAATGCATTGTATTCTGTATTCTGTATTTTTGGGAGTGCAGTCGAGACCACAGCACTTAGGCCCCATTGGGCCCTTTGTGCATCCTCCCCGTGCATTGTAGAGTGCATGGAATATGCGAGAATCTTTGACTTCAGGACTTTATTAGGAGTATTTAGTAGGTAAACATACGAAAAGGCCTAGCCCCTGATAGGAGAAGAGCTTAATCATATAATTCTAGGGGTTCCCACGATCCTTCCTTAGAAACACTGACATAAAAGTAGTTAATATTAAATTTCCTTCAATTTGATATACATTTTTGACAATTTATGTACAGGGTGGCCAGATAAGAATGCAAAGCGCTGTATCTCGTAAACTATTCGTCCTCGAGACTTACAGTAATAAATATTATTACTAAAGTGGCCAAAACAAAATCCTGGAAATTATTTTTATGTTGCACCGAGTAAATGTATCACAAAAACATATTAATTTTCAAAGTTAGCTCTATTCGAATAATTTTTGTTTTACACTTTTTGACGTATCTATTGAAATGAAGTGGTGGGGGGTGACTCAATGTTTTTTTGAATAAACAGCTGTAACTTCTAAACTACTGAACGGATTTTAATAAAGTTGGTCTCGTTTGGAAAAGCATTTATTGAATCATCAAATCCATCTTATCTGTCATATGTCAAATTTTTAGTGATGGCGCTTGAGCGCATTTTTTGATATAATAATAGAAAATTGCTAATTTCTTTGAAGAATTAAATACAATAATATGAATTTTTTCCTATAAAAATGAAGTGTGATGATACCAAAATAGGCAAGTGAAAATCGCATCTCGGTATCTTATTTCAAGCCTAAGATATCGAAGAAAGAAAATTTTGTCATCATAAATTTCTGAAATTCTGTATTTATTCTAATTTATTTGTCATTTTTCAAAAATCAATGATGAAATATCATATTTTTATGACTCAAATAATAAATAGTATTCTTAGTTCAAAATATCTTTAATAAACGTGTAGGAGCATAGTAAGCAATGAAAATAATATGCAAGTGCAAGGTAGTCAGAATATGAAGTGACCATAGATGAAAAACAAAAGACTAAAATAAACTTGTCAACAAGTATTGAAATTATCCTTATAGTGACAGTGTTAAGAGTTTTTGTGGCACATAAAAGTAAGGACTGAAAATTTTCAAAATGCCTTTTACTAACGAGGAAGCTGTTGATATGATTGCGGTATATTTTGAATGTCTTCAAAATGCAGCATTTGCACAAAGAGTATACAGAGCTCGATATCCAAATCGGCGTCTACGCGATGCAAGAATTTTTTCCGCGTTTAGTGCAAAATTTGCGTAATAATGACAGCTTTCGACCTAAGTTGCGAAGAAACGCGGTTAGAACATCGGAAGACGATATTGTTAATGTTTTAGCATACGTAGAATTGAATACCCACGTTAGTACGAGAGCAATGTCTGTAGCTTTGGGTATATCATGTTCTACTATTCTAAGCATTTTAAGGGATCATAGGCAAGTTTCACTAAAAATACTACAGTGCCACAAAAACTCTTAACACTGTCACTATAAGAATAATTTAAATACTTGTTGGAAAGTTTATTTTAGTCATTTGTTTTTCATCTATGGTCTCTTCATATTCTGACTACCTTGCACTTGCATATAATTTTCATTGCTTAATATGCTCCTACACGTTTTTTAAAGATATTTTGAACTAAGAATACTATTTATTATTTGAGAATAATGAAAAAATTACATTTCATCATTGATTTTTGAAAAAAGACAAATAAATTTTATGATGTCTAAATTTTCTTTCTTCGATATCTTAGGCTTCAAATAAGATACGGAGATGCGATTTTCACTTGCCTATTTTGGTATCATCACACTTCATTTTTATCGGAAAAAATTCATATTATTGCATTTAAGTTTTCAAAGAAATTAGCAATTTTCTATTATTATATCAAAAAACGCGCTCAAGCGCCATCATTAAGAATTTGACATATGACAGATGAGATGGATTTGATGATCCAATAAATGCTTTTCTAAACGAGACCAACTTTGTTAAAATCCGTTCAGTAAATTAGAATTCACAGCTGTTTATTCAAAAAAACATTGAATCACCCCCCATCACTTCATTTCAATAGATACGTCAAAAAGTGTAGAACAAAAATTATTCGAATAGAGTTAACTTTGAAAATGTATATATTTTTGTGATATTTACTCGGTGAATTTCAGAGAAAAATCACTTTAAAAGTTTCAGATGGCATTTACGCCTCCTGGCGGCCATCTTGGAAACATAGAATTAATTTACAGGATTTTGTTTTGGCCACTTTAGTAATAAAATTTTTTACCGTAAGTCTCTACGACGAACAGTTTACGAGATACAGTACTTTGCACTCTTATCTGGCCACCCTGTACATTCAATTTCGATGTCCATCTAGAAATGAGTATGTTGAGAACCTGTTGCGTTTTAACTGCTGTTCTTGTTATCAGGATGAATAACAACTCTTTAAAATGGAAATAAGGTTGTTCCGCTACAAATAATTTATCAAGCTGCAAACTTGAAGCTTGATGTTTCAAGTTCTTCCTCCAACTGAAGGAGCTATTAAGTAGCATGCCTATCGGACGTACCACCAAGTACACCTTTGATTTAGGGAGCAACTTTGGAAGAGACAGGCCATTTTTGAGAAAGCTCATCTAGATCCACGTTCTGCTAGGAACCCTTCTAGCCCAGTCAATGAAGATGAAAAAACAAGCTTTGTCGCAACTAATTAGGAGAAAACTGAATTTCTGCAGGGTGTTAGCACATAAAGTATACACTACAAACTTTAGTTGTCGTAATGCTTGATTCGATTGCACGTTTATGTGTGGACACTGTAGTGGAATGATTTTTACCAATATTCGGACATAATCAAAGAAATGTGAATAATATTAAACACAAAGTGATAATAAATATTAATGGTATCCGCTGCGTAGGAAATAATCAGTTAATAGTATATTATCCACGACTTCCTCGAAAAAATTTGTAATAATCTGCATTTTCAACAATAAAAATAGTTATCAAAAGCGTTGACAACATTTTCTGTGATCACTGAAAACTGCATACTCACGTAAACGTCAACTATTTCACTTGACATCGATTCCATTCCTTTCTTTCACTCTGATAAAAATGAAATAGATAATTTATTAGAGTAAATATTCAATAAGTTGGGCATTATATTAAATATTAGTTTCATAATTTGCCTAAAAGTTATCTTAGTTACATAAAACCTAAAAATCTAATAACAATACTATCCTAACAATGTGAATGATAGTCTCAAGTTTGGACATACGTTTTGAGTGTGACGTCATGCAGTGTATAATAAACCATTATACACACTAGTGAATAATAGGTATAATTATACTTCAGGAAGCACACGTATAATGAATGATTTATAGTACAGTCGTGGACAAAATGTATTATTCTTGATATATTCACGCAGGGCCGTAACCAGCACTGGTTTCTAGAGGGAGCTGAACAAATTCTTGAGGGGGCTTGTTTTTTACATAGTACTAAAATAAATATACTTGAAAAAAAGATAGGAATATACAGCTTTTTCTGTCTTTTTACCTAGAAGTGTATACTGGACAACGAATATTAATTGAAAAACATTTTGGTAAAATAAAAAAATTTATTCTAATAAACATAATGAATAAAAAATCTCTCCTAGAAAACTCTAAATAAGTTAAACTATTAGACATAAAAAATTATAAAAAAAAATTAAAATGTACTTTCATCATTAAATATAAACAAATAAATAATTATATTAAATATAAACAAATAAATATATCATAGAGCCACTTTTTGGAGGAAGATTATAGATGTAAAAAATGCAGCCAACAAATTCATGTTTGAAGATTTAGCTCTATTTGCATTTACTCTTCTAAAGTTACCGTCATCCAATTAATTCGTGGAAAGGATATTTTCATGGATTAATATTTTCAAATGCAAAATTCGAAATAAAATGATACTAAAAATGTTAAATTCAGTTGTGTCTATTAGATCTCACTTGGAAATAAATGAGATTTGCTGTAAATAATTTGAGCCTAGCAAAGCTATGTATGCAAAATTTAATTCTGATATGTATCAGTAGCAGAACCAATCCACAACTTCAAGCACAGACAAAGATGATGATGATGATGTCTTTTGAACAGTTTATATAAAATAAAGATATTTGTAACAGAATCGTGGTTTTGATTGTAATAGTAGTTTAAGTAGAAAGTCCCGAAAGTACCTACCTATCATTGTTTTTCGGACTAGTAGGCAACATGTTGGGTGCACTATTTTTTCGTGCAGTTGCGAAAAAAATCATGATTGCGATTTTCGGCGACAAATTAGCAGCAAAACACGTATGAAATAACTCCTAGAATAAGTGAATTTTATATGAAAAATACTTGTTACCAATGTTTCCCCGTTAACATGTCGCAACCACGGTTGCGCTTTTGGGCGACAAATAAGCGTCTAAAGTGCAACACGGCTCTGAAAAATCTAGCAACCCTAATAGTAGCCGCTCGTTTGTCGCTATTTCATTTTAGGATAAAAAACGTCAACATGTTTTGCGGGTTAAAAGTTTCATGTTTCAACGCAAATATAAACATTTTTGGTTCGTGATAATTCTGGTATCTTTTCTAGAGAGGGCGCCCCCTGGATACGGCCTTGTATTTACTGCAAAACTTAATTATTTCGCCAAGCATTGACATTATTTATTAGACTATCAGTAACACCAGAGCAGAGAACCATAAACTTTTATACCAAAAAATTGAACTATGGTAGTGGAAAATTAGAGAGAACGTCATTACATTGTTACTCAATTTCAACTGAATGACTATTCAAGATCATGAAGCGGTGCACTTCAGCAGTTAAGATTAACCTAGCATGCTAGGACTGGCGGCGCGGTGTCCACTACTGTGTTTTGTTCGAAATATTTCTTTCCATGACGTAATGATAAAAAACTATAATTCGTTGAAGTTACTTTTTGTTTCCTGTAGTGACAGTTTTCTGTATATGATCAGTATTACGGTAAAACTGAGCTATCTACATGAAAAATGCAATTTGTTTATAATATTGTTAGAAGTAAAATAAAAAAAAAGATCACCCCGGCAACATCATTAGTTTTCAAGCTGTAAGCACATAACCAGAGTACTGCTCTTGTAAGGTTGCTGAAGGGAAGTGGAGGAAAGAGGGGTAGGGGTCTAAGAAGATGAAGACGACAAAATCAATACTCATACATTTTTGTGGGTGACGTCTCTACTGCTGAAGAAGATAAATGAGCCTTGACCATTCCGCCTCAAAAAATCAAAGGTGTTGCCTAGAATTCAGATTTTTTTATTTGTGAATTAATTTCATTCATTGAAATACTTTTCATTCATATAATTATAAAAAAGTGTGTTTCAATTGTAATAACCTTATTAAAGTTTTATTAGTTATTCATCAATATAGTTTCAGCAGTTATAATGTAACAGGCTCTCAACATACTCATCTCTACAGGATCACTGCAAATGAAATAATTCTATAACTTTTTGGTTGATAGATAAATTGTGAAAATTGGAGATTTCATGCATTATAACTTCTTTGCTGAAAAATAATTGTTCGAAAACGATCGATTTACATTATTTACATAACAGTATAACTGTAAAACCTTTAGAAAATGAACAAATAAGTATATAAACTATTTTGAAGAAAATTCAATGAACTTTAATTATCACGTCACGAATTTCGTAATGAAACGACAACTCGTTAATAAAATCGGTTTTCAAACGTCCTCTTATTGATAATAAAAGTAAAGAGTAATTATATATGTATATATAAATATATAAATATATATATATATATATATATATATATATATATAAATATATATATATATATATATATATATATATATATATATATATATATATATATATATATATATATATATATACTACATTTCGGATTTTCATTTGCGGAATATAGATAAAAATATATACCTACCTAATATTTCACTTGATTTGTCAGTCGATCTAGTGAATTTTTTGAAGTCACTTAACATTATTAATAAATTCTGAAATAGAATATTGATCTCTGTAACACAAACATTTATGTCATGTGAAGTACATTTCGCTTTCACCAAGGCTTCATCGGACGAGGTCCTGTTGAAGGAAACGTACATACATATTATATTGTAGTTGGCGTTTTATCTTTTTGTGATTTGCAACGAAAATACCCAACATTTATGAGGAAATAGGTACTGGGAACACTAGATGTCAAATGTGATTTAGTAGGACCTGAATTAACTGTCCGAGGAAATGGTTGAAATGCTGCCTATAAAAGTTTTCTATACATTTAAATATGACAAATCTCTGAATGTTTGACCTTCAACCTTATAGTTCATTAATGAGCCGCTCAACATAAAGTAGAGACACAGATAAATTCGACATTGTTCCATTTAGAAGATCAATGAAGCGATTCCAAACATTGCAATATTGAATTTCACCGCACTGATAGTATTGATTGCTCTATTCTAACACAAATACAAATAACCCATATCTGCCTTGACAGCATCAAGGAAGGACGTAGTACCTATAATTGAACTAAAAGCTCATAATATATATATGTATATATATATATATATATATATATATATACATATATATATATATATATATATATATATATATATATATATATATATATATATATATATATATATATATATATATATATATATATATATATATATATAATAGGTCTGATGTCCATATAAATTGATTGTAGAAGTAGGTATCACTTTCAGTAGATTCCTTATTATTTGATAAAAATAATCAATATATTTTGTATTATATATATATATATATATATATATATATATATATATATATATATATATATATATATATATATATATATATATATATATATATATATATATATATATATATATATATATATATATATATATATGCTACAAATATTATAAATTTCTGTCATCCCTTCTTTTTTCAAACAAAGCAATGAAGCTGGATGTCCTGAATATAAGAAGCCAGTAACAGGAAGCTTCAATTTTACCCTTATATCAATATTATATATGGCATTACGATTAGGATTTAATGAATGAAGCCGTTTCAACAATCAGTAAATAATCTATCAAAACGCTACATTATAAAATTTAATCAAATATACATACGCATTTCACAAAACAATCACTGTGGGTAATGTTTATTTATAGTTATCACAACGTCAACACTGTTAACCGAGTTTTTCTTATTTTGACCTCAGCTGTTCGTAAAACGGAATCAGAAATGGATTCCTTCCTATGTTAGTTGATTCCATCTCTCTTGCACCAGATTTGATAATCGATCTCTACCCCAGCTCCTGACGAAGATGTCATGTGACTCAGTTGTAGGAGTGTGGCACTCATTGTTCTCTGGGTGGACACGCGCAAGGCACGTGGCCCTCCCTTGGTCTAAACCGCGTTTAAACGCGGCGCGGCTTAAAACAGACTGAATTATGACAGAGTTGCTCAGCTGATTTTCAGTTCCAAGAAAGCACGATAAATAAATGTATCGTGCCAAGAAAGCAGAAAATGAATACGCTTCTTATTCTCATTTACAACAATCTTTATTGCTGCACGTAAACTGGCTACATGTGCAACCGCAATTGGAGGTGAATAAACTAGTCAATATTCATTTGCACACTAGTTGAAGCGTTTGACTGAAACATTTTGTTCATTTACAAAGCTATTTCAGCTGTTAATAACTCTTCACACTTGGTAGAACATAAATCTTCTAAGAGTATTCACAGCATAAAAATATAAATATATATATATATATATATATATATATATATATATATATATATATATATATATATATATATATATATATATATATATAGTGCAAAGAGGAGATAAATCTCCTCTTTGCAGTTTATTTCCACGGTCCAGGATCTCGCGGATGGCATTAATCGCCTCCGTGGTCAGAGTTTGACCAAATCTCCCAAACCGGAGAGTTCGAACAATGTACCACAAATGTGTGATTGGTCTTCGCGAAGCAAAGGATTCTGCTTGTTGCTGTTTCATTTCCAGGTTTTTCCATCACATACTTGGCTACGCCGTTCTGATGAGGACCATGAGTCCGAAACACGTGTCAACGGCTGCTTCGACATATGCGGCTAGACCGATAATTTTGCTTGTTTTATAATATATATATATATATATATATATATATATATTATATATATATATATATATTAATATATATATATATATATATCTATATATAATATATATATATATATATATATATATATATATATATATATAAATATATATATATATATATATATATATATAAAACATTAATATACAATTCTTGTTCTGTAATAATAAAATCTATTTTTCAATACTTGTATCCGATAAATACCATGACATACTTGTACTACTTGATGTTCGGGCATGAAAGTATCATTTGAATCTAAAACCAATCCAATTGGTTCATTTCTCTCATTTTTTCCTGAACTTGTAGATCGATTAGTTCTTTGTATTTCTTTCCTTCTCTTAATTGCGACATTTCGTTCAACCAATCATCGCATTGCTGAATTTCTTGAACCATTTGCTCAAATCTATCGGTTGGTTTGAATTTATATATATATATATATATATATATATATATATATATATATATATATATATATATATATATATATATATATATATATATATGTATATAAAGGGTGGACCACCACGAACTGCATCTCAGTTATCTCAGAGACTGAACGTAGGAAAAATTGGAAATTTTAGAAACTGGCTAGATGTCCTGGGGCCAACTCAGCTAAAATATTTTCATCTATTGGGCATTTCCGGTTATACCGGAAATAGACCCTAAGTCGCTTATTTTAAATAATATTTTTGAATTCTACCCAAGATTCTAGGCAGATCTTATGCATCATGTCCTATACCTAAGTCTAATCGTTTTTGACATATTTGCGTTCTTATGTCAAAAATGACGAAAGCAAGTCCTAATATAAGTATCAATTGTTCCTATAAGGAAGCCCATATTACTTACTTTGGGTAAGATTCCTTGTTGAGAAGGACTTACTTCAATATATTTTGTATAATATTTGGATAACTAATCATACAGGGTGTTCAAAAAATAAGATCTAAAATGAGATTGAAAAAACTGACAAAAATCAATTTTTCAAATGGAAACTCCCCATTTTTCTTATTTTATAGCATTAATCATCAAAAATTAAGGTAACTTTGTATGAGGTTATTTATACCTAAAATTTTTAGTTTTCGAAATATTGTCAATTTTATATTTTTATATGGCGATTTTGCATTTATTCATGTAACAATTAGATCTAGGATAGCGACGATCGTATTTGACATTTCAAATCATCGTAATGGCACCCCGGTTAAATTATACAAACGAAGATTATTTAAACTTATTTATGGACAATGTGATAAAGTTATTTCAACAACATGTGATACATTTATGACACGATATCCTTAAAAACAGAAACAATCACCAAATACTATAAGACGAATTATAGAAAACTTGAAGAACTTTGGACCCGCAAAGAAAAAATGTACAGAAATAAACCAGTTATTAACATGAAAATATTGATATCGTAAACTGGAACTAGAAATGTTAAAAAAATTATGTAAGTGAATGTTCGAATTGGTGTCTTTGAACTTCTAGATATTTTGCGCATCTAAGCCGCAATTGTTCATGGGTGGCTCTTCTTATTGACTGGTGGTCCAGGTCTATAAATGGTGTACTTACTCGCCTCATGCATTCCAAGGTGGTCACTGCGGTGTTATATACTTTATTTTTCACTGTTCCCCATAAATGAAAATCGAGTACTGATAGGTCTCGGGAGCGAGGTGGCCAAAAATTTGGTCCATTGGTCATAAAATAAGTTTTCCAGATAATTATTGACTAAATGGGCATTATTTGGAGGTGCACCCCATAATGTTGATAGAAAATGTTTCGAAGATAAGCCAGGGGCAAGTTGTCTAAACAGACACTCATGTGTTTCTGTTTTTGAGGATATGGTGTCACAAATGTATCACATGTTGTTGAAATAACTTTATCACATTGTCCATGAAATTATATATAAGTTAAATTAATCTTCATTTTTTAAATTTAACTGGGGTGCCATTACAATGATTTGAAATGTCAAATAAGATGGTGGCTATCCTAGATCTAATTGTTTTTCTATCTCATTTTAGATCTTATTTTTGAACACACTGTATGATTAGTTATCCAAATATTATACAAAGTCTATTGAAATAAGTCGTTTTCAATAAGGAGTTCAACCCAAAGAAAGTAATAAGGGCTTCCTTATAGGAATAATTGATAATTATATTAGGACTTACTTTCGTCATTTCTGATATAAAACTTAAATATGTCAAAAACGCTTAGACTTAGGTATAGGACATGATGCATAAAATCTGCCTTGAATCTTGGGTAGAATTCAAAAATGTAATAATATATAGGGTATCCTATTTGAAATAAGCGACTTAGGGTCTATTTCCAGTATAACCGGAAATGCCCAATAGATGAGAATATTTCAGCTGAATAGGCCCCAAGACATCTAGCCAGTTTCCAAAATTTACAATTTTGCCTACATCCAGTTTCAAAGATATCGATCGAATCAGTTCCTGGTGGTCCACACTGTATTATACAGAGGCGTAGATAGCTTTTTGCGATGGGGGGGGGGGATATGACTTGGTGCAAAATTTCAGTTTTTCATTTAACGTTCTATTTTTCTTGATAAAAATAATCTTATATGTAGGTTGTACAAAATGAGCAAAAAAGTTAAATTAAATTGCAAAAAATCAAATTATTTGAATTGGAAAAAATTTATTAAAAGTCAGTGAAAAATTTAATTATATTTAATAGGAATATATACATCAGTGAAAATATTCTTGGGAAAATCAGAGCAGAAAATCTAGTTTTCGGCGTTTTTTGACAATCCATTTATGACTTCGTCAGCTGTGATTCCATTGTCACGATGAATTGCCAGAGCAGCCAAACCTTTCAATAACAAAAAATTGGACAAACGTGAGTTTTTAATTTGCAATGAATTTTATATATGCAGAAGGGTCATTACAAGTCCATTTATTTTATCGTGCTCCTTTGAGTTGTTTTATTCGCTTCAAACGTCGAGACCTGCAGCCTAGCTAATATTCTGAGCAACCTGATATTCGAAAAAAAAATTCTAGGCAATGATCCAGCAGAATTTTTAGGCTTAACATCGCCTCTACGAATTAAATATTTTTTCCACACTTTCAACTAACGAGAACAACAGGTGTGGAAGTAAGAAATCTTTGATAAAGCTCGTCAGTTTTGATGAATTTATCAGCTGCTTTGTCAATTTCGTATAAATCATGCTTGAAAAACACCGAAAATCTTTCTAATACATTTAGTCTAGTCAACGCTCGCCAAAATTGTGAAAGTTATAAACAATATCCTGAAAAAAGGGGGTTTGGTTTTTTGCCAATATGTCAAAAATTAATTGAGATTTTTGAAATCTGAAGAAAGATTCGAAAAGAAGAGGAAATTTCCCAAAAGAAAGACTCAACTTCCGGAACTGTAGGATCAATATTTTCTTAGAGAGGTAAAATACGATTGAAAACAGGTTATTTGGTTTGGGCAAGTCACGAGCATTAAGGACACTTCAACAATAAACATTATTCGACCATAATAAATATGAAAATTAAGGAATAAAAAAATTCAGACAGTTACTAAATCGGTGAATGAGCAGTAATCTGGGGATAATAGCGATTTTTCAAATAGTTATGCAATAGTTAATTAACAATTTTTTAGTACTTGAACATGAAAATTGTGGGTGTGATAACTGTTCACTATAGATCTGAGATTTTTTTTCATTCTTAGAGCTATTATTATAAGGCTTCAGAGTAAATCCGCGTTGAAAAAATAAAAAAATTTTAATTTTTCAGTTGTTTATTAACAATTACCTAGTTTTGCAACAACAAAATGATATTATTTCTATGATTTTAATGATCCGTTTTCTATTATCGGAAGTTACAAGGAAATGGTTTTTTCAATAATCATCTCCTTTTGTTTGAAAAATTGTTATAAACGAATGCATTGTTTATATGAGAATCAAGAAAAAAGTTATGAATAATTAAAGTGTTCAATTTTGCAACTAAGTAAATTGTTAGTAAAAAAATAATAAATTTAATTTTTACATTTTTGTTAACGGGGATCTATTCTGCAGTCTTTCGAAACTAGCTCCAAGAGAGGAAAAAAATATCAGATCTAAAGTTCAACAGTTATCACACTTGCAATGTTTTTGTTAAAGCAGCAAAAAACTATTGCATGACTGATTGAAAAATCGCGATAAAAATGTTTTGCGGCTGGATTATTGTTCATTTTCCTATCCAGTAAGAACCTGAAATTTTTCATTTCTTAATATAATATTTAATACACTCAGTTAAATAATGTTTATTGTTAAAGTTTCCGTAATGGGCGTTACTTTCGCAAGCCAGATTACACGTTTTCGGCCGTATATTTACCCCTCTGAGAAAATTGTAAATATTAATCCTACAGTTCCGGGAGACTTTCTTTTAGATAATATCCTCTTCTTTTTGTATATCAAAAATATCAATTAGTTTTTGAGATAATTTTTTCTTTCAGTAAATTGATTATAACTTTTACAATTTTCTTAAACGGAACTTCACTTTTTTCAAAAAATATCTACATGTTCATATTCTTCAGAGACTGATGAAAAAAAGTTGAACAAAAAAAGCACTTGTTGACTAGACTATATTCTCATGATTTAAAATCTTTCTCCAAGATCCATGATGTCTAAGTCCAGAAATGGATTGAACGCCGTCACAAGAAAACTTTCACTAACTCAATAATTTTTATTTACTTCAAAATATTATGAGGTAATTAAATTGACAATCAAATCCAAGAGTTAGTCATATTTTGATACCTACTCTACCTCAAAAAATATTCGAAATAATAAATATTTATTGAAAATCTTCTATGAGCAGAAGTCACGGTCCTCGAATGTAAACAGGAATTTAATCACTAGGTCACTAGGGCCAAAAAACGTATGTGAAATGTAAAATTTTATTCACGAAGGAAGAAGTCAACCAAAACCTCCTCGCACTTCTCTTTCTAAATTTTATACTACCTATACTATTGAACGAAACTGCTCGTACTTTAGATATAATACTAAACTATTAAACAAAAGCTCGAGCAGTTTTTTTTCTAATAGTAGGTCAGTATACAATTTAGAAAGAGAAGAAGTGCGAGGATATTTTGGTGGACTTCTTCCTTTCGAAATAAAAATTTTCCATTACAGCCATTTGAACTTTTTAAACACCTTTTTTTGCTCATAGTGACCGATTAAACTACTAATTAACCATTGAATAAAATATGCTCAAAACTACTAGTTAATCTACCCAAAATTAGAAAAACGATTCAATTTCTTGATTTACTTTTATGTTAAAATTATAAGTAGATATTTACTTTACATGTGCTCAATCTGTCCATAATTATAGCGAGCGATCATTTCGTGGCTCCTGATAGGTCGGCCTGTTCGAAGCGCGGAAATTGCACAGCCGTCACGAAAACATATCTAGATGATTTTTATATAATTGCACATACATAATATCAAAAGAGGTGCTAGTGCTTAGTAAATTTCATGTATACTTAAATACGTAGATACGAGACTTTTATTCAATTCTATTATAATTTTTGTAGGCTCATGGGGGGGGATTGATCCCTTTAATCCCTCCCTATCTACGCCACTGGTATTATATATATATATATATATATATATATATATATATATATATATATATATATATATATATATATATATATATATATATATGAATATATATATATATAACTATCAAAATTTGGAAAAATTTAGTACAAATTTTTTCATCTTCAAACTTCAGGCAAAGGAGTATCGGGAAAAATTTCACAAGCTAGTGGTATAAAATGTGGTAATAACATTCTCGAAATTAAGTCAACTACGGTGTTTTGGATGGTTTTTTCACTCCCAAACACCTTCCAAATAGAATTAGAAGGTTGAAAATTTGTACGTACATTGAGTTGATGCTAGAGAAGCGCCTCTCAATGGTATAAACATTTTTCTCCAATCGCCGCCATTCTTATATCGTTATTTCTTGATGAAAAAAACAAAACTTCAATTTACTACGTTTATTATCACAAAAATCCTTTGAAAAATATAACACTGCGATTGCAATTTCGGTCACTAGACCATCATCGGGCAGATTGAGTTAAGAACTCTTTAAGAGTTCTTAACTCAATCTACGGCAAAAAGTTTCCGATTAAATTTATAGGAAATTTCATGTTCTACAAATTTGGGTACCACAATTTTTAATATAGCATTAAAAAAGGAAACACATGTGTTTAATTCCTCCCTGAAGTATGTATCAGGGAGGCAGGCATATTGGGATTAACTCCTTCAGCCAGATCAGAGGATACACTTGTAAACACAGTTGCGTTAGGGATAGGTGAGACGGGATATTTATGAAATATAGGAAGTTTGAGTAGGATTCAGAGGATTAACACTGGCCCAGCCTTGTAAATATGCAAGCAGTGACTTACATTATCATGAGGAAACCTCTGAACAAAATTCATGGCAGACCAGTCGGCCCCGGGGTTCGAACCTGAGACCTCCCAAATACTAGCTAGCATACCTAAGTACTCTAATAAGTAACTTGGTATATAGCATCAACGGTTGACTACATATGCAGCAATAACTATTTTGAAAAAAGTTTGGAGAGCTATGAATAGAAATGTATGCATTATACAGAAAAAAGTTTCGAATAAAAGTGATAGGAAATATGGTTATCTATGCAAATAATTTTCACTATTTTTTGTCGTACGATGAATAGGTATACTTACCGACGAAAACTTTCAATGTTTTGTAACCCCGGAAGGGAGCATTATGTTGTTGGAAGAAAATTCTTGATGTGAAAGAGATACTAAGTTTTGAAATTTTGCTTCTAAAAGGCTATTAGAGATAAAAGACTGGACATTGAAGGGTTCAACCGTTTTACTGTGAGCTAGTAGATGTCGGATATATATTTAACGGTGCTGTACAAACACAGACTAGTGGGTTTGAACTAGTTAATAAGCAATATTGACTCTGGACAGGTACATGCATATTCCTTTATTAGAAATTCTTTACAAGTGACGTACCTATATCTTTACGACTACAAAGGTCAGCGATTGCATAAATTGTATAAGAATACCGTCGATTGCGTCTAGGATGATAACCTGTTCTATAGGAGGATTTCCCTGAACCCAGATAATTCATCATGATGCAGAGTGGCATAGTCGTGCAAATAGTTAATTTCATTGTGTACACAGCAATAAGCAGATTGTGCTTATTGCGCCATCTGTTTTGATTTATATGAAACGTTCATCTCGGCACTTAATTTAGTAATGCCACGGTGAAAATTTTGGAAATAGGAACTAAGAAGACGAAATTTCATTTTATAAATGTTCTATACGGATATGAATATTTATTTTCATACAATTACGTAGGTCCTATATTGAGTTTTAAAATGATAACTTCTTGGACTAATTTTTCCACCAACGATAGAGTGTCGCCTCTTGGTACTTTTCAATTTTAGATAGTATTCGAAATCCGCTTAGTGGTAACACTATGAGAATTTTGATTTTGGAAACATACAAATTGTGAATCACTCTATTTAATTGATATTTTGATTTTTCGGTATGATACAGCAGCTCCAAATTATAATTACAAAGTACCTATCTATGAAAACAAATAGCGCAATAATTGAAGAATATGCCAAAGATGAAGAAATGAGAAAAACAGAAATTTCATACTATGCAAAATATATTCTTGCAAATGCTCAAATATTTTCTTCAGGTAATAAATTCGCTATACGGTGTTTACAGTGAAAGCAATATTTTTGTTTGTTAAAATAATTGAGATCTTGAATTATTCTTCCAATGTGCTCAGATAAAGTATTTATTGAGAAACTAGTGATCCGAAGATCATCAAACTGATTTGTTAATTTCAATATAATATATATTCTGTCAATTGAAAAATAACTAATTGTGGTATCATAACAAAAGAAGTTGTGCTATATCATTTATAATTCAAATCACCTTTCAGAATTCTTCTGAATTTTGGAAAATTTTCTATTCCATAGTGAATAAATTTCTCAATTAACCTGAGCAATTATTGATTGTTCCAGTAGTACTATTCACCAACCTCCTGTTAGTCTAATATCAATTGATTTATTACCATTAAAAAAAATACGTTGACAAAGAACTTCGAAATCTTAGAAGGAACAAAGACGATATTCTATAGTTGAAACTAAAAATAGTCTAGAATAAGTGCACAAATATAAATCCTCACAATCAGTTACATTATAAAATGCTTAACTCAGACATTAAACTGACATTAACACCTCAAAAGATTATGTAGTTTTTCTTCCTCCTGGTCGCCAAGTGATATTGGACAAACCATGGAAACTCTTTTTCATATTGGAGCTATCAGCCCATTCTGAATTTAAGTAGTTGTCATCGTCATCTGCATGAAGCTTCTTCATTTCCTCTTGTTTTCTGTAAGCATGCATCATCATCTGTTTTCGATCTGCTTCGTCCATAATCGGTTCCCTTGCAGGGGGGCCAGATCCTTTCTTACTTAGTTTCATGATCACCTTTAAAAAAACACCTGAATAAATTCGATAATTATGAAAATATGTACAAGAGTATATTATTTTTTAAGAATACAAAAGTAGTTGTCTATGGCGCTCTATAACTATGTTTTATTGGATGCTGACTAAGTTGAGTTGAGCAGTTATAGTTCAAGATCCGCCAGAGCCGACCATAGCCGCCAGACGCTACTTATTTTCTCAGCAGTAATATGTATCGGATGAAGTAGTGTTCTTATGTACTTTCAGTGTATAGATACCTGCTACCTTTTGCCAATCATTTATCAGATGCTAAAGATGGAAAAAAACTCAACTCACTTTTCTTATTTTCTCAGTCTTGATTTTTATATATGATACTCAGGGAACTATTTCAATACCTTATGCAAGTAGCTAGAACGATCGTATGGGCCAAACATCCCGCCAGACACAAATAAAGTGTCCCTATGAGTGTGACAGTAAGAGCGAAATGTCATGACAGTAAGTATAGAAGGGAGATCGACGCGCATATATAATCACTATCGCGCTTAAATGAGCAAATCGAGACATTTCGTCATAGGGACACTTTATTTGTATCTGGCGGGATGTTTGGTCCATATGATCGGTCCGGCTGCTTGCATAAGGTATTGAAATAGTTCCCTGAGTACCATATATAAAAATCAAGACTGAGAAAATGAGAAAAGTGAGTTTTTTTCCATCTTCAGCACCTAATACCTGGAAATTGGCCGTCGGCACCAGGTAGCAGGTATCCATACAGTGAAAATACATACGAACACTACTTCATCCCACAAATATTATTGCTGAGAAAATAAGTAACGTCTGGTGGCTCTGGGATCTTGCTCTATTATAGAACTATGAAAAATGAGATAGATCATTTGGAACAAAGAAAAATTTATACCTGTACCATATTATACTCAACCAGTCACTATTTTAAGCGAAAATATTGTGAAAATCTACCTCCGAAAGCTGGTCACTGGTTTGTTTCCTGCGCAACAATATCGCTAATAAGTCATTGATTGTAATGTTAACAATCTACGATATAGTTTTGCAATAAAAATTTGTATTAACAATATCTGATTAAAATTTGCTCCTAAAATTTCAAATGAATTTTCTTGAACTTTCCTAGTATTTCAGATGAAGCCTGTTTGGCGTAAATAAATATTCATATATGAATATAAGTTTTACTAATTTTTTATATACATCTTAAAAATAACAGGCATTTGAATTAGAAACCCGACTTTATTGAACAGTACTAAATTCGTAACTTTCTCAAAACGTTTGAAGGATTGAAATTCATTCGGCGTTTATGAATTTAAAAAAAATTGAAAAGTCAACAGACAACTATGTTTCATAAATTACGGCTATGGCCATCTTCAGTTACTAATTACGTGCTATTCAGTTCAATATTAGCAGTACTGCCCTTTCTCACATTATAATCAAAATACATTATTAATTATTTTGATTTGAAGCATTAGTAACTGAAGATGGCCACAGCCGTAAAAAATGCAATGAAAAATAGATTCTGTTTTCGACTATTCAATTTTTGAAAATTCATAAACGCAAAATTAATGTTAATCTGTCATATATTATATATATATATATATATATATATATATATATATATATATATATAAGTATATATATATATATATATATATATATATATATATATATATATATATATATATATATATATATATATATATATATATATATATATATATATATATATATATATATATATATATATATATATATATATATATATATATATATATATATATACTTTCATATAAAGAAAATGAACAGGATCTAAAATTTAAAATATTTTCAGTAATAGAATCTGCTGAGTAAATAGCAAATAAAATGAATCCACATTTTTCTGGAAACCTTTGCGTCGAAACATCTGTTATATGAATCCATTTCCTTGTCGCTTTATGGCTACCCAAATTTTATATGAAATTTTCGAATTTGGTATGTTGCTTTGCTACATTCGAAAATGACCTACCTTGCAATTTTCAATTTTTCCAACATAATCCTCCACGACCTTATCTCTGAATAATTCTCTTCCGCAAAACCACATTTGAGCTGTGTCAGGATCAAGAACGTCCAACGAGGCTTGCGTGCCGCTCAGGTCTTCTATATTTTCAAACTCCATTCTGATGACATCATGAGGGGGTAATTTCATTGGATAAACTATGGTAACAGCACCTTTCAAGAGGTTAAGAGCCTCTTGGACTATTTTCATTGTCATAGGTTTACCCATCGCAACAAGATTTTTGGAAATAAGTTCTTTAGCGTCGGATACTGCTTTTTTCAGTAGTTGTTGCATATCTTCTTTCGGCTGACGACCATTTCTGCGTCCAATAGAATCTTTGTTATAAATGTAACCACCACTAGGTATACACCTGAAATGAAATTTTAGGAATAGAGAACAATAAATCGTAAACGTTGTGATATTAATACGCTTTTGTTGAAAAATACTACTATATTCGTGTAATTTATCCTACTTTTAATTATTTTGAGTCGACATTTGTGAATATGAATTTTATTCAAGAATTGAATATTGGAAGCCACTACTAGTAGGTACGTTCAGTTCTACAGATTCGAATATATTTCGAAATAATCAAACCAAAGGAATATCTACTCGATATTAGAATCAATTCCAATAAAATTTGAAACCAACATTTTTAAGTTGAAATGTTCTTCAAATAATAAAATGGTTGTGTATATTCAGAAAATCGAATATTTATGAAAGTTATCAGCTTAAAATAAACAATGAACTTCTTATAATATAATACAGCTTATTCTTCCATAATACGATTATCATTATTATCATATTAAGTTTTGAAAGATTTCTGAAATCTGTACTGGACGGAGAACTTTAAAAATTAGTTTCACTGGATTCTGAAAATATTAGAATGATGAAGTCCAATTTAAATGATGGTAATACTCTGAATAATCTTTAGATTAGAAGTAGACAAAAATTAAGAATTGAAATCTCCAGGTAATGTTGAATTCTGAGTAAATCACAAGATTACTCAAATCGAATCAAATCAAAATATGCTTTATTATCTTAAAATTATATACTTTATTGACGAAGCAAAAATATAAGAACTAGAACATAAAAATAAACACACATCAATCAAAAAATATACAAACTGGACAATGTAATAAATAAAACACATCACACCACATTTCCATACAAAATATATACAAACTTTACAATAAAACCGAGAGAGTCAACTCCTCGATCGAAGCTGATCCTCTGTTATTCAATTTGGTCATATCGATCAATCAATGCTCAGAATAGTAGGTAATCCTCTATAGAGTAATAAGGTCTATCAAGAAAATAAGATTTTGTTCGTTTCCGAAAATTGGCCAAGGAAGTTATAGACTTTAATTCCTCTGTAGGGTGATTGTAAATTTTCTTCGCATTGTAAATGATAGACTTTTTTGTTAATTCAGAGGACGGAATAGGGAAGTGAACACGATGTCCCGAAGATCTGGTGGAATACCTGTGCTGTGACACCAAGGGAACGACATGAAAATACTTATGAATCACTCTTCTTTCAATCATTTGGTTATCATTGCTCAATTGTGGATGATTGAAAAACATATATTCGAGTGATAATTCCGATTGCTTGAAATTTTTGAATTTGAATTCGTTTTAAAATAAAATTTGATTAAGTGGCATAAAAAAATCATGAAAAATCTGTGTTTCCAATAGTGATTTTAATAAGTATATTCTGTTGATTACTTAATGAAAAATGTACTTCTTGTCCATAGTCAATTTTATATGTCACATAAAGTGAACAAGAAAGATTCTTCAATAATTTGAAATTATCAAACAGTCGGCAGTTGGCGCTGCGGGCCAAAAACAAAATGGCCGCCATCTAAAACATGTTTTCCTATTTATATCAGTGACCGTTGAAGATACGAAAAATGTTGTCGAACAAAAAATGTAGCCTGACAGATTGTGCATAGAAAAGGTCCTTACAACTTTCTTTGAATAACTAACCGTTTTCTCAAGAAAATTACTTACAACCCATAGCGCCCTGCGCCAAAGATAATGGGAACCAACAATTCATTGTTCTGACCGAAAATGCAGAATTCCGTCGAAAGAACAAATACGTCCTGACATGAAGACGTCTACTTTGCAAAAGTGGCGTATGGGATTCCAGAGCACACTAACATAGTGTTTGAAAACTCTGGATATACTCACGAGAGCGCGCTCCGTCAATACTTGTTGCGATATTTGCAATATTCAACAATCAATTCATGAAAAACATACTAGTGCACCGTGGTCAATTTCATATATCACATAAAGAGAACAAAGAATATTCTTCAATAATTACAAGGAAGCTGGTTATGTATATATATTATAATGCTCGTGTCACGGTGTTCGAAATTAAACTCCTCCGAAATGGCTCGACCGATTCTCATGAAATTTTGAGTGCATATCGGTTAGGTCTGCGAATCGAAAAACATCTATATATATATATATACATATATATATATATAGATATAAATATATATATATATATGTATATATATAATATATATATATATATATATATTATATATATATATATATATATATATATATATATATTATATATATATATATATATATATATATATATATATATATATATATATATATATATATATATATATATATAATAACAACTATTATAGGTTTAACAAAAAATTCAAAGCTGTCATTATTTTTATCGAAAAGAATGAATCAAACTCGTCAAATTTAACTTGAATACGTCAATTAAGAACCTACAGTGAAGATGAAAGACTTCAATATATATAAATTGTTCTTTTTCTCACTTTTCTTCATAAGGGTCCTTCAGATTCATTTCCTCCACTTGCTCCTGTGTAAGCCCCAATATTTCAGGGGGGTATAATATGCCATGATTAGCCAACTCTTGAATTTCACTGCATACTCTCTGAATTTTCAGTCTGCCATTATAAATTGAAACAATGTTTTTAATCAGAACCTCAACAGAGGTTTGGAGAGTTGTTTCAAATAAAAATTGACTTTCGTCTCTGTTTTTAACGTGAATTATCACCATTTTGATTGAAAATGTCAGAAATGTTCAAACTTTTTGACACTACAATAGCGAAGGAAATTAGTGATTGATCAAACATTCCATGGTTGCCCTTAGAAACACAGGATAATATAGGAACTTGAATGATGTCAACTTCATTATACAATACAAAAATATCGATTATATATTGTCCTAGTAAATAGAGTCATAGATGATTATTAATTCAATTATAATACTACTAGATGACGATTTTCGATCTAGACAGTGAATTGATGTAGTAGGGGAGCCCGAGATGCTAAATGGGGATTTACTCGAGCGTCGTGGGGACCTGTTGGATTGTGAAGATTAGATACTAAAGCGAAGAAAAGGTTATATGATGTATGCCATTTCACTGGGGGGGGGGAAAGGTTGTGAAAGGTGTGCAGATCTTCAAAAATGGAAAAAAAAATCGTTATATAGAAATACCCGAGCGCGTCAGATATTAATAGTTTATACACCCCACATCGTCTCTGATAAAGAAGGTATTTAATCTGCCGGTATGCATGGTGGGGGTGACCATACGAGACCAAAACTCATCACCGATATTCAAAAATGCAAAAAAAAATTGTGGCATTTCCTTCAAAATAAATATTTAACCGTGCTCGAGAATGTCAAGGTGACGTTTTCTTTTTGTAACTTTGTAAATCTCCTATTTCCTTATGCTACGTGCGAATCGTCAGATTAGTGAAATGCATACTCTTCTGCATGTAATTAACTCACCTTGCCTTAATTAGACGCCCCCTCGAGTTAGTCGAACGATCGATTTTTTTTACAAATGTGATCGGCTGCTCTAGACGAACGCCCCCATAATAAGGGTTCATGTATGGTAGGAATACTTAACAGGGTGCAAGGTTTCCCCCAATATGTAATTCTGCCGCGCTCCCCTACTATTGGTTCCTAATATCTTTGGCGGAGAAAGCTATGGGTTTCTATCCATACCTATAGTAGTTCGGTCGCCATTTGTAATGGGGAATAATAAGAAATATAGAACCAATAGAATATTAATCATCTCTGTGGTACTTCATATTTGATTAATTGAATAAGCAATAAAACAGTTAACAAAAAACCACAAACTATAACCTGTTCGATGTGAAAGGTGAAACGAATGAACCACATGTTACAGATTTTATCCCCTATACAGGCAGCAAATGAATATAAAACAGAATTCTTCGTATTATCGATACACGTTCGTGGCAATAAAATGAAGTAAACTAGGACATTTATTTGAAACTAATCAAACAAACCTCCTAGCGGACCTGGTTATACGAGTTCACGAAACATCGAAATACTTCTATATACAGTAAATGTTAGAGACATTAAGTTGTTTATCAAAATCTACGGAAATGATAGACAGACTGTTTCGCCCTTATTTGGGGCTCATCAGTATTATCCATCCATCGAAAGTGATAACCAAACGCTCTTATATTTTCCTTCTAGTAACTCAATGGCATATAAATATGATACAGCGCCACCAGTCGGAAACAAATGAACCACATCTTACAGATAGATGAAACATTTTGGCAACGAGAACTCGTACGTCCTGACACCCGAAGGTGGTTACTATATTCGCTTAGCAAGAGTAACTAGTGTGAAAATATAAGACCGTTTGAAATATTTGGTTAGTTATCACTTTCGAATGAAATACATGCTTAGTGTGGGAGTATTTTTCCCATCGTTTTTAGACCTCCTAGGCCACGATTTTCGTTTTACATCTGATATATATATATATATATATATATATATATATATATATATATATATATATATATATATATATATATATATATATATATATATATATATATATATATATATATGAAAAACTTGGTTCTCGGGATGAACCGCGTAAAAGATTTGGAAAATCTCGACGTTTCGGCTCCTTTTGCGAAGCCATCTTCTGGAGAATTAGAAGGGAAAATAATTCAGATACGTGGCCTCAATCTGCCTACTCCACGAATCGAATTAGGAGGAATCGGAAATAATACGATTGCGTGGTCTCAACCTGCCTACTCCACCAACCGTACTGCTTCCTGTCAACTCTGAAGTCTCAACCTGCCTACTCTTCAGAGTCAACTGACGGGCAGATCGTCGCGTGGCCGTATTTATAGGGAAGGGGGGCGGGTACTCCATTGACGCAGTTATTGACGTAGTATTGACGTCAATGGGGTATTCACGCACGGTATCAGTGCGGGATGCACTCCGATTGGGTGTGACACGGCGACCGCTGAGAAGCGGCTTCCATGCTGATGGGAGTCTGTGACTGTCATCTCTGGTGTTCAAACAATTTGGACGTTTTTCTATTTCTACAGCTTCACGAAAAATTCGGGATTTGAAAGATCGGACGGGAGCAATAGTTCTTGTATTGGAGAAATCGATAATGTGCCCTGTTTGGGTGTGATGTTGGGAAAGGGCGTTGGTGATATCTGAATGTCTTACTGAAAGTGAATGTTCCTTGGCACGGACCTGAATTCGTCGGTTCGTTTGTCCTATATAAGAACGAGGACAATTGGAACAGGGAATCTCATAAACACCGTGATTTTCGTTAGGAATTTTATCCTTGACGGATCTGACCAGATGGGAGAGTTTTTGTTGGGTGGTGAATATTGTTTTGATGTTTGTGTTTTTGAGAGATCTTGCGATCTTATCTGTTACTCCTTTGATGTAAGGAAGGAATAATTTAGGTGTAGATTCTTGGTCAGTGGGGTTCGAACGTGGTAGAGGTGGGGTGATGTTTGTGTGTTTGCATATGTCCTTGTTGATTTGATATGTGTTGTAACCGTTCTGTAATAACATATGTTTTAGAGTCTTGAGTTCTGATTCACGGTGTTCGTCGTCAGATAGTCGAATGGAGCGGTAGATTAGGGTAATACGTCAACTATCTGACGACGAACACCGTGAATCAGAACTCAAGACTCTAAAACATATATGATTACAGAACGGTTACAACACATATCAAATCAACAAGAACATACGCAAACACACAAACATCACCCCACCTCTACCACGTTCCAATCCCACTGACCAAGAATCTACTAATCTACACCTAAATTATTCCTTCCTTACATCAAAGGAGTAACAGATAAGATCGCAAGATCTCTCAAAAACACAAACATCAAAACAATATTCACCACCCAACAAAAACTCTCCCATCTGGTCAGATCCGTCAAGGATAAAATTCCTAACGAAAATCACGGTGTTTATGAGATTCCCTGTTCCAATTGTCCTCGTTCTTATATAGGACAAACGAACCGACGAATTCAGGTCCGTGCCAAGGAACATTCACTTTCAGTAAGACATTCAGATATCACCAACGCCCTTTCCCAACATCACACCCAAACAGGCCACATTATCGATTTCCCCAACACAAGAACTATTGCTCCCGTCCGATCTTTCAAATCCAGAATTTTTCGTGAAGCTGTAGAAATAGAAAAACGTCCAAAATGTTTGAACACCAGAGATGACAGTCACAGACTCCCATCAGCATGGAAGCCGCTTCTCAGCGGTCGCCGTGTCACACCCAATCGGAGTGCATCCCGCACTGGTACCGTGCGTGAATACCCCATTGACGTCAATACTACGTCAATAACTACGTCAATGGAGTACCCGCCCCCCTTCCCTATAAATACGGCCATGCGACGATCGGCCCGTCAGTTGACTCTGAAGAGTAGGCAGGTTGAGACTTCAGAGTTGACAGGAAGCAGTACGGTTGGTGGAGTAGGCAGGTTGAGACCACACAATCGTATTATTTCCGATTCCTCCTAATTCGATTCGTGGAGTAGGTAGATTGAGGCCACGTATCTGAATTATTTTCCCTTCTAATTCTCCTGAAGATGGCTTCGAAAAAGGAGCCGAAACGTCGAGATTTTCCATATCTTTTACGCGGTTCATCCCGAGAACCAAGTTTTTCAAATACTTCCGACCGCGGAAATCTTTCTGAACACACATATATATATATATATATATATATATATATATATATATATATATATATATATATATATATATATATATATATATATAAATAGGTTTAGTATTAACAATAATAAGAATTGTACATTAGATAGTAATATTAGTAATAGTAAGGTTGTAAGGGGAAGGGGCAGGAAATGCAGGGAATGAGAGTATGGATGTTAGGGACAAAAGGGATGGTGCTGATGGAAGTGGTAGTAACGGGAACTATGAAAACACAAATATAATGAAAATAAACAGAAAAAAAAATTGTGACAATAGAAACAAAAACAATAAGTATAATGGAAAGGATAAAGATAACAGAAGACTTAGAAAAACAAAAGGGAAAAAAGAATGAAATAAAAGTATGTACTTGGAACGACAGAACCATGTTGCTGCATGGCAAAATAATGGTGAATATGAGAAGCAAGTGGAAAAAACGTTATTAGAATGTGAAGAAACGGATAATGTTGAGTTGGAATGGTCTAACATTAAAAAATGTATACTGAGCTCAGCGGCAAGTCAGTTAGGGAAATAAAATAACGGAACAAAAAAAGAATGGTATAATGAAAAATGTCGAGAAATGGTCAAAGCAAAGGGAGGGGCTAGGAGGAAATGGATTAGCACGAATAATGCAGAAGACAGAGAAAGATATGAGAAAATGAGAAAAGAACTGTAACAAAGCTATAAGAAAAGCCGAAAGAGAATAGACGGACAACAAAATAAGAAATATAGAAAATGAAAGAAACAGTAGAAACACAAAGGTCTTCTTTAAAAAAATAAATCAACAAAATAAAACATATAAAGGCAAAGTAAGAGGAACAAGAAACAAAAACAATGAAGTGATACAAGAAGAAACGTAATATAAAATTACCTGGAAAGAATATTTCGAAGAACTGTCAACAGAAGCAGCTACAGATAAAGCAATAGAGGAAGAAAAAGAAAGGGAGGAGAACGCAACGGAAGAACCAACAAAGAGTGAAGTAATAGAAATCATCAAAAAAAGTAAGAACGGAAAAGCACCAGGAAAAGAAGAGATAAATATTGAATTGATAAAGTACAGTGGAGAAGAGCATCACGAAAGACTTTACCAGTTAATTAGGAAAAAATGGAGAGAAGAGAAAATGTTTGAGGAATGGGAAGTTGGAGAAATTGTAACAATTCATAAAAAACAGGACCAACAGGAGTGCAAGAACTATAGAGGTATAACTCTTTTAAATGTGGCATATAAAATATTGTCAGCTATAATACAGAAGCGTTTAGCTAAAAGATCTGAAGGCATAATAGGTCAATACCAATGCGTTTTCATACAAGGAAAGTCCACAACCGATGCCCTTCATATAATTAAGCAAATAATGGAAAAAGCGTATGAATATAAAATTGAAATAGAAATGCTATTTATAGACTTCCAACAAGCATTCGATTCAGTCAAAAGGAGTAAATTGATGGAAGGACTGAAAAAGCAGCGGATAGAAGCAAAGTTAAGAAGATTAATTTCAATGACTATGAACCAGCCAAAAGCGAGTATACTTACAAGTAAAGGAGAAACAGAATACTTTATAGTTAATAGAGGGGCGAGACAAGGCCTGTCAACAACATTGTTCAATTATACCCTAGAGTAAGTTATGAGAAACGTAAATAAGGGTAATTTAAGAAAGAGCGGAGGTCAAATGGTCGCGTATGTAGACGACATAGTCATAGTAACGAAGCGAAGAGAAATAATGAAACAAATGCTATTAGAAATAACAACAGAAGGTGAGAAGATGGGATTAAGAATAAACAGCAGCAAAAAAAAGATGATGAGACTTGGAAAGCAGTGTAAAAACAAAATTATAAAAATGGGTGAACACGAATTTGAGGAGTCGAAAAGTTCAAATATCTGAGGGTTACGATCAGCAGTAACGGAGAACGAAGATCAGAAATAGAAGAGAAAATAATCGCAGTTAATAGCCATATTAACTGCCACTATTTTCTCCCCCATTCCATGCCAATAAGAAACTGTTAAAGAGTAAATTATTAACAAGGGCCACAAATTCAAAATTTATAACACAATAATAAGACCGGTTATGATGTATGGAGCAGAAACGATGACAATGAAAAAAGAGAAGAGGAGAAATTGAGAATAGTGAAACGAAGAATAATGAAAACAATCCTAGGACTAATAAAAGTTGATGACAATGAATACAGGCAATGGATGAACTATGAAATACTGAGAGAAATTAACGGCGAAGTTATAGTGAAACGAATAAAGAAGCGAAGGATATGTATGGAGGAGAGGAGAGGATGAAATGGTCTGCTCAGTGCTGCAGTAGGAACCAGGAGGTAGGAGAAGGCGAGGAAGACCTAGATCTAAGTGGCTGAAGGAAGTGGAGGAGGATTTGAGAACGATATGTGTCGCTGGATGGAAGGAAGAAGCTAAGGACAGGGCTGGAGGAAAATGAGCGAGAAATTATAGGAATGATAGGGATTGATCCACCGCAGAAAGCGGATCTAGAAAGCATTTGAATCGGTGATTGTTGAAAGGGTACTAAGTCCAAAAATGAAAGATTTGAGTGAATTGAAAAAATATGTTTAAAAATTATTTATTTCATTTTATTGATACATGCAGTCAGCGTAATAAAAGTAAATGGGCCAGGAATTATTTATCTACAGAGAAATTATTATTATTTCCAATTTTTGTATTTTTTATTATTTTTTTAAAGCAAGGACTTACTTCCATTCAACAATCAGTAAAACAAAAAAGTAGTTATGATTAAACTAATATACTTTATTGGAGAAATAACACATAGAAATGAACAATAATTCTTACAAACATACCAAATGATAAACAAGTACCTACTTATGAAGCAAAAACACGACAAATTATTCATCTTCAACCTCCTGTTCAGAGTTGAAGGGAACTAAGTCCGCGACTTATTACCTTTCAACTCTCACTGCAATCCAGTACGTACGTATTATTAGTGCTTCCTAGAATGGGACTTAATTCCTTTCAACACCAAACGGTCGGGGATATAATTTGGTATAGAAACCCATATCAAATACAATTTCAATGAAAAATGGACTTAGTACCCTTTCAACAATCACCGATTCATTTATGCGGCGCAACCCCACATGGGGTGTTATTCACGTTATTCGATACGAAGAGTTATGGCTAAAGTATTTGATTTTATAAAAGTTTTTTCTTCAGGATGGATAGGAACCTATTAGAACTACATTTTAAAAATATTTTCATGTTTTTCAACTTTTATGAAATCAAATACTTTAGCCATAACTCTTCGTGTCAAATAACGTGAATATATATATCGCACCCTCAGTAATATAAGGGCTCAAGTCAAAATTTTTGTAAAGTGTGATTTTAAATGATACGGGCACAAGATGGAATCATCTACCGGTTAGCACTGACAGAGCGAGAAAAATGTCAATCATGACTCGGTAACTGCATTTGTGCCTCTCTCACACTCTCCCCTCGCGTCTACCATTCTTACAGCTACAAGGTCACAATCAGTAACGTGCCCATACTTGTCGAAGGCAGATCGTTCAAGCTTTGTGCAATTCGTATTTGTGCCCTTCTATGAGAAAAAAACAGGAGAGTTCTGTTCTGAACATTTTGTGTTATATGGAATAATTTGTAGTTGCACCGTTATATTATACAAAATGTTTTAAATTTTTGGGTGTAATTCATAATAGATCTCTATATTGCTGAAAAGAAACGATGTTAAAAGGAATTATATCTTATTGGTTCCTTATAGTATATAAATTGTTTTATGTAAAATCTATTATTAGACCCTTAATCACATGAAATACCAAAAAAAAATGAAATTCATTCAAATTCAATTCTATTTTCATGGCTATTTATAGTGTAGTTATCAGTGAACAAATCAGCAGAATTTCACATTTATAACACAAATAATAAGCATTTTATACGAAAAATAAGCTGAAATGTAGGAAACCTGAATCTTTAAACGCGATTTCCCACAAAACTTCTATTTCGTATTATGCCCTTGTATCACTAAGGGTGCGATATATATATATATATATATATATATATATATATATATATATATATATATATATATATATATATATATATATATATATTGTATAATTTGGTAACTGTAATTATTTCCTTTGCAAAACGAAAGTATTAAAATTTGGTTAAATTTCTGTAACCGCCGCCATTTTTACATAGATATTTATAATTTTCATATAAATATCCTTCTCGGTACATATTGACATCTCCAGCGGTTCGTATTACACCAAATGAGCTGAATTTTTTTCTGGTATTGTTTTCGTTGCAGAACGGAACAACCAAAAAATTTGGTTGAATTACAATCGCCGCCATTTATACGTCGATATTTCTTGTTTTTTCATTGAGTCAGAAGGTTGAAAATTGGTACGAACATTGAGTTTATGTTGACTTGAAATCCTTTTTTGTATTCAGCTCTTTATCTCAACTGCGCTGCATTTCGTGGTGACTATTCCGTTCAAATTGCATCTTGATCTGTTTCGCGATGCACTTCGCGAATTAGAATTTTTTTTAAGAGAGAGGTTTGAAGTTTGGTATTCGGATTGAGTTGATGTTGAGGTGCGTTTCTTCAATGGTTTCAACTTTTTTCTTAAATCACGATGCACTTCGCGAAGTTTTTTTTTGGAAAATAAATTATTTTCTACTTTTCAATGCGGTCTGCTTTTTAAGCGTGATTTTTCAAAATATGGTTCAATTCGTTAGAATCGCATTTCGACGAGATGCATTTCGCGCAAAAAATACGACTTTAGTAATGGAGCTCTGCTGCTCACAAGTTCTAATTTAAATAGCTTAACTCATAATTATTCACAAAAGTAAAGTTTTGAAACAAGTTGTTTTCCGTTTATGTTGGTGGTGCCTCAGGAAACTGGGTTTTCATTACGGATGAATCATGTTATATACTATGTTATGTGCGAATTTACTTCAGTTTGTTGATTTTCTACCAACTATGTAAGATTTGTTTAGAAAAAACGCAATAAACTATGTGATCCAGTAACTTTGTCGCCTGAAAGTATGGGGTAGTATCATAGAAATCTTAATATATATAAGTGTTGTAATAAGTTGAAGACACTATTCAGTGCGCATGATCATAACCCACCAGGGTGGGTTTCAGGGATATTTTGAAAGATTTATTATAGAAAATAAAAAGGATTTGATATTATTTTGGGTTCAGGTCTACAAATTTGTATGGAGCACAAAATTGATCACAGTGGACATATTTTATAAAGCAGCTGATTATATCCGAGAAGTTCATCGGCTAAAGCAATAACATTACAAAATAATAAATGCCGTGAGAAGGTAATTTTTGGTGAAATTTATGAAACATATTCCACATTGGTGAAGTTGTACTGTTTAGGTCAAATGCGTAAAGAAATGTTTACACATTATTTAACCATTTGGTATTGTTAAAGAAGGCAATATTTTGCGAAAATTTCAATAAGTGTATATTGAGGTGGCCGGTAAATTAATGAATTAACGTTTTGCAAACAACTGAAAGAAACTAATTAAAAATTCAAAACATCAAAAACAATCTGAACGAATTCATTGAGAGTTCTGACAATCATAACTATCAGACAAGGCATGGTAATCTTCTTCGAATAAAGCCCCATTGAATAACTTTTTTTGAAAAGAGTCTATCTTATACTGGTATTCAGTTGTTCAATTAACTACCAATCTTCATAAGAGATATCCAAAACATCAATGTATGTATCTCTGTAGCTTTTAATATTCTTGTATATCTTCGAATATTTGTTCCTTAAAACTTTATATGTTATGTTTTTAATGTATTCTCTTTCCTTTAATGGATTGAAACGATTATTACAAATACATTTTATTCAATATATTTTGAACAATTCGAAATATACATGACCAACTATACAATGTTATTCATAGAATAAAAGGAGAAAAAATACACAGTTGTAAATAACGCGTCACTTCTGGAAGTAGCAGATATTTTTCGTCATTTCCATATCTGCTGGCTATATCGAATTTTCTCCGAAAGTCAACAGTGAAATGCTGGAATGGTTTTCCTATACTTTGGGTTGTTCTCCGTCTTAGTAAGGCTACTGCCATGATTTTCTGTATTCAAAATACGACCTTAGTTATGGAGGTCTGCTGCACACGCGTTTTTTTCATTATTCTTTATTTTGATTTTCATTAATTCGACTTTTATATTTCATTTCTTCTTCTCTGTTGTATACAATTCTATTTCTTCTCTATTAGAAAATAGAAGTGCTTAACCATTTCTCTCAGACAATACCTTGTATTCAATGAAAGAATACCTTTATTGATGTGAAAACAGAATCAGTTTGGTTAACCTTTGACGTTTCATTTCACCTCTGATGAGTTCAGTATTTCTTCTAGCTACATTGTAAAATCTTATTTTTGAATAAATTCTGACAGATAGCTTTATCAATCTCATTGTATGGTTAACTCCATAAGGTGATGTATCATAAATATGATAATTTTTTTTCCTGACATAAAAAACTTGAAGTTCGTGAGATGAAGGTATCCAAAAATTTTTTTTCTGTATACATACAGATGTTTATGACATCTTTGGATGGTTTTATTAGGCCAACCCTATCCTTCCTATGAAGTAATTTGAAAAACTGTAAATCTATAGTGTTATAGTCTGATTCTTCCAAAGAATTTAGGCATACTGAACATTTTATAAGTTTGCTTATAGATTTAACTACAAATCCAGATATGTATGTTGCTACATTTTCTGTCAAAAGTGACAAAGAGGGCAAAACATTATGAAATATGATGACCAACACCAGAAGAATTTTCTTTGTTTTCAACAAAAACTACCTCCAGGTTATCATTCATTTCTAAAAGAGAGGATTCACATTTTGCATTTTATTACCATGCAATTCTTGAAGAGTCCTGAAAATAATTTTAAAATAGTTAGTTGGTATGAATAACAGAGTTTGCAGAACAAAGTTTCACAAAATTATTATAGTTAAATTATATTATATGTAAACAAACCGTTGTTTTAACATCAATAAAGAATTTGAATAGTATTGAAACTATTAATCTTCTTAGACTTTGCGCATGGAACTTTTACCTTATACATATTCAAAAAATATGGAAGAAACTCAACCTAAAAACTTAATTCGCAAGATAAGAAAAAAGTGGCTTGGTCGACTTTCAAATTCAATTTTTGTTCACAAAAATTAAATGTTTTTACTTATACTGATCTTCGTTGGATTGAATCCTGATTCTCTTTGTTTAAAAGAAGTCTTGGAACTGCATTTCATTTCAAACGCATTCGATTGCACTTCATGTATACGTCATTTGGGGAAAAATGTTTACTGCAAATTACGTTTTTTGAACTCAGGAACTCCACAGTAGGATCCCTTCCCAATGCTCTCATCCAGATGACATGCCTCGCTTTCGTCACACTTAAAATGAATTATAATAGTCAGACATGGACAAATATTTACTCAGTTAGAGTGATCATAGGTATTTTCCTGATCTGTATTTGTAATCAAAGATTCAAATTCATTTCACTTACTAAAAATAATGGATTCCAGGAATATTTCCTTTGTTTCCACACCATAGCACCAAACACTTCAACATTGTCCAAATTAAAAACAAATTTAATACTTACTATATAGAAACACAAAAACCAGTAACTGGTAACAATGATAAACACGATAAACTAATATACACTCCACAAGTAAAATAATCTGAAATCTGAACTGGAACCGTCTCTGCTCCGTATCAATGACGTCAATGGAGTCTTTCTACGCTGTTGCCGACTTTAAATAATTAAACGGGAGCTTGCATATGTTTCACAAAAATGCCCATAGAAAAATATAGCAAATATATATAAAATCTCTACTACTAAGGTAAATGTTTATGAAATTTGCCAACAAAGCAGAAAAAATAGACTGGTCATGCACATGCGCATTGAGGAAAACAAATGAAGTTTTACAACACTTTTGCATAAAACACATAGAAGGGATTAGCGATCTAGAGTAATTATATATATAGTATATATCTATGGGTAGTATGCGTCAAATCCGGTAGTTCTGATTTTTATGATGTTGGCCTAATGAATGATTCAAGTTTGTGACCTCGAGCGTCGAACGCAACTTTCTCCAAAATCGAAAAAACCGCAAAACAAATCGGTAGTTTTCAAATTTTGGCGATTATAACTGTAAAAGACTAGTTTTTGAAAAAAAAATTTCTATACGTTTCTAAAATTGTCTCTGTAGATCCAATACTTTCCGAGATTAATTCTTTCAAAGTTTAAATTTTTCAAGTTTATCACGTTGATGAAAGCCCATAACGAGAGTGACGTTTGAACTCAAAATCTACAAAATGTCTGATCCCAGTCCCAGGGTGGGTTTGTGTTTTTTATGTAAGGAGACTTCAAGTGAAGGTCAAATGCGCCTCTCCTGGGGTTGGATATCCACGCCACAAGGCCTCAACCCAAATTGATGACCAGCCCCACAACACCTCTTGCGGATGATTATTCTTGCGGCTGCACGAAGGGTTGTGCGAACAAGTGTAGCTGCAGGAAGGCAGGATTAAAATGATCATCAGTCTGCAGGCACTGCAGCGGGGCCTCTTGTGACAATATACCTGATGTTGCACTATTAGATATCCCAGAAGGCGACGATCTGTCAGATGTCGAACTGGAGGAGGACTTGTGGGCACAAGACGTTGTTGTATTCATCTTTTTTACTTCATTATTCGTAGCTTAACTTAAACATCATCGTTCATACTCATTTTTTTTAACATCCCATCATAACAGTACAGGGCTTCGATAGTATAATCAGTGTCAAAATTCATTCGGAACGACAGAATCGCAACAAATTGCGAAGTTCGAAAAAAATAATAAATTTTGAAAGGATCGATCTCTGGAAGTATTGGGTCTACAGAGACAATTTTAGTATCATATTGTAGCAAATTAAGTTTTTTTTTAAAACGCATTGATACAGTATTTTCAAAAACTAGCCCTTTAGGGTTATAATCGCTAAATTTTGAAAAAAAAAAACAATTTTTTCGAGGTTTTTTCGATTTTTGATAAAGCTGCGCTCAGCGCTTGGGGTCACAAACTTGAGTTATTCATTAGGCCAACATCATAAACAAGTCTGCAGAAAATCAGAACTACCGGATTTGACGCATGCTGTGATGTATAAAGTTACTGGACTAATGTTATTTGTCATTTTAATTGTCAGTCCGCTATGTTGAGTTTTCATTCTATAAAGCAGTGGTCACCAAATCGCAGACTTCGGACCGCGGTCAAGTTTAGTGCGGACCGCAATGAAAGTTTACATTTTTCTATCTGGGTTTCTGAAAGATTCGCAACGCGAAAGAATTTTAGCTACCATGCGTCAAGTTTAAAAATGTTGAAAAACTATTGACATGGATAACTTTTCTATATAGGCAAAATAACTAAATCTTGAAAATAAACCCAAAATATTTGCCATTTACAATTAATTTTACTATTATTTTGCAATATAATAACTGTTTGCGGAGAAAAGTTTCAGTAGATTAAGCAAGCAGTTTTGGCATAGAGAAGTTCAACTTAGATAATAAGTTTGAAGGGCGTTGTCGGTCGTGTAGAAAGGGAATTTAGGTTCAAGTTGTCTGGACCGAGAGATTTCGACAATGTTCTGAAATGAATATCCAGGAAAAATGATTGGTGACTACTGTTATAGAATAATGAAAGCTGAATCAGATAAATATTTACATACATTATTCCCTCGTTCTTTTTTTAGATATCTGAGGGTTCAAAAATTCGCACCCAGCGGAATATTGGTAGGATTGTTCAAAACACCATCATAAATAAAATCTAAGGAGTCCTCATCGATCCGATATCTGAAAAAAAATTTACTCGGGGTCAAAGGTCACAAAAACGGGTTTTTCGCGATTTTCATCATAACGGTAAGTTTTATCATAAAATTAGTCGAGATACAAATTGTAGATCAGATAATTATCTATAAAAAATGTTTAAATACTTTTTTTTGCTAAGAGCCACTGTTATATAACGATTCAATAAGTTGAAAGAGTTTTAAAACTTGAAGTAGTGTAATTACCGCGTTTTTTACTACTGTTTCAACTTTATGAATCATTATATATCAATAATGGCTTAGGACATAAGTTTTCAAACATTTTTTATAGATAATTATCTGATCTATAATTTTTGAGTGAACTAATTTTATGATAAAACTACCGTTTTGCTGAAAATTGCGAAAACCCCGTTTTTGTGACGTTTGACCTTGAGTACATTTTTTCCAGATATCGGATCGATGAGGACTTTTCAGATTTCATTTATAATGTTGTTTAAACAATCTTACCAATTTTCAGCTGGGTGCGAGTTTTTGTAACTTCACTCCTATTTTTTGGAGATGTTCATTTATCTTATTCAATCCTGAATAGTATGTACCTACGACTTAATGATACGAAACATTTCACTAGGCATAACTTCAAACTTCTGCTACTAAAAGCAAGTATTCAATAATATTTGCATATCCCGTTAGTAGAAGTCCTTCACCCAGAGCCATTAAAATTGATTGATGATGACAGCTCAAGGTCATAAATCATGGCCGGTCTATTGTTCCTATTGTGCGGTACAGTCTTTTGTTAGACCAGGTGTCTCTATTGTGCGGTGCAGTCTTTTGTTATACCCGATCTATTGTTAGACCAGGTGCGCATTGTTTGGGGCAGATGTTAGGGCAGGACCGTATTAACTAATGATTGAGGGTCGTGAGAATTGAATATTTTTCAAATTTAGACCAAAATTCGTAAATCGTATGAAATCCACCCCTGACATTAGTTATTCAACTGGTGCAGGTATTTCTAAGAAAACACACACAAAAGGTTGATGCGAATATCTCTTCACAAAAGCGGGTGGCAGGTCTTTTGTTCCTATTGTTTCTATTGTTTGGACAGGTGTTCGGGACAGGACCGTATTAACTAATGATTGATGGTCGTGAGAATTGAATCTTTTTTACAAATTTAGACCAAAATTCGTAAATCGTATGAAATCCACCCCCTGACATTAGATAAGTTATTCAATGGGTGCAGGTAAAATTTCTAAGAAAACACACACAAAAGGTTGACGCGAATATCTCTTCACAAATTTAGACCAAAATTCGTATTCCTTTATGAATTCATAGAATCCGTCGTTGAGTTATTCAACGTGAGGGGACTGGTCTTTACAAAATCGTGTGATTTCATAGAATTCCGGCATTGATGGTCGTGAGAATTGAATTTTAGACCAAAATTCGTAAATCGTATGAAATCCACCCCTGACATTAGATAAGTTATTCAATGGGTGCAGGTATTTTTAAGAAAACACACACACAAAAGGTTGACGCGAATATCTCTTCACAAAAGCGGGTGCAGGTCTTTTGTTCCTATTGTTAGACCAGGTGGCCCTATTGTTTAGGCAGGTGTTCAGGCAGGACCGTATTAACTAATGATTGATGATCGTGGGAATTGAATATTTTTTACAAATTTAGACCAAAATTCGTAAATCGTAAGAAACCCGGCCCTGACATTAGTTATTCAACGGGTGCAGGTATTTCTAAGAAAACACACACAAAAGGTTGACGCGAATATCTCTTCACAAATTTAGACCAAAATTCGTACTCCTTTATGAATTCATAGAAACCGTCGCTGTCATTAGATGAGTTATTCAACGGGGGGTGGGCTGGTCTTTACAAAATCGTGTGATTTCATAGAATTCCGGCGCGCCAGTGGTGGGGGTGGTTTCTATATTAACACAGTGTGAATATTTTTGGTTATCATTCTGTTTAGTTCAGACAAATTCTTGGAAAAACTGCTGAAAAATGTTCGGATTCAACTACTCCTCCGATATTTTAGATCGCGAAAGTGGAGTGCTGTATTTATACCACTTATTTATGCATCTAAGCTGGGATGCGAATCATGCATCCATATACAATACAGATTATATTGGTCCTCTGAGTGCAAAGAAGAAGGCTGACGAATATTGGCCAAGTGCCGAAATCTGCACAAAATTCATAGAGGGCCAGCTAACAATGGCTGAGGTCATAATACAATTGGAGAAAAACAATCATGGTGCCTACATGACTCCCATTAGGGAATATCTAACTCAGGATGAGTTAGATATTCTCGCTGAAGAAGAAAAGAACGAGGCCTCGGATTTCTTCAAGAATCTGAGTAATCGTCAGTGGAAGGTAATTGATGCAGTATGCGAGGCTGCAGTTACGGATCCGTCTTTTTTGAAAACCGGTGTGGAGTGTGTACCAGTGTATACAGATGATGAACTCGAGTATAATGCCCAAAAGTATGAGCTTGTGCAGGTGCGTAAATAAAAAAATCATACACAATGGTAGTCCTCCATACTCAAAAAACGCCCACACACACACACATACCTCTAATATTTGTAATATCTCTGTAAATATTCCAATAAAAATAAGATTGTTAAAAAAGAGGTATGTTATTTTGTCCACATCCTAGTATTTACCCTATTACTAATTGTGAATAAAAATAATTTATTGAATATATAATTCCTGCATTCATTGTATAAATGATTTGTCCATGCATTCAATTTGGTGAACATCGAAATTAAATAACTTGCAATGCAATTTTTATAAGATTAATGAAATTTTTCCAAGAAGAACAAAATAACTTAGGGAACTTTATAACAGAAAATTTATTTATCTAATTACAAACCTTTTTATTTGAAACACTAAATTATTAAAAAAATGTAATTTGAACATTCGTTTACATGCATTATAACAGGTCTCTCATACTAGAGGAAAAAAGAGTACACATATAAATTTTTAAAAAAACCTAAATCCCATGTGTGATAAATCAGTTGTAAATATCGTATATTATTACGATGAATGACGGACAGCTTTTTGAATAAGAAAAACTTTTCATATAAAATATAGACAAAACCTCCTAGTGTTTAAAAATTATGATACTAATACGATCAATATTATATAAAATAAATTGATAGGAAGTTAAGTATTATGTATTTAATTCAACTTAGATTATAAATTATAACCCATACTTCGTATGAAGTAGTAATAAAGTTAAATTATTAATTCATTCTATTATTCTACATTGAAAATTTAATAATTTTATAATTGTATGCATACTTTTAAACAATCACATACCTTGCCATGCCAAAAAAAGCCCACACACATCTATACTAAACGGATAAAATTGTTATTGAATATATGATTCATGCATTCATTGTATAAATGATTTGTCCAGGCATTCAATTTGGTGAACATCGAAATTAAATAACTTATGCAATTTTTATAAGATTCATGAAATTTTTTCACGAATATCATCTGTAATATTTAATTTTTTGTAAAAACACGTTCGTACAATACGTTTTGAATAGGATTTGCATATCCTACCTCTCTCTTGTGGGTGTCTACGTAGCCAAATTTCAAGTTAATCGTGTATAATATATATATATATATATAAATATATATATATATATATATATAAATATATATATATATATATATATATATATATATATAAATTATATATATATATATATATATATAAATATATGTTAACGGTATCCCTATACACCCCCTTTACGCTCCCCATCATTGATGTAAATATAGTATATTATTACGATGAACGACGGCCAGCTTTTTGAATAAGAAAAACTTTTCATATAAAATATAGACAAAATCTCCTAGTGTTTAAAAATTATGATGCTAATACGATACTTTAGAATGTTTCACTGTAGAAATAGAAAGAAATAATAATAACACTGTCTTGAAATTACATATTGGTTTGAAATATGGAATAAGAGATTGCTTTTCAAATATAAATAATAGTATTCGACTTTAGAACTATGCAAATTAAAAACGCTATATAAAATATCGAACGAACATAAATGTTAAACTTTTTCATATAGGTAAGAAACCCACATTACTTTACTTTCCACGACCCCCACCATTCCTCCATGCTTACCTGTTATTGTGCAATCTCCGAAAATTACCGAAGAAACCCGAACTCCTGTCCACGATTGTTGTGAATAAAAGCGTCTAAAATATTAGAAATAAAGATATCCGGTAATTATAAACATATAATAGTACCTAGTCCTCCAAAATGAAATTGATGCATTTCATATTGCTTTAATCATTTATATTGGCCAAACTCATAAACTTATCAATCAAAACTGTTATTCAATCAAATCTTTCTAGATGTAATTACGAACAAAAATCTGAAATTTCATAAAACCTATTAGGTAATTATATGAATATAAATAATTAATTGAATTTATGATTCCTGGTTACCTTTTACTAATGATTTGTATATTCAATTTGGTGAGATTGAATAATTTATTGAACTTTTGTCATATATAAGATTCACAAATTTTTTTTATGGAAGAACAAAATAATTTAAGTAACTATTTTTCCTATAAAATGCATGAAATTCATCAGATCCATCAGATTTTATTTCTTTGATTGGGCAGAATGCTGAATTTTTTATTATAGATCTCATATTTTCTTTTTTTCTGTTTAATTTTATGTATACATTTGTTCATATATTCAATTTGGTGAGATTGAATAATTTATTGAACTTTTTATCATATAAGAATCACAAATTTTTTTTATGGAAGAACAAAATAACTTAAGTAACTCTCTTCCTATAAAATGCATGAAATTCATCAGATCAATCAGATTTTATTTCTTTGATTAGACAGAATGCGAAATTTTTTATTATAGATCTCATATTTTCTTTTTTAGACAAAACCTCCTAGTGTTTAAAAATTATGATACTAATACGATCAACATTATATAAATAAATTGATACGAAGTTAAGTATTATGTATTTAATTCAACTTAGATTATAAATTATAACCCATACTTTGTATGAAGTAGTAATAAAGTTAAATTATTAATTCATTCTCTTATTCTACATTGAAAATTTAATAATTTTATAATTGTATGCATACTTTTAAACAATCACATACCTTGTCATGTCAAAAAAATCCCACACACATCTATACTAAACGGCTAAAATTGTTATTGAATATATGAGTCCTACATTCATCGTATAAATGATTTGTCCATGCATTCAATTTGGTGAACATCGAAATTAAATAACTTATGCAATTTTTATAAGATTCATGAAATTTTTTTCGTGAAGAACAAAATAACTTAGGGAACTTTATTACAGAAAATTTATTTATCTAATTACAAACCTTTTTATTTGAAACACTAAATTATTTTAAAAAAATGTCAAATATTAGGAGTAAATAAAACGTAGACGATAAATGTATACGATTGATGAATATCTTAAAATCATAACATTACTAGAAATACTGTTTTAGAAAAATATAAACATGTATTCGATTAGGAAAGAATAAAATATAGAGGATAAACATATCCAACGATAAGTATATTTTTTATGAAATAAAAGAATTCTTTTTGAATATAAATAATTTTATTTGAATTTAGAACTCTACATATGAAAAACGCTGTATAAAATGGTGCTCAATGTTTTTTCTGAGAAATTGTTCAATTACTTGCGCAATTATTAAATCTGGTAAAACATATGAATTACATAATTTGCTTGTGAAACATAAAACTACTTTTTGAAAGATATGAAACTTTGTTACCAAATTTGGCAGAAAGTTCATAAAATATATTTCACAACTTGAAAAGTTGGGTAGGCTATCGTAATTTTCAGGAAGCAGACGTCTTTTATTAAACTGTACCGAATAAATTTTAGATTCTGGTTGCTACACTATATGATAATTTTGATAACGTGCTATTCTTTCTAAGGGATCTGAAATTCGTTCACAAAACTCTTGAATTTTTAGGAAGTTTTTCCCGTTGATCGCAAAAACTGTTGAAAAAGATTTTCCGAAATATCATTACATACCTTTGAAAGTACTATTCAATATATTTAGTTTTGATCATTACTACAATTAGATGACCATCAGCTATTTTTTAGTTTTAATTTCAAAAATTGAATTTACGTATTCTGCAAATAACTCGTCCTTTTGTTTCTTGAAAAATCAAAATTGATATGATTGAAACTTTTTTCGTATACATGAAACGGTTCGAATGCTTAAATAGACTTTATGGAACTTTTTTTCATATAAGATTCACAAAATTTTTTATGGAAAAAACAAAATAACTTTGCATGCAATAAGATGCCTGAAATTTTTTTCATCAGATTTTATTTCTTACGACTTGCTCAGGGAACGCATTCATAAGTGAAAAAATTTGAATTTGTATTATTTTATCATTGACAGTTTACACGCGATCTAAGTTATATTTGATAAACTCACTAGAACGTATGCTAATCTGTGAAAAATGTTAGTATGTTTCTTTGCTCTTATTGGTGGTTTCTGATTATGCCGTCCTCGTTGAATACGCTGATTGTTCACCTGCTTTCAAGTTGGTTGAAGTGAAGTGGAGGGAGTCTCTATGAACCAACCTTACCACTTTCGACTAGATATGCACGTTTCTGGTCGATCACAACAATAAAGCACTTGCACGTTATCGATTAATGTTCACTGGTCTGAATTTATTCTGATTTATTGATCAATATCCGTATCGATGGACCAAATGTTAAGCGTTATAGAGTTGGGGACTGTATATGTACGTTTTCTATAGATAAACAGCGTGGTGTATTTAGATATATATTTTACGTTAAAATTGAGAAGATATATACACAAGGGTGCCTATTTGCAATAGAATGTTCTTTTCGTTTCGGCCAGCGAAAGCGTCTCTCGTTCGTATTTTCGCTACCTGCTCCGACCATCGCACGCCCTAAAAGCCAGAGCAGGGATAACAATTCTTCGTGTTCTAACTTATTTCTTCGTTCAAAAATATTTTTAATCATTGCAACAGGTTTTTGTCCTGATATGCGACACTTTTTTGCAAAAGATATCTGAGCGATGCAAAAAAAAATTAACATATGCATATTTTAACTGTTGCGATGATTAAAAATATTTTTGAACGAAGAAATAAGTTAGAACACGAAGAATTGTTATCCCTGCTCTGGCTTTTAGGGCGTGCGATGGTCGGAGCAGGTAGCGAAAATACGAACGAGAGACGCTTTCGCTGGCCGAAACGAAAAGAACATTCTATTGCAAATAGGCACCCTTGTGTATATATCTTCTCAATTTTAACGTAAAATATATATCTAAATACACCACGCTGTTTATCTATAGAAAACGTACATATACAGTCCCCAACTCTATAACGCTTAACATTTGGTCCATCGATACGGATATTGATCAATAAATCAGAATAAATTCAGACCAGTGAACATTAATCGATAACGTGCAAGTGCTTTATTGTTGTGATCGACCAGAAACGTGCATATCTAGTCGAAAGTGGTAAGGTTGGTTCATAGAGACTCCCTCCACTTCACTTCAACCAACTTGAAAGCAGGTGAACAATCAGCGTATTCAACGAGGACGGCATAATCAGAAACCACCAATAAGAGCAAAGAAACATACTAACATTTTTCACAGATTAGCATACGTTCTAGTGAGTTTATCAAATATAACTTAGATCGCGTGTAAACTGTCAATGATAAAATAATACAAATTCAAATTTTTTCACTTATGAATGCGTTCCCTGAGCAAGTCGTAAGAAATAAAATCTGATGAAAAAAATTTCAGGCATCTTATTGCATGCAAAGTTATTTTGTTTTTTCCATAAAAAATTTTGTGAATCTTATATGAAAAAAAAGTTCCATAAAGTCTATTTAAGCATTCGAACCGTTTCATGTATACGAAAAAAGTTTCAATCATATCAATTTTGATTTTTCAAGAAACAAAAGGATGAGTTATTTGCAGAATACGTAAATTCAATTTTTGAAATTAAAACTAGAAAATAGCTGATGGTCATCTAATTGTAGTAATGATCAAAACTAAATATATGGAATAGTACTTTCAAAGGTATGTAATGATATTTCGGAAAATCTTTTTCAACAGTTTTTGCGATCAACGGGAAAAACTTCCTAAAAATTCAAGAGTTTTGTGAACGAATTTCAGATCCCTAGAAAGAATAGCACGTTATCAAAATTATCATATAGTGTAGCAACCAGAATCTAAAATTTATTCGGTACAGTTTAATAAAAGACGTCTGCTTCCTGAAAATTGCGATAGCCTACCCAACTTTTCAAGTTGTGAAATATATTTTATGAACTTTCTGCCAAATTTGGTAACAAAGTTTCATATCTTTCAAAAAGTAGTTTTATGTTTCACAAGCAAATTATGTAATTCATATGTTTTACCAGATTTAATAATTGCGCAAGTAATTGAACAATTTCTCAGAAAAAACATTGAGCACCATTTTATACAGCGTTTTTCATATGTAGAGTTCTAAATTCAAATAAAATTATTTATATTCAAAAAGAATTCTTTTATTTCATAAAAATATACTTATCGTTGGATATGTTTATCCTCTATATTTTATTCTTTCCTAATCGAATACATGTTTATATTTTCTAAAACAGTATTTCTAGTAATGTTATGATTTTAAGATATTCATCAATCGTATACATTTATCGTCTACGTTTTATTTACTCCTAATATTTGACATTTTTTTAAAATAATTTAGTGTTTCAAATAAAAAGGTTTGTAATTAGATAAATAAATTTTCTGTAATAAAGTTCCCTAAGTTATTTTGTTCTTCACGAAAAAAATTTCATGAATCTTATAAAAATTGCATAAGTTATTTAATTTCGATGTTCACCAAATTGAATGCATGGACAAATCATTTATACGATGAATGTAGGACTCATATATTCAATAACAATTTTAGCCGTTTAGTATAGATGTGTGTGGGATTTTTTTGACATGACAAGGTATGTGATTGTTTAAAAGTATGCATACAATTATAAAATTATTAAATTTTCAATGTAGAATAAGAGAATGAATTAATAATTTAACTTTATTACTACTTCATACAAAGTATGGGTTATAATTTATAATCTAAGTTGAATTAAATACATAATACTTAACTTCGTATCAATTTATTTATATAATGTTGATCGTATTAGTATCATAATTTTTAAACACTAGGAGGTTTTGTCTAAAAAAGAAAATATGAGATCTATAATAAAAAATTTCGCATTCTGTCTAATCAAAGAAATAAAATCTGATTGATCTGATGAATTTCATGCATTTTATAGGAAGAGAGTTACTTAAGTTATTTTGTTCTTCCATAAAAAAATTTGTGATTCTTATATGATAAAAAGTTCAATAAATTATTCAATCTCACCAAATTGAATATATGTACAAATGTATACATAAAATTAAACAGAAAAAAAGAAAATATGAGATCTATAATAAAAAATTCAGCATTCTGCCCAATCAAAGAAATAAAATCTGATGGATCTGATGAATTTCATGCATTTTATAGGAAAATAGTTACTTAAATTATTTTGTTCTTCCATAAAAAAAAATTGTGAATCTTATATATGACAAAAGTTCAATAAATAATTCAATCTCACCAAATTGAATATACAAATCATTAGTAAAAGGTAACCAGGAATCATAAATTCAATTAATTATTTATATTCATATAATTACCTAATAGGTTTTATGAAATTTCAGATTTTTGTTCGTAATTACATCTAGAAAGATTTGATTGAATAACAGTTTTGATTGATAAGTTTATGAGTTTGGCCAATATAAATGATTAAAGCAATATGAAATGCATCAATTTCATTTTGGAGGACTAGGTACTATTATATGTTTATAATTACCGGATATCTTTATTTCTAATATTTTAGACGCTTTTATTCACAACAATCGTGGACAGGAGTTCGGGTTTCTTCGGTAATTTTCGGAGATTGCACAATAACAGGTAAGCATGGAGGAATGGTGGGGGTCGTGGAAAGTAAAGTAATGTGGGTTTCTTACCTATATGAAAAAGTTTAACATTTATGTTCGTTCGATATTTTATATAGCGTTTTTAATTTGCATAGTTCTAAAGTCGAATACTATTATTTATATTTGAAAAGCAATCTCTTATTCCATATTTCAAACCAATATGTAATTTCAAGACAGTGTTATTATTATTTCTTTCTATTTCTACAGTGAAACATTCTAAAGTATCGTATTAGCATCATAATTTTTAAACACTAGGAGATTTTGTCTATATTTTATATGAAAAGTTTTTCTTATTCAAAAAGCTGGCCGTCGTTCATCGTAATAATATACTATATTTACATCAATGATGGGGAGCGTAAAGGGGGTGTATAGGGATACCGTTAACATATATTTATATATATATATATATATATATATATATATATATATATATATATATATATATATATATATATATATATATATATATATATATATATATAATATATATTATTACACGATTAACTTGAAATTTGGCTACGTAGACACCCACAAGAGAGAGGTAGGATATGCAAATCCTATTCAAAACGTATTGTACGAACGTGTTTTTACAAAAAATTAAATATTACAGATGATATTCGTGAAAAAATTTCATGAATCTTATAAAAATTGCATAAGTTATTTAATTTCGATGTTCACCAAATTGAATGCCTGGACAAATCATTTATACAATGAATGCATGAATCATATATTCAATAACAATTTTATCCGTTTAGTATAGATGTGTGTGGGCTTTTTTTGGCATGGCAAGGTATGTGATTGTTTAAAAGTATGCATACAATTATAAAATTATTAAATTTTCAATGTAGAATAATAGAATGAATTAATAATTTAACTTTATTACTACTTCATACGAAGTATGGGTTATAATTTATAATCTAAGTTGAATTAAATACATAATACTTAACTTCCTATCAATTTATTTTATATAATATTGATCGTATTAGTATCATAATTTTTAAACACTAGGAGGTTTTGTCTATATTTTATATGAAAAGTTTTTCTTATTCAAAAAGCTGTCCGTCATTCATCGTAATAATATACGATATTTACAACTGATTTATCACACATGGGATTTAGGTTTTTTTAAAAATTTATATGTGTACTCTTTTTTCCTCTAGTATGAGAGACCTGTTATAATGCATGTAAACGAATGTTCAAATTACATTTTTTTAATAATTTAGTGTTTCAAATAAAAAGGTTTGTAATTAGATAAATAAATTTTCTGTAATAAAGTTCCCTAAGTTATTTTGTTCTTCTTGGAAAAATTTCATTAATCTTATAAAAATTGCATTGCAAGTTATTTAATTTCGATGTTCACCAAATTGAATGCATGGACAAATCATTTATACAATGAATGCAGGAATTATATATTCAATAAATTATTTTTATTCACAATTAGTAATAGGGTAAATACTAGGATGTGGACAAAATAACATAACTCTTTTTTAACAATCTTATTTTTATTGGAATATTTACAGAGATATTACAAATATTAGAGGTATGTGTGTGTGTGTGGGCGTTTTTTGAGTATGGAGGACTACCATTGTGTATGATTTTTTTATTTACGCACCTGCACAAGCTCATACTTTTGGGCATTATACTCGAGTTCATCATCTGTATACACTGGTACACACTCCACACCGGTTTTCAAAAAAGACGGATCCGTAACTGCAGCCTCGCATACTGCATCAATTACCTTCCACTGACGATTACTCAGATTCTTGAAGAAATCCGAGGCCTCGTTCTTTTCTTCTTCAGCGAGAATATCTAACTCATCCTGAGTTAGATATTCCCTAATGGGAGTCATGTAGGCACCATGATTGTTTTTCTCCAATTGTATTATGACCTCAGCCATTGTTAGCTGGCCCTCTATGAATTTTGTGCAGATTTCGGCACTTGGCCAATATTCGTCAGCCTTCTTCTTTGCACTCAGAGGATCAATATAATCTGTATTGTATATGGATGCATTATTCGCATCCCAGCTTAGATGCATAAATAAGTGGTATAAATACAGCACTCCACTTTCGCGATCTAAAATATCGGAGGAGTAGTTGAATCCGAACATTTTTCAGCAGTTTTTCCAAGAATTTGTCTGAACTAAACAGAATGATAACCAAAAATATTCACACTGTGTGAAACCACCCCCACCACTGGCGCGCCGGAATTCTATGAAATCACACGATTTTGTAAAGACCAGCCCACCCCCCGTTGAATAACTCATCTAATGACAGCGACGGTTTCTATGAATTCATAAAGGAGTACGAATTTTGGTCTAAATTTGTGAAGAGATATTCGCGTCAACCTTTTGTGTGTGTTTTCTTAGAAATACCTGCACCCGTTGAATAACTAATGTCAGGGCTGGGTTTCTTACGATTTACGAATTTTGGTCTAAATTTGTAAAAAATATTCAATTCCCACGATCATCAATCATTAGTTAATACGGTCCTGCCTGAACACCTGCCTAAACAATAGGGCCACCTGGTCTAACAATAGGAACAAAAGACATGCCACCCGCTTTTGTGAAGAGATATTCGCGTCAACCTTTTGTGTGTGTGTTTTCTTAGAAATACCTGCACCCATTGAATAACTTATCTAATGTCAGGGGTGGATTTCATACGATTTACGAATTTTGGTCTAAAATTGTGAAAAAAAATTCAATTCTCACGACCATCAATCATTAGTTAATACGGTCCTGTCCCGAACACCTGTCCAAACAATAGAAACAATAGGAACAAAAGACGTGCCACCTGCTTTTGTGAAGAGATATTCGCATCAACCTTTTGTGTGTGTTTTCTTAGAAATACCTGCACCAGTTGAATAACTAATGTCAGGGGTGGATTTCATACGATTTACGAATTTTGGTCTAAATTTGAAAAATATTCAATTCTCACGACCCTCAATCATTAGTTAATACGGTCCTGCCCTAACATCTGCCCCAAACAATGCGCACCTGGTCTAACAATAGATCGGGTATAACAAAAGACTGCACCGCACAATAGGGACACCTGGTCTAACAAAAGACTGTACCGCACAATAGGAACAATAGACCGGCCATGATTTATGACCTTGAGCTGTCATCATCAATCAATTTTAATGGCTCTGGGTGAAGGACTTCTACTCCCGTTCTTGACAATTTTAACAAAAAAAAAAAGTATTTCGAACCAATTCAATCAAAATCATATTCTTGATTTTCCGTACTTTAAATTAATATAGCAAATAATGGAAATTCCAAATCTTGTTATTCATTTGATAATCATAAGACGAATTTAAATAATAGCCAAATATTTAAACTTTTATCTCTATTTCAACTTATATGAAAAAGTTTTTGATTTTCTTGGTCTAGGGTGGTAACAAATACATAATATAACTGTTCTCCGTAAATTAAGAAGAAAATAAAATAACTTGATATAAGTTGGGAAAAGAAAGAATCCTTTCTTCGAAGGATTAAAAAAAAAATCATGCAGAATGTAACTGTTATTTATTAGCAAATGCTGATAAAGTAATAAAGTGCTTTTTTCTACTTCACTTATTTGGAATTACCTAGGTGCTGCGTTATTCACTCCAGAAGGCTTGCATCAATACCGACCTAAAAAAAGTGATTATCAGTTAATTTCAGAAGTTTGCTTCCACGCATATTGATAAATATGTGAGCGATGAGGTTATACTAAACATTGATTTAGATCAGTTTCAATCCTTTGAAGTTATTTTTTAAAATGTTCAATTTGGTATTCATTTCCAAAGTGTTATTTTGTGGCAAAGCAAAGGTTATAGCTAGTTATAAATATGTATTTTGAAATAAATATTGTCAAGGTATATTCTAAAATTAATTTTTGAGGATCTGCTGAGAAAAATGTTAATGAACATATTTGTCTATGTAATTAACCATAGACCAAATTGAATTTGATCAGAACAATATCCGTCTTATATAATACAAGATCATTAGAGAAATTTTTGTCGGTACAAACTGTTATGGGTAATGTACATAGGGTAGCTGGTGGAACATATGCGAAACACTCGCCTGACAATTTGAAGAAAAACTGTTATATAATGAGCACCACCGAAGTACGGAGTCATTTCATAAGAAAATAAACAGAATGTTATAGTATTAAAAATTTGATCTTATTAAACGATTCCTATTCGAAATATTTTTTTTATATTCTAGCAGAATACAATTAATAATAACACCGAGGTATAAAGAAAGAATGAAATCAACTCACTTTATCTGCTTCGTGGGTTCCACAGGTGGAAAGAGAAACTGCAAACTCGCACGGATCATCAAGAACGGGTACTAAAAATAAATGAACGATTCTATTTCTCGATATACAAATATTATATATATATATATATATATATATATATATATATATATATATATATATATATATATATATATATATATATATATATATATATTTATAAAGTATAAACTTTAAAATAAAAACACTTGGCTTATGTTTTACAATATAAAAAATATTTAGATACTGTATTTAGCAGTAATAAAAAGTCGACATGTTTCGAGCTATGAACTCATTATCAAGACTGACTACAGGAGAGTATTGCATCGTAATTTATAAAACAGACAAAAGCAAAGGTGATACCTGAAAATCAATTTGTTCGTTTACAAGGGGTAATTGACTATTATGGGCGGAACTTATTTCGAGAATTTCGAGAAGGTCAAGACGTTTACCCTTGTTACCTGAATGTAACAATTTGGTTTTGTTGAAATCCAGGAAGTGATTGAATTTTATACAATGTTCAGAGAAGCCAGTGGTATTGACTTTTTATGTTCTTCAACACGAATATTTATATTCCTTTCTGTCTGTCCAATATAGAAAGCAGGGCATTCGTCGCAAAATATTTTGTAAATATCACTGTTTTCTCCGATGTTAGATTTTTCTTTATTATTGACCAAGAATGACTTCAAGTTTCTTTTATTTGTACAAATTGTTTTAACGTTATTTTTCGATAGTCTGTTACAAATTTTGCTACTCAAATTAGGCACATAATTTATTGGGAAGTATTTTTGTTCTTCATTAATAGTTTGCGTGGGGTATATTGAATGCAACAGATACTTTCTTCGTTTTTTCCCAATGAGCTTGTCGATAAGACTTTCATTGTAACCGTTATTGATGGCTAATAATTTAATTGTATTAACTTCAGTTTGAAAATTTGTTTCCGATAATGGAATCGTGAACAACCTATGTATGAACGAATGAAAAGCACTGAGTTTTATTTTAATGTGTTGGTTACTGTCGCTGTGAATTAAAGTATCTGTGAAGGTTGTTTTTCTATAAATGTAGAAAGTAAGAGAATTCAAATTCCTAGCAATCTGAACGTCTAAGAAATTCAAGGTACCGTTTTCGTTTTCTACTTCTTTTGTAAATTGAATCGAGTTGTAGAAAGTATTTATATATTTAAGGAAATTATCTAACTGCCTATCTGTACCGGTTCAAATACAAAAAATATCATCTACATAACGTCTCCATAATAAAACGTTAGTAATTAAATTATTATCAATATTGAAAATTTTTTCTTCTAAGTTATTCATGAAAATTTCACTCAACAAAGGCGATAACGGTGATCCCATGGGCAATCCGTCTTCTTGTTTGTATATTATATTATTAAATTTGAAATAACTCTGTTTCAAACATAAGTTTAAGGCAGACATTGTTTCGTTGACTGCTTGAGTTGTTAAATTTGGGTTCATCTCTAGATATCCCTTAACAATATTTTTAACTTCTTGAGTTGGCGTAGAAGGAAATAAGTTGATAACGTCAAATGAAATTAATTTAGCATTTGAAGGAATTTTGATATTCTTAAGATGATTAACTAACTGAATAGAATTTTTAATGCTATACGCCGGATTGAATTGAATTAAGGTGGGTAATTTCTTATTCAAATACTGACATAATTTATACGCAGGAGCGTTAATATAAGATACTATTGGACGCATCGGGCAATCAATTTTATGTATTTTTGGTAAAGTATATAAAACCGGGGTGCGTGGGTTCATGGAAGTTAAGAAAAAAGTGTTAATATCTGAAAATAAGATTTTACTATTCTTGATGAATGATTTTATTTCGTTTTGGAATTTTTTAGTGGGATCTATTTTAAGTTTTGAGAATTTATCTGTATTAAATAGGATTTCAGATTTTTCAATGTAGGTATTTTTATCTATGATAGTTACAGTATTTCCTTTGTCCGCTTTGCATATAACCAAATTATTATCTTGAATTTTTGATCTCAACTGTTTTATAGTTTTTAATTCTAAGTTATAGTTATTTCTGCATTTATATTTATTTATGACTTCCGCGCATATAGTTTTTTCAAAATTCAAATTCTTAATTAAAGACGAATTTAAAGCTAATTCAGTGCTGACGGCTAAATGTTTAATATCATTTGTGTGTAATATCAAAAATGATATTAAACATTTAGCCGTCAGCACTGAATTAGCTTTAAATTCGTCTTTAATTAAGAATTTGAATTCAGTCAGTCTTGATAATGAGTTCAAAGCTCGAAACATGTCGACTTTTTATTACTGCTAAATACAGTATCTAAATATTTTTTATATTGTGAAACATAAGCCAAGTGTTTTTATTTTAAAGTTTATACTTTATTCTTTATGATGTTTCACCAAGTGATGTGCGAGAATTCAATCTCAGTTATATATATTTATATGTATATATATATATATATATATATATATATATATATATATATATATATATATATATATATATATATATATATATATATATATATATATATATATATATATATATATATATATATATATATATATATACATTTTTAAGCAATAATAATATCAAATAGTGATAGTTTCGTCATTATATATTATGAGGATTGTCGTAGGTCCTTTTAATAAAACAAAGGTTTTACTCTGCAACCTTCTTTTTTCGTAGGGTCATACTTATCCCTCTTTAAAGATTCTCGTAGGAATCACTATCAGATCCACGACAATGTCCAAGTTAAGTTCGTCTCAGCCAAGTCAGCACTTTAATGTATATAATATAGAACAATAACAATAAGAGTTTTATTAGAGTAAGAAATATTGCAATGACCTGTGAATTCCGGCAATCACTGTCGCAATACTTCCTGTACAATGAACTCGATAAATATGTGAATTAAGCATGAATACTCCATTACTACACCTCCCCTGGTAGAGAAAAAAAAAGAAAAAATATTTAACTACGACTTTTTTCTTTTTTTTTCCATCTTATTTCAATTATTTTTTTTCTACTATCACATTAATTCTATATTGATTATTGATATCAACTACACTATTTCACATAACTACCAAGTCATTTTTAATTATAATATTAGGTGTACTGCGCTGATCGTAAAAATCTTTTCTTTTACATTTTGCTTGAATTTAATGTTGACGTTCCAAAGGGTAATTATCGAATGAATACAGAGGATCGACATTTTCATAGATGTTTAAAGCGCACGATATGCGCACAATATTTTACAGTCTTTCAGCGACGCGCGAAGATTAGACGCTGAGCAAGAATCTGTACATTTAAAATAAATTATTTATGATATATCATCATAGATAAGGCTACCATTAACAAATTTAAATTTCTTCTCATTATTCATTAATTTATTATATTTATCAAGCTTGATTGGTTTTAATTGTGTTGAATTTTTAGGTTTTTTCAATAATTCCACTAGTCCTGGGTGATCAGTCCTGGTCGACTTAGTGAAATTTTTGTTACGTCATTATTTGTTTTAAATTCCTTAGCTCGAGCCCTCGTTAGAACATTTAGAGTTTTGATAATTACTTTTCCTACGTATATTTTATCTCTATGTGAAATGCATGCATTCAGAACGAAATTTATTAGTAATGGTTAGCCAATCTCATTTAAAGATGGCTCATATAACTCAATGCCGTCAATTAATTGTTGTACCCTATCGGTGGTAACGTTAAATTTTGAAAGCAAGCTAGTCGCTCTTTTGAAATTAAATTGTTCCTCCATTTTTTGGATATTACTAATTATATTGGAATAACTACAATTACGTTCAGCGTCAGTATCTAAATTACTATTTAATCTAAATTATGGGTATTTTTCAATTAATATAAATTGTACAACTGTTTACAAGGTTCGAAAACTTTTACAAATTAAGAGAAAAGTTCTCTTATCTTATATGGAGTAACAACTTCTTCTTTTTGTCTTTCCCCGATGTCCTTCCTTAGGTTTCTCAGATATATTCTCAGGTTGTTGACTGGAAAGCTTCCGTGTCTGACATCCTTAGAAATCCTTGTCATTATTCTCTTTCGGTGCATTTTACACACAAGGTACTTAGTATGTCTTATGAGTTAATTTTTCATTCAATCACTGTTTAGTTTTTATTAACATTGATGAATATCCATTCTGCACGATTTATTTCTTGGCACTGCTGTATAGTTTGTGCTGAATTTCGGTTTTCCGATCCGGCTGCTTTCAGCACTATTATTTTTTTCTATTCCTGTCGCTATTCTTTTTTTCCATTTTGGATATCATTTTTTATCTTTTCTTCCTCTTCATTATCGTCCTAGTTTTAAAAGATACTTTTTTTTATCACTCAGACGAAGCCGATATCACAGCACTAACTCCTCATGTTAACTTTTAGTTTTTCAGTTGCCTTTTATGATGGCTCTGGCAGGATCGTTTCACTCTTCAACCTCTTTATTCGGAGGTTCATACTCATCCCTCTTTAAAGACTCTCGTAGGAATCACTATCAGATCCACGACAAAGTCGAACGTAAGTTCGTCTCAGCCAAGTCAGCATTTTAATGTATATAATGTAGAACAATAACAATAAGAGTTTTATTAGAGTAAGAAATATTGCAATGATCTGTGAATTCCGGAAATCACTGTCGCAATACTTCCTGTACAAGGAACTCGATTAATATGTGAATTAAGCATGAATATTCCATTACTCCAATATATATATATATATATATATATATATATATATATATATATATATATATATATATGTTTATATATATATATATATATATATATATATATATATATATATATATATATATATATATATATATATATATATATATAATCTTTTGATAATTATTAGCAATAACAGGCTTGTTGAATCTCAAAAAACTCGATTTTATTAAAAAGTTGACGTTTCGCCACGACATTCGTGGCTTTATCAAAACTTTTGTTAAAGCCACGAATGTCGTGGCGAAACGTCAACTTTTTAATAAAATCGAGTTTTTTGAGATTCAACAAGCCTGTTATTGCTAATAATTATCAAAAGATTAGAAATAGTTCAGGCAACAACAATTCGAATGAATAATTATATATATATATATATATATATATATATATATATATATATATATATATATATATATATATATATATATATATATATATATATATATATATATATATATATATATATATATATATATATATATATTATATATAATAGTATATATATATATTATATATATATATATATATATATATATATATATATATATAATATATATATATATATATAACTGAGATTGAATTCTCACGCATCACTTGGTGAAACATTATAAAGAATAAAGTTTAAACTTTAAAATAAAACACACTTGGCTTAAGTTTCACTATATAAAAATATTTAGATACCGTGTTTAGCAGTAAAAAATAGTCGACATGTTTCGAGTTATGAACTCATTATCAAGACTGACTACAGGTGAGTATTACATCTTATTTTATAAAACAGAGAAAAGCAAAGGTGATACCTGAAAATCAATTTGTTCGTTTACGAGGGGTAATTTACTATTATGGGCGGAACTTATTTCAAGAATTTCAAGAAGGCTAAGGCACTTTCCTTTGTTAACTGAATGCAACAATTGGGTTTTGTTGAAATCCAGAATATAATTAAATTTTATACAATTTGCGACTATCCGTTACTGCTAAATACAGTATCTAAATGATTTTATATAATGAAACTTAAGCCAAGTGTGTTTTATTTTGAAGTTTAAACTTTATTATATATATATATATATATATATACATATATACTATATATACTATATATATTATATACCTACAGGGTATGAGATACAGGGAGATAAAATTTTGAAACAAAATCAGCTTTTCTATAATAACTGAGATAATATTGTAGACAACTTCATGAAATTTGGTACATGTCTTCTATGCATTGAGGTGCATTTTGTGATGTACGAAGTGGCGTTCGTACGGGGTTTGCATTGAATATTATTTGGGAAAAAATACGACGCTACTGCTTTCTCTTGAAATAAATTTTTTTTTTGAGATCCTCATTCATTTTTGAGCAAATTTGATTTCAAGGTGTTCTTTGTCCGATGTATGGTTTTCGCTTGAAAAAATAAAAATCGTTTTACTTCAGGATCTGATTCAATGTGGAAATGTTTCTGCGTCGACTGAAAGCAAATTAAGGGACCAGATTTTTTCCAAATGTACAAAAAATGTACCAAATCTTATAAAGTCTACAAATCTTGTAAAGTCTACAATATTATATCAGTTATTACTAAAAAAAAATTTTTTTTCCAAAATTGTATAGGTATTCCTGTATCTCAAAAGTTAAGACTTCTAGGACATACGTTCATAGGTAGTTTTTTTCTTAAGTCGAAGAATCGAAGGATCACCTCCTTAAATATTAGCATGTCTTTAAGGAACACCCTGTATATATATATATATATATATATATATATATATATATATATATATATATATATATATATATATATATATATATATATATATATATATATATATATATATATATATATATATATATATATATATATATATATATATATATATATATATATATATATATATATATATATATATATATATATATATATATATATATATATATATATATAGATAAAATATTTGGGTATAGCAGCAAGCAAAAAGTGTACTCTTTTAACACTATATTTCCGATATTTCGATGATGATTACTGTCATCTTCAGGGAAGCTACAAAAATAAGCACAAAAGAAAATCAAAAAATGCTCCATAACGGCCAACAATACTCACTGTTTCTTTGAGAATGATTGCAAAAGATGTAAAGATCGAGATTCAGCATTATCGATTTCTATAAAACATTATTGATTGAGAATACAACATGTGATGATCATCAACTAACATTATATGTTAAAAAGTCACAATAAAATGAAACAAATCATAATTAATTCAGAGGAATAAACATTGTTGAAGACATAAAATTAAAAATTTAAGTTTAAAAACTAAAAGACTATAAATATCTACTTCGTCGTTACATATTGACTGAAAAAGAGACGCGACCAGCCATCTCGATCAAGAACGTAGACAGAGACAGCATCAAAAAGAAAACTCTAATATGAAATATGACAGTTACGGTCCACAAATTGGCCACTGCTAACAAATGAATTAGCCAGAAGTATAAATGACTCAAAAAAAGGAAAAACAGCTCATTCCTCACACAACATAATGTACTTACATTGATGTTTTTATCTAAATCTAACAAAAAAGAATAAATTTCACTAAGATGATTTAAATCTGTTTTCTTATTTAATTCCTATGTTTATTCCTCCAAATTAATTATGATTTGTTTTATTTTATTATGACTTTTTAACATATAATGTTAGTTGATGCTCATCACATGTTGTGTTCTCGTTCAATAATGATTTATAGAAATCGATAATGCTGTATCTCTATCTTGACATCTTTTGCAATCATTCTCAAAGACACAGTGGGTATTGTAACTGTTGGCAGTTATGGAGCATTTTTTGATTTTTTTGATTTTCTTTTGTGTTTTTTGTAGCTTCCCTGAAGATGACAGTAATCATTGTCGAAATATCGGAAATATAGTTTTAAAAGAGTACACTATTTGCTTGCTGCTATACCCAAATATTTTATCCTAATTGTATCCTAACTAGTCAGCGAAGACTACCACCCTTCTTCTATATATATACATATATATTATATATATATATATATATATATATATATATATATATATATATAATATATATATATATATATATATATATATATATATATATATATATATATATATATATATATATATATATATATATATATATATATATATATATATATATATATATATATATATATATATATATAATATATATATATATATATATATATATATATATATATATATATATATATATATATATATATTTATTCGAATTGTTGTTGCCTGTGATCTATTTTTAATCTCTTGATAATTATTAGCAATAACAGGCTGGTTGAATCTTAAAAAACTCGATTTTATTAAAGAGTTGACGTTTCACTACGATATTCGTAATTGAAATTTCTTTGACATTTATTGATGTGAAAAAATTGAAAAAATAAGGCTGCTTTGTCTTGCTAGTTATTTATTATATGCTATTCAGTCTAATATTAACATTCAAAAATGTTACCATTAGATGGTAAGGGAAACCAAAGAAACCTTTACCTACGTAATGTTTGAAAATAAAAATAATAGGGTACTATTTATCTAACAACAAAGAAATTAGTCATGGGAAAACATTAAAGATGTGGAGTAAAATTATCGGTATAGTACGTTTATATGGAAGCAGCCGTTGACACGTGTTTCGGACTCTTTGGTCCTCATCAGAACGGCGTAGCAAAGCATTGGATTGAAAATTTGAAGATGAAAATAGTACAACAAACAAAATCCTCTGATACGGAAGACAATCACCCTCATTGTGGTTCCGTATCAGAGGATTTTGTCTGTTGTACTATTTTCATCTTCAAATTTTCAATCCAATGCTTTGCTACGCCGTTCTGATGAGGACCAAAGAGTCCGAAACACGTGTCAACGGCTGCTTCCATATAAACGTACTATACCGATAATTTTACTCCACATCCTTAATGTTTGCCCATGACTAATTTCTTTGTTGTTAGATAAATAGTACCCTATTATTTTTATTTTCAAACATTACGTAGGTAAAGGTTTCTTTGGTTTCCCTTACCATCTAATGGTAATATTTTTGAATGTTAATATTAGACTGAATAGCATATAATAAATAACTAGCAAGACAAAGCAGCCTTATTTTTTCAATTTTTTCACATCAATAAATGCCAAAGAAATTTCAATTACGAATATCGTAGTGAAACGTCAACTCTTTAATAAAATCGAGTTTTTTAAGATTCAACCAGCCTGTTATTGCTAATAATTATCAAGAGATTATATATATATATATATATATATATATATATATATTATATATATATATATATATATATATATATATATATATATATATATATATATATATATATATATATATATATATATATATATATCACACAAATACAGAGAAACATTGTCCAAACCGATCACTCTAATTTGTAATTTGTTTTCGTCCTTCCTAATGATGACTAAATTTCAATTTTGATTAAACAGTTTTTTCAATGTCTTGGACTATTTCTCATTAATGTTGAAACGTAAGTGATGAATTGGATATTATAAGTTTTTCTTGTTGTTTTGAGCATATATATATATATATATATATATATATATATATATATATATATATATATATATATATATATATATATATATATATATATATATATATATATATATATATATATATATATATATATATATATATATATATAGTTTTATACGACTTACTTTTGGAGCATGTAGTATAAACTTGAACTAGTTTACTATAAATATCGGAATCTTCTTTCTTGATATCATCTAAGGATGCAATGGCTGCATCCAAGTCAACTGATCCATCAGCTTTTTGCTAAAAAAAAATAAAAAATAAATAATGTGCGGGAACAATATTTTTTGTCTTACAATGTGAAATTCGCGATGACCACAAAATAGCATACATTTTCCTTCGTGTGTAGATGGTATCTCTTTAGTGATGATTTTAGAAATATCATCTGTAAATAAAATATAATTTGTATTATTCGATAATCAAGTTATGGGGAAACACATGGATTTTGAATCGAAGTAACATTTACTTGATGGAAATTCATATTAGGAAATGAAAACACGTTTATTTAAATTTAATGCTTAAATATCCACTAAGTATATTTACAATTAAATGACAATTGTCTCGACAACACAGTGTCTTCATCATATTTAATTACAAATTATTTTTAGAAAAAGGTAAAGGCCACGTGTTTAATTCCTCCCTGAAGTATGTTTCAGGGAGGCGGGCAGCTTGAGTTATGGGGAGGAACTCCTTTAACCAGATCAGCGGATACACTTATATGTACAAGTGTATTAAGTATGGGTGAGACAGGATATTTATGAAAGATAGGAAGTGTGGGTGAGGTTCAGAGGATAATACTGGCCTAGCATTCACCTTGTAAGTATGCGAGCAGTGATTTACTTACGCCGTGAGGAAATCTCTGATAAAAACTCATGGCAGACCAGTCGACCCCGGGGTTCGAACCCGAGACCTCCCAAATACTAGCCAGCGGACCGAAGTACTAGACTAACTAGCTTGGTAATTCGTAAAATATTTCACAGTGCTTATATATTAAATAGTTGATGGAATCCGTCGTTACTATGTGATAATTTAACATGATGAACAAAACTAAATTTGAATTTACTACGTTTATTATCACAAAATATTTTGAAAAATATAACACTGCGATTGCAATTTCGGTCACTAGACCATCATCGGGCAGATTGAGTTAAGAACTAAATACAGAATAATTATAGATTTGCGCTTACGGGTAGGAAAGAATTATTGCAGGTACCTAAATCGACAAGAGGAACATATTTCAAGAAGGGCTAATCGAGTGAATTTCCTAAATTGGTACAATACAATGTTCTTAGAAAAGTCGGTATTGTTTGAATACACTAAATATAGGAGAATATATCAAGTCAATCTGGTCGTTCAGCAAGATATCTTTTGCATTATGATTGAGTTTAAAAATTTCTAATGATTCTAAGTAAGTAAGTTTGGTTCCTTTCGGTAATTTGTGCATGATTTGAAAATTATCTATTTGTGGAAACGGGTGGTGGTTTTCACGGCAATGATTTGAAAACGTTGAATCCGTTTTATTTTTCAAAAAAGATTGTTGGTGTTCTTTAAATCTTGTCTTGAACGATCGACCAGTCTGACCTATATATACTCCTTTACATACAGGACAAATCAACTTATAAACTCCTGAACTTTCAAATTTTGAAGTGATATCTTTGGCATTGAATAAATATTCTGAGAGTTTTGTCTTAGGTTTGAAAGCAATATTACATTTAGGTATGACATTAGCAACTTTTTCTGTTAGACGACCAAAATATGTTATATATTACTTGAAATATTTTACTAATTGGTATTAATAACAAGGGGTTGTATTTATGATTCCAAGAACGACAGGTATTGACTTATTTGGAATGGTTAACTATTAAAAGGTCTCAAATATCAGGTTTATCAACGAGGAATTACCAAGTCCAGTTTGCTCATTGAGTAAAATGTCAGAAGATTTATGTTTTAAAATTTCCAAGGATTTTAATGAATTTAATTTTCGAGCTTATTTTTGGTATGTAAAATTTAAATCAGGGTTACTAAACTGAGAAAGTTACTGAATTTTTAAAAGTTGTTATTAAATTCTGCTATTCACTTCAGCGCATAACAATATTAGAAAAACATTCTGTATTCCATTTATACTTCTAAAACCTAAGTAAATATAAAATACTAGATAAATATCAACAAGCTGAAAATATAGGAACTTTCAATTATAATTCTTCTACTTCCTATCAGTTTCAGTAACATTTTTATTCGCAATTCAATTTATAATACCTATACTATAATTTTTTCAATAATTTGAATTAGTGAAAATTATTTAGTCTTTTCATAATATATAATCCGTAGTATCAATGATCAAAATCGGGCGTCTTCAAATTGTCATGTGGTGATTGTAACAAAATGTATATCGGTAAGACATACAAAAACCTCGGAAAAAGAGTCAAAAAACATAAGCCCTGTTTTTAAAACAATAAGGGCGATTCTAATCATTCCAATCATTTATTAAATGCAAATGATCAATTCTGTACAGATTTACATATTTTATATAGAGACAGTAGAGAATTGAAATTGTACATTAGAAAGCCCTAAAAATTATCAGGAATAAGAATTACGCAAACTAATTGAAAGAACAAATAGATTGAAATGTTCCTCCATGCTGACCATATTCAATTTCTGGTATAGTTTGAACAAGTTTTTTCAAAAGATTACCTACCCATCTATTCAATTTATTGTTGTAATCGTTTGTTTTAGTTACTAAAATTTATGTAAATTGAGAAATCAAGATTTTAGAATTCCGTTATACCCGACGAATCCATCGTGTGGTGAAAAGATGCCTCATAGCTTCTATTATAGTAATCGTTAAAATAAACATATGTGCCTAATAATATTGTCATAGATTTTAACCAAGTAACAGCATCAACAATTCAAAATTCAACATTTAAAAGCTACCTTGCGAAGCTCCTGTTTCCGCAGCACATTTTTCTCCAACTTTTTCCATTTTGGCAATGAATTTTTCCTTGAATTCTGCACTTAACTGAAACAAGATACAAAAATTTACTGATAAGAATTCCCACGTGAAAGTATATTTTTGCAAGTGAATCTATTGTTAATATAAAATTATATACTTCAAGAAATTATTTTAATATATCGATATAAATTGAGACAACCAATAACTATAAAGATGTACATACTTCCCCTGTCGATATATCAAAGACTACACAAAAGCAACCTAAGAAAACTAGTGCCCACATTTTTATTTTGCAATTGACGAACTACAGAATGGAAAACGTATTGCAGCAAAGAGAAATAGGGATACATTTATATCCCAACTGATTAGAGTACAATAAGTACAATTATAGGTTCTTCTATTCAGTAATTAGAATAATGAGTGCGATTTCCTCAATTTCGAAAATTTCATTTCACCTTGGGATAAAGTGTTATTTAATCAATTGAATAGATCTTAATTTTATTAATGATAGCTCAACATACTACAATTAAGTACCTACATATTCTTACCTTGAATAACAGAGGAAACCGAAATTACTAATAGTGGCAAATGATGAATGGAAAAATCAAGTTGTCATTCGGTCATAATTAATATCTCTTTTTGATATTGTTAAATGTTTCCATTATGGCTATTTGCGAGATCTAGTATGAATTCAGTATTTCTTCTCCTGAGAAAGTAAGTCACAAACAATAAATGTAATTCAAAAAAAGATTTTATGAAAAATTTCAGATTCATTTTTATTTTTATATTTCAATTAGTATATCATGAAAGTATATTCTCATTCATTCAGTAATGTCAATTTTACAGAAACTGGAAAACTATGATTTTTTCATGTCAGAATCAGATGATTATAATTAATATAGTGATTGGGTTTTATTGCACTCAATCTATTTACTAACCTATTTTTAGTATTCGATTGAGACCTCTTGGACGGTGATTATATATATATATATATATATATATATATATATATATATATATATATATACAGGCCCATGCTGGACCCCTTGTTAGGGCGGTAGACGGCCATAGCCAGAGGAGGCCTGCACTGAGCAGGGGGAGGACTACCGGGGGTCTGGGGGGTATGGAAAACAATAACTTAAGCGTTAATCGCACATGATGCTGGGTTCACTATGCTTTTCTGGCAGCTGGTCACGGTACGAACGGACCATCACACTTACACATATCGTACCGATATTTGTCAAACAAAATGACCATGTATTGTTTGCTATATTCTCAATGTTCAATTAATCCATTTTGAATATTTGCAATATCTTATAGCAAAATAAATGACAAAGTAGTAAAATAACACATATAGAATAAGACGAGACAATTTTACATTAAATTCATTTCAAAAAAAGCAACCAGCATTTACTACTTAATTTCTTAAGGAAAGTAACAAAAACAAATATCTTCACAAGCGTAATGTTCTTTGATTGAATTTACAAACTAAACCTGAAGAAGTATTTTCAATTCGGAGCTGAAGTGGCAAAGATAATCAATACCGGCGTATGAATCTATGAAGTTCAAAACATCAACCAGATTAAGATCAAAGACGATCTCAATCTGGTTTTAATAGTTTCTTAGAAAATGCTCGTTCGCAAGAAACTTGAGTCAATGGGATGGACAGAAGAAATTTATATACTTTTGAAAGTTCTGTGTATTTTGTAAACAGTACCTACATATTACATTCTGATATAATTTTATCTGTACACTTGATACAACTGTTTGCACTGGAACTCGTGGGCTACATCATCATCTTCTTCTTGATAATCGTCATCATCACTGTGGTCATTGATTTTTCCGTCAGAGACTTTTTCACACTAATAGTAAGCGTTCGTACTTGCATTTGAAATCTTGGGTCATACATTCATGAGCGAGAAAAGTCCAAACAGAGCGATTTGTGCTGCACAAAACGGCTTTCCATAGTTTGGACAGCTCTATCCACATGTACGAAGAAGATCTTTATTTTGATTTCTTCTTCTGAAGAAGTTCTAGCACTGTCGTCTTCAGCAAGTTCTCCTGCCATTTTTTTTTACTTTTGTCTTTCTTTTCTCAATTATTGCTTTGCCAATAACGATGTCATTAAGAGTTTCATCGGCCTTTGCTCATGTTAGACGTGCAATCAAACTAATTTGCGACGCAATCACTCAAAGGTATTTCAAGGTCTGTCAAAGCTCCAGAGAGAGTGTCACACTACTTAATGTCAGTAATCTCTCGTCAACTTCATGTCCTTTAACATACCTGGCTACTATTGCACATTGATCGTTGCTACAAATGTCTATTATCGTGTCCATCAGAACTGAGTATTTGCCGGCTGATTTGATTTCATTTGCCATGACAGATTTTATTTCTTTTGTCATGAAGGTCATTATTTTTGCTACTGTGTTGTTAGTTATAAATGTCAAGGTACTTCCTCTGTCCACCTTTTTGTTTTTTCTACATGTTCCACGTCAGTTTTTCTTTCCTTACCTTTTAGACATCCGCATATCTTTTTCTTCGATAGACTTTTTCAAGTGTTTCTCTAACCGTTGGTCATACTTGGACATTAATAGAATAGTTTCTAAGAAGTTGTCATGGTTGATTGTGTCATGTTTAAGAGAAGGCAGCTTCCTTTGATGCACATGCAGAAAGCCAATCCTTGATTTTCTATAAGCTTCAAGACATCTATTACAATTGTCACCACATATCTCCCTTCTAAAACTTCTTGTTTCCTCTTTTCTCATTGAGCACATAAAAGAAGGTTACGAGTACTTTTCCTATGTTTGGCTAACATAAACGACAGATTTAAAATAAGCTTTGGACATTTTATGTTAGCCGAGGGCTCCCCGCGCGGGTACTGGAAGAATCATAGTCCATTCAGTAGTAGACTACATTTACAATTTTCATGCTGTAGGGCGCACCGGGATACGTCCCGGTGTATATATATATATATTCCTTGTGTCCACATTAAGGACTTACCACCCCTGTAAAATGGTTATTATTCGATCGATTCAGAAAAACTTTTTTTTGTTGAATTGATTACAGAAATGTCTATCCAACAAGAAAGTGATTATATTTTTGGGCTGTTATCGTGGCTAACTGCAACCAATTTTATTGATCCATATTTCAAAAAGTTCTATTAGGGATTTTATTCACAAAAAATAATGATGGATTCTGAATCAGAAATACTTACCTCTACCCATTTTCATAATCATAAAACACAGGGTGTCCGAAAGAACGAACTATTCTATATTTTTCAATATGTCATCAAAAAAATTCACCATTGTTGTATTGCCGGAAAAAATTGATGACAAATTATTATTGAGGATTACTCTAAACCTATTTTTACCGATTTTTATTATTCGAATATACGATGAGTCTGAAGGAAAGATGATAAAAAAGGATAAGTGGGCAATATTATTTTTATCATGTTAATTATTTTTTCAATAACTGTTATTCTCATCAATACTTATAACTCCTTATAAGAGTATGAACCTAGGTTATATTCTTTCCGAACTTTCGGTAGTATCGCACTTTGTTTAGTTATAGATACTTAGTATCTATAAATAATATTTTCGAATTATTCATGTGAAATGATTTAGGTTCTTAAAGTAACAGTATCATGAATGGGTACTCCACCACGAGTGCTATGAAAACAAAAATTATTTTCTTATTTATTTGCGTCCAATGAATGATAGTATAGTAGCTTATGCTGTTTCAAAGGCGTGGAAAACAAGAAAAACGTCATGATATTTACAGGAAAGAGTGCAATCAATAAGAATAGTTGGTGATGGAACGCGTTCTTTTCATGGTGTTGGAATTAAACTCACTTTAAAAACGAATAAAATCGCTTTAAAAGGAAATGAATAAACATTGAAAAAACATTTCAAACTTTCAGTAAAGGTAACTATGCTACAATATGAAAGTAATAGCCATAACTTATTGTAATAATTTTCGACTTTGAAGAAACCTAATCCGCTTCAAAATATTGTATAACGCTCTTTAAATACGGTATGCACTATAAAACGACACATAGCACTTTGGAACGTAAGTATGTGCAATGAGTAATAACAAACCCGCGAAGAAGAAAGTTTGGCGGCAACAAACGACCGTTAACAGGTACCTAAGTCAAAGTGCGAAACTGCTATTTTGTAGTTGGTTTGTCCAAAGTAGAGTTAGGAGACAGTAGATGATCATATGCCAATCATGTAGCCAACATTAGGGGGCTTTCATCGTCAGCAAAGTTGTTAGTGCGTCAGCTCTATAACGACGGCAAAAAAAACATTGAGGTAAAATCCGGAATATAAAAGAAGAAAAATTATTTGTTCGAGATATTCATGCCCTACAACTTTTGAGACTTTTGCAGCAGCTTTAAACCTATTTCTGAAAAAATGGCATGATGGGGGTGATGGTAACTCTAATCAAAGTATAAAGGACTTTTTAAATTGAGTACTTCGAAAAGACGTGGCTAGGAGAAAATCAATTTTGGTACGAAGATGCAAGTGATCAATTTCTAAGCACCAGTTATGAACTGCATTCAACAAATTTCGTCATTAAAAAGGAACAGATGCTAAGAGAAAGACTTCCTGTGGGTCAGTTTCTGGAAGTTTCGAAAGTTTCTCTGGTTGAAAAATAGTCGCAATTCACAAAAACCCAAAAACAAACCGTCTGCAATAATTATAAAATAAACAACCAAAATTTTCACAGATGCTTATCAGTGGGTTCAACTGTTTGAAGAAAATGAAGATGAAAAAAATTTTTTATGCAAAGGCAAGAACTGCTACAAAAGTTTGAACCCAAGAAGATGTACAAATCTGGATATCCATTTGAAATGGATATGTTTTGATACTTTTTGTAAATCTCAGGAGATAGTAAAAATAACGTTGTATTCTGAAAACGATAAAGTGGCGTCTCGATGCACTTGCTCAAGTTTTTTGAAATAGTACGTATGCAAACATTCTCTAGGTTTGCTAGTCCTTATGAAACAAGCAAAGGTGCCTTTCGAAGCAAAAAGTGTACCTCTCGACCACAAAAGGGAGAGAGGACGACCAGCCATAGCGAAGGCTATTCGTTTTGCCATATTCTTTTGATCACACATAATACATAATTATGCAACAATGACAATACTTGCTCATTTTCTTCAAAAAAATATGTTCATTTTGTTAATAAAATTATAGACAGTATATAAAAGTGTACTTATCTTAATGTTTACTAAGTGTTCCAAATTCAGGCCCAATCCAAAGTGCAATTCTGTTATTTCATAGTGGGTAGGTCTTAGGTTGAGATGTACCTATTCCAAAGTGCGATTGTATCATTTTATTATGGGTGAGGTTAAAAGTCAAAATGTACCAAATCCGAAGTGCGTTTGTATCTTTTCATAGGTATTAAACTTAAAGTGAAGATATAACTTATGCAGAGTGCAAATTTGCAATTTTATAGTTTGTAGGCACAAAGTCAGAAGAATTTGTCAAAAGTGCAATTATATATTCCCCCTTTTCATGAAGCGGCTAATGAATTCAACATACGACATCCAAAATGCAATATTAATTATGTAACAGTTGCAAAAATAAACAGATTTCTTGATCAACATGGAACAGTAGAGATACTTTCAAACCAGAAGTGTAATAGAGAAACGAGAGTAAAGCAAATCATAATTGATTATTTCAATTTATTATAATCCATATTCAAGTTTGAAAAAAATGGTAAGAAACTTTTCGAGTCAAAATTGCTCTTAGCACTCGAAGCTGGAGATACTGATTTGAGAATGGAATTATTTTTATAGATGCAAGGTATATACCTGGAAAATCCTGAGTTTTTGGAACAAATTATGTACTCAGATCAAGCTACATTTACAACAAAATATGAGAGTTTGGAGCGAAGAAATTCCACATTGGGTAATAGAATGTAAGAGGCAATACTCGTAAAAGGTGAATGTTTTCTGTGGCATATTAAATGAAAAGATTATTGGTCCATTTTTTTCAATAAAAAATTAAATGCTACCAGTTTTCTGAGATTTCTGCAAAATGAGCTTACCAATGTACTTGATGAGCTCCTTCTTGGTTATCGCTATAATATACAATATACATTTACAACTTGATGGAGCACCTATTCGTAATGCCGTTGCAGTGAGAAACTGGTTGAATGAGAATTTTCCGAATCTCTGGAAATGTGACGAAATGGTCCTCTTATTCGATGGTCGTCGAGATCCCCAGATATTACGCCTCTTGATTTCTTACTTTATGGTGCGATGAAGAACAAGATTTGTGCTACAAGGCCTCAAACTCGAAAAGAGGTTTGTGACCGCATCAGAGAAGCTTGTCAAAATATCACTAGACAGTAGTTAAGAAAAGTAGTGAACAATAATCGTCGACGTATTGAAAAAAAGCGCATAAATACGATATTCGATTTATTTTCATCTTTCAGATATCTTGTTTACTGAACTCACAATTAAAATGTTCTTCCGTCGGATCATGAAATAAAATTACAGCTGGCATCAAACATTTGCTTTTTATATGACATTAACGTACTTCTGTTGAGTATTTTGCATCCGATTCGAGTTGTTCACTTTCTTTCACTTTGTTGTTAAGAAAAAGTTATTATTCCTAAATTTGAAATGCCTTATATTAATATATATTGAATATATATAATATTGAAATGAGTGATATAGTTTTCATGTATGGCCGTGCCAATGGAAGTGGTTCTGAAGCACGTCGCCTTTATGCAGAGGCTTATCCCGATCGTAAACTTCCTTCTCATGTGACGTTCAATCAAGTTTTTAGGCGATAGAGGGAAACTGGTTCCTTAAAAAAACGTTCTTGATACTGGTCGTCCAAGATCTGTAAGTACTCCAGAAGCTGAAGAGCAAATTTTAAATATTGTGACTGTCAATCCCGGTACGGGAGTATAAGAAAAAATTCAGCAGAAGTAGGAATAAGTAGCCCCCTTGTCTGGAGAACTATGCATCAACAACTTCTCTATCCATTCCATGTTTAACGCGTGCAAGCTCTCAATCCTCCTGATCATCAAGCCAGAAGGAATTCTGTCAATGGGTTTTAACAAAGATCGCTGAACATCGCCATGCTACCTCTTATATCCTTTTCACTATTGATGCCGGCTTTACCAAAGATGGAACTTTTAACTTTCATAATATCCATATCTGGTCAGATAAAAATCCACACGCCATTCATGAATCCAGGTATCAAGAGCGTTTGTGTATAATGATCTGGCTAGGTATTTTAGGAGATCGTTTTATAGGACCAGTAGTTTTACCATAATATTTAACAGGAGCCACATTCCTTACCTTTCTTCAAAACACCTTGTCCGATTTTCTAGACTTACCTTTAAATCAGTGGATGAACATTTGGGTTATGCAAGATGGAGCGCCCCCACATTATGCACTTGCTGTTAGGGAACATTTAGATCAAACACTGCCCAGAAGATCGAAAGGACGAGGAGGCCCAGTGCCATGGCCCGCTAGGTCTCCCGATTTGAATTCTTTGAACTTTTATATTTGAAGTTATTTGAAAAGTTTAGCTCCCAAAATGATGAAACGTATATATATATATATATATATATATATATATATATATATATATATATATATATATATATATATATATATATATATATATATATATATACGTGTTCGTCACATGAAGCAACATTTTTGGGGTATTGTTGGGGTCTTTTGCTACCTTTACTCTTTTGACCCTGGGTCCTAAGACTCACGGTTAAGGATGTGTAATTTTTAAAAATTTTTTTCTCAAATTTATCAAAATTCCGCATTTAAACCCTCATAAGTTTTTTATTAATACCTGTAAATGCCCAATTTTTTCAACTGAATATTCTGTAATGTGTACTTGTTCAAATAGTTGATAGTTTTTATTACAACTGTTGGTACCAAAAGCGCATATGAGGATTTTTATTCCACCAAATTAGTGATTTTGTGAAAATGAATCAACCTAAAAATTCAATATTGAAAAAAGTAACAACAATTGAGAGCTTCGCTCTCCTTTAAAATTTTCTTTACTTAATAAACTTTTCAACGGTATGCTACGCATTGATAAGAAAAAACATTTCTGCTTCAAATTGCGGATATTCCTTCAGAAAGAGGAAAATAATTTCTTGTACACCAGCCATTAAAAGTAACGTTTTTAATGCCTTCTTTAAGTTTTAGAAGTGTACTTTATAAGGTATAGTGTTAAAAATATTTTTAGCACTTGTGTTAAAAATCTTTAACACGTAGTGTTAAAAGAAAATTCCTTATAAATGAACATTTTTAAAGACAGTTTCACTGAAGTTTCCTTCTATGTTCTTCAACCTACACCAGGCAATTTTGTACTGCTGGCGCGACTTTTTTGACAGCTTGACTACTATTTTGACAGCACTTTCTATTGTGGCTCTTTTTGTAGCCTCTTCAATATCCATTTGTAATAAATCATTACTTTTATTTGAATTAGTGTTTTTAGCGACTGACCTTTTTTTTACTGTTTATGAACTGTTTCAATCACTTACTAATCACGATGGTTACCACAACCCACAACATACGCGATACTTGCTAAAATATCAAAAATAATTAGTTGTTAAGAGATGTCATAAATATGTGATTTCGTCTTTTATTTTTTTACCCCAAAATAGGGAAGGTGTACAAAAAATAGTGTATGAGATTAGTGTTAAAAGTGACTTCATTTTGTTCGTGGAGTTGCTCCACTCGCTGCACTCGTTTCGCAAACTTCTCCACTCACAAAATAAAGTATCACTTTTAACGCTCCTTGATTCATGATTTCATGATGAGCTACCATTTTTAGATGCGGGTCTTCACTTCTCAATATCCTTATTGCCATTTCCAAGGTTTGCTGATGGTGTTGGCATTCCAAACTTTGCAAACCCCTGCCTCCCTGCGTTCGAGGAAGGTACATATATTCTCTGTGTCGAGCAATTGGGATGCAGGTTCCGATTCATGTTCATTACTTTTCTTGTGGATCTGTCGAGATCGAGAATTTCATTTACCGTCCAGTTAACCACCCCGAAAGAGTGAGTGACTATCGGGACTGCCAAGCTGTTTGTAGCAGAAACCTTGTTTTTACCGGACAGTTGTGATTTCCATATATTTCTGAGCTTCTTTTTGTGACTGGCTGTTAAGGCATCCTTGATTTTGGTTGTCTCCAGAGCACCCCTCTGTTGCATTCCAAGAAATTTGTAAGTTTTTTGATCTTCAAGATGACGAATGATATTTCCCCCTTCTAATTCGATATTTTCTCCTGCTTCTTCAGTTCTACCTTTGCTCAAATGAAAGACAGCACATTTTTCCAACCCGAATGACATTCCTATTGCTGCAGTGTATTCAGCAACGATATTCAGCAATTGTTGCAGAGATGCCTCGGAAGGAGCGTAAAGCTTTAACACATTGCGTGCCACCGTTGTAATCGAGAAAACGTTCCCAGAGGCCAAACCACATTTTAGTAGTATTTATATATATGAGCTAAAATGAATGTTTTTCTGGCAGTTTTGTGTTTTTTTTTTGTAGTTTTGAGTTTTTTTTGTAGTATTTCAGTGTCTCTCATATATGAGCGACGTGGCCCTGTAGAAAAAAATGCGCGATGTTTAAGCTGCTGGCCATATCTCTCAAATATGATCGACGCATGTTTTTCAGTTTTTTCTCTTTTCTTGCAGGTTTGGCGAGTGAAAACTGAACGGTTTGTATTGCGTCGCAATAGAGTTCGAATTTATCTGCTATATGTTTGTGTATTTTCTATTATCCTATCATAAAACTGTTCTCTAGATATAAATTTCGTTCGAACTGTTCTCCCTTGCTCCTAGTGCACTTTTGGCACCTCTTTCTTACTTCAGCCTTTACGGTAGCTAGTTATTTGTGGAAGCGTTTTTCACATATTTAAGTATGTCAAGAATGACTATTGCAAGTCCTAATATAATTATCAATTGTTCCTATAAGGAAGCCCTTATTACTTTTTGGGTTGGATTCCTTGTTGAGAAGGACTTATTTTAACAGAATTTGTATAATACCTACTTGGATAACTAATCATATTCAAAAAATAATATCTGAAATGAGATTGAGAAAACTGACAAAAATCAATTTTTTCAAATGGAGACCCACCATTTTTCTAATTTTGTAGTATTAAATATCAAAAATTAAGGTTGAATAATAAACAATTATTGAATAATTGGAAATAATCAGAGTAAAAGGTCTTTTTTGTCCTATGTACTATTTATAAACACATGATTAGCTATCGCAGAAGTAGCTGTGAAGCTGCGAAAGCTAAACATCTGTCAATAAATATACACAGTACAAAACAGAAGGAAAACCTTTTACTCACAATCGATCGGTAATCGATGGTTTTCTAACCTTCAAAACAGTCGGGAAGCGCTTCATTACATACTTCATACTTTCCCGGCTAACAAATCTCACTTTCCCGGCTAGCAAATGTCACTTTACCGGTTAGCTTGTGTCACTTTACCTACTAGTATGGAAATAAATCAGAATTAACTCGATATTCATTTAATATAAAAAGAAAAAAAACTATTTGGAATTATGAATATTAATAGTTACAGTCGAATTATGATTACTATTGACCGTTAAAGCAAGACCTTGTTGCTTAAAGTTATGAGTTTCAGAATTCGATGATGATGCCGACTTTCTAGGATTTTCTTTTAGAAGTTCATCACACCTGCAAGCTCCAGAAATGCCAATAATCAAAGCAACCTGAAAGAAATTTGTACTTTAACATTTTTAATATGCACTAAAGAAATTAAAATGTTACCTTTTGAGGGAGATATTCTATCGGAGCATCGTTTAGAAATTTATCGATGTTTGCTTTGGAAAGAACACTTGACTTTTTAGCTTTGCATCCCACATTTTGCCTTTTCAAGTATGCCCGTAATTTTGCATAATTACTGATTGCCTATATTTAATACTGTTCGTAGCATCGAGTACCTTGACCATAATGTACTGGCTTTATTCTGATTAGGTACTCAATTCACCGAAATAGGCAAGGAGCACAGTCTCCGTATTCACATACCTTCCTCTGCTTTTCACAGGAATAAGGCCTTCGGATGTTAGTTCTGCAGCTACTCGAAGTTCTAGTAGTATGGATTCAAATTCGCAGTCGGACATTTTCCTTTATATTGTCAAAAATTAAATTGTGAATTATGATCCAACTGTCAGATCGAATCTATGGTTAAATCAATTAACTTTTATGTTGCCTAATTAATACAAGTAATAATAATTATTATCAGAACTTGATTATTAATGTGATAGATTGTGAGTAAAATAGTATACAAACCTCGGGGAAAATCATTCCAGCTTCAGCAAACCTCGGTGCTGCGCACCTCGGTATGCTACCTTGCCGTTCGGCTGTAAAAGATTACTTCGGCTTCACAAAGCCTTTTTCAAGGACTACAATGGAGAGAAAGAAAAATTATTGTCACCAAAGTTACAGTTAAAAGTTTTTATTGCTATTCAATCATTTATTCCTTTATTCCAACGTTATTGTGTATACTTTAATGAAATACACATGAAATAAGTGTCAGTGCTTCCGAAGATAATTTGAACTAGGTAGAAATTTTTCTGTGATATTTATAAAAATTTTTATGTTCTTTCAGTGTTTTTTAATTTATCGACTAAATGTAACTTTTAACTGTAACTTTGGTGACAATAATTTTTTTTTCTCTCCATTGTAGTCCTTGAAAAAGGCTTTGTGAAGCCGAAACGTTGGAATAAGGGAATAAATGATTAAATAGCAAAGAGAAAAGTGTATATTGTTATTTTTAACCATTGTTTTGATATAGAAATGAATATGTATATGTATATATATATATATATATATATATATATATATATATATATATATATTATATATTTATATATATATATATATATATATATATATATATATATATATATATATAAATATATATATATATATATATATATATATATATATATAGATATATATATATGTATATATATATATATATATATAAATAGATATTATATATATAATATATATACATATACATGAAATGTGACTAATTTTTATTACTAATTATTTCATATTCTAATAGCAATATTAATGAATCTCTTCAAAATGTTGAGTACGTTCTGCCACGATATAAAAACATAAATTCTCACACTCCGTGTAGGAAAATAAAATAATTGATGAATGCTTTGTATACATAGTGACTCTAAAAACTCCTTAATTGATTAGTCTTTACCCCTTTGTAACCGAGATACAGGGTGTTTTACCAAATTTACGATTTCTTCTGTTGCTCATAACTTAGGAACCATCCTGTAGATTTTTTTGATAATTGACATATTCGAATAAACTTCAAAATCTTGAAACACATATTGAAAGGGCAGAAAATCCGGCTTGCGAAAAAAGTACCTAATTCCTCTACACTCAAAAAACACCCTGTATAACTGATTTCTTGAAATTGGTTTTCATATCTAGAAAGAGCACAAAAAGCTGTTTCAAGGGGTTACACGATTTTACCAATCGAATTTTCAAATTCAAATTACATTTTATGATAGTTTTTTTTATAATCACATAAATTCAGACGTATTTTAATTTTTTTATTAACAAATATTTTGTAAAATCAGAACTTAAACTATAAAACCTTATTTGTCTGTATTTTTATTGATATTGACCTCTACAGAATGTAAGTGGTGTCCGTTTCTTGAGATAAACTTCACTTACTCAACATGTGAGTATAATTAAACGCCATGTATAAAATGAAAAAAAAAATTTTATTACAACTAATGGAAATAAAATACAATTCGAATAAACTACAGCAGATGCTCAAAATGACCACCATTCTGATTTATACACATTCTGGCACTAATTAAAATCTGCCGTATAGATTTCCTGACCATATTGGGATTATTCCTTTTTTCTGCACATCTTCTGTTCTCTGTAGAAATTGACAAATTTGGTGAACCCTGTATCTCGGTTATAAAAGGGTGAAAACGTTTGTCCGTTTCTTACTGAATCAACCTGTATACAAACATATATATATATATATATATATATACCTATATATAAATATATAAATATATATATATATATATATATATATATATATATATATATATATATATATATATATATATATATATATATATATATATATATATATATATATATATATATATATATATAACGGATGAACTATTGCGTTTCCTGCAAAAAAATTTCTCCATGGTAAAATGCGAACCACTAACTTACTGCTATCCTGAAAGCTATGCTTCCTTTAAAGTTATTATGCCCATATCTGAATATGATAAGGCTTTATAAGCTGAAAACTGGCCTATTCATGCTACTGTTCATCATTTTTCTTCAACAAGAAAAACAACCTGGCAAATCCTGACCCTTCAAGGACATGAAAATGTGCTAAGACTGTTTTGATCTTAAGGTTGCTACTAGTAAACTGAGTAGAGTGTTTAAACATGTGTAGACAACATGGTTTTAGATCCGGCAGATCTACCCAATCTGCAGTAATTTCCTATGTTGAATTTATATATGCATCATTAGATTGTGGTCTACATGTTGGAGGATTATTTTTTGATCTGTCACGTACCTTTGATTGTCTCGTTTTTGATTTTATCTTGAAAAGGTTGTACAATCTTTCTTGATTGGATGAAGATCTACATTTAGGAAAGGCGAATTGAGGTAAAAATTAAGGATCATTGGTCTGACGAGAAAAGTACTGGTCTGGGAGTCCCACAGGGCCCCGTGCTTGGTCCACTCTTGTTTCTTTTATTCATTGATGATTTTCCCGATTATGTAGAGGCGGATAGGATGACTATTTTTGCCGATGATACTTCGATTGCTATCACAGCACGAGATCCTGAGGTACTATCGGAGAAATGTAAATTCTTACTGAAAGAATTTGAAAAATGGTGTGAATCTAATGCTTTAATATTGAACACCACAAAAACAAAATGTTTGTTTTGTTTTTGTGGTTTTTATTTATCAATCGATCCGATACTATAAAAAATGAAGTGTTCATCCAATTTGAAAACGAATTCACTTGTGTACTTACGTTAAATTTTTGGGAATTTTGTTGGACCAAGACCTCATGTAGTCCTTACATGTAGATTCTGTGGCTAAAAAACTGAATTCGGCATTCTATGCCATAAATAGAATTAAAAATTGTCTATCTACTGCGTCTAATAAGGAAGTTTATCATGAGTTTGCATATAGTCACATAAATTATTATATCATGTTATAAGGTATTTGTTGTGTTGATAGCCGAAGAGAATATTACAAAAACGTATAAGAAGAAAAATTTTTAAACTAGGACCTCGAGGATCTTGCAAGCGTGCATTTATTGTAAATAAAATATTAACTACACCTTGTATTTATATATACCTATATATATATATATATATATATATATATATAAATATATATATATATATAAATATATATATATATATATATATATATATATATATATATATATATATATATATATATATATATATATATATATATATATATATATATATATATATATATATATATATACTACTTCATGTAAAGGAAAATGGAAGTAAGTTTGTAAAATTGGATAGTTTTCATTGTTATTACACAAGAAATGTTGAAATTCTTTCTATCCTTAAGCATGGTTCGGTCAGGTATGAAAACTCACCAGCTTATCAGTGCATTTAACTGTTTAACCATCTACCTTACTCGATAAAATGCCTTGGTCATGCTGGGTTCAGGAAAGTTATGAAGTCGGTGCTCCAGACAAAATGTTACTATAGTGTAAGGGAGTACCTGACCAACAACGTCTTGAGATAAGGACTCAGCTCTCCCTTCAGATTTCATCGCGACGTAGTTGCCTGTAGGCCTAAACATTTTACGGTGCAGTTGCATGGCACATGGCCTACTTAGCGGTGTTGCCAGTATAGCCAAATTATACGTTAGTATATAGATATAAGATATAATGAAATATTGTTTTAATATTATAATCCTAATTGTTACACTTTATGTTTTAATTGTTATTGTCCAAATTTTCTACCAAGAAGCATACTTAAAATTTGAGAAAAAATATAATTTCATTAACTCAACATAAATTTGAAGTAATATTTAATATTCCCCAATATTATTTGGTGTGGCAACGCTGTTGAAACCTACCCCGCACGTGTTGACGATCGCTTCGCACACTTGTTCTATTGGAAACTAGATCATTGATTTAAGACGCTCTTCAAAAAATTGCTCATTTGTATTGATTTCCACAAATAATTCTTTTAGTTAGCTTATGCATTTGAATTAATTGCTATAAGTGAAGTGTTTCAACAATGCCATATAAGTGTTGTGTGCCTGGATGCAGGGGAAATTTTTGTACTACTTGAAAATAGTCGGAAAATGAATTTGAAACATTGATAAATACATAGAACCGATAGCTACGCAGCGTTCGCTCGGCCGCCAGGCGATGACGTCACAAATCAGTCCTGAGTCTTTATACTCAAGACGTTGTTGACCTGACCGATAACCATATTACTTATTACATATGAATGACGTGTCCAACACAATTATGTACTTGTCTGAATGGATATAATAAACATTATTATATATATTATAAAGATATCTATATTCATTTATGTGTAGAATTAAATTCATAGTGCTATGAAACATTTGAAATAAAGAACTAATTATAAATACTGAGAGTCGGTTCAATGTCTGAAAACTGTTGACGTAACTGAGAAATTGAGAGTGAGAACAGCAACACTTCTGATTCACGAAAACACAGTAAATTCATTCATTAGGATGACTGTTATATAATTCAAATTTTGTAGTTTCCCGAGGAAGTGGATTGACAGTTGTCACTATGCAACCATTCATTGTATGTATTTAACCCAACACCAGCCAACGTCCCATTTTTGGGATGCGCCATTTTTGCCAGATTCCTTCAAAGCTATCACAGAAAACTAGAGTATTTGATAATGTCATTTAGGTCAAAGTATGTACTTCATATATTTATAGTCAGATGCCTCACAGGAACAATAACAGAAATTAGACTGATTCAACAAGTCGGCACTTGCCTGGCGCGTTGGGGTTGTCATACGTTATAGTGATTTCAATATATTTCTGTCGAGAAAATTATAATTATACCATTGCAGTTTTATTGTTCAATAGCCTTTTTTTCGATACGGAACGGAATTGAACTGACTCATATCATTATCTGTTGCCCATTTGTTGCTAATTTTGTTGTCCCAATTTTAGGACATTGGCTGGAAGTGATAATTATGAGTAGCAGAAAATGTCTAACTGTCCGTGACATTGACATCATATTTGAAGATCCGGAATTTTGGAAAGATATGGATATTGAAAATATTATAATAGCAATAATTCCTCCAGACCCGGATATTCTAACCCACACAGAAAATTTTGAAGAGAATGGCCTAGAGGGAGAAGAAATAGTGGATGTTGCAGGTACTATGGAATTGTTTACTTCTAATCCTGCTGACCATTATCAGAAAAAATAGTGAAGTGGACTAAATAAAACAGCACAAACGGTGAGAATTCCATTGCAATAGTGACAATACTCCATCATAAAATTGATACAAGAATACAATTCGCATATGGGCGGAGTAGATATGTTAGACAAGCAAGTGTCTCTTTAACGAACAAGAATTCGTTCAGGGAAATGGTGGTGGCCTTTATTCACCCAAGTGTTAGATATATCGGTGACAAATACTTGGAGACTTTACCAGATTGTAAATCACCAAGAAATGGCTACTCTGCTAGAAGTACGTAGGAAAAGAGACCACGCCCTCAAAAGCCCAAATTGATGGGAGGAAGAGCAAGTGTGGACATAAGATATGACCAAATGAATCATTTAGTTGTTTCTATGAAGAAAAAAGAAGATAAGCATTTTGTGAAAAAAATTTTTTATTAAAAATTGTTCTGTATATAATTTATGTGAGTCTATTGAACACATTTTGTTATTAAAGCAGCTGAAAGTCCATTTTGTCTTGTTTTTTCTAAATATATTATTTTATCTCCTTTTAGCCATCGTCCCGAAACTGAGACGCTATTTTTCTGCGAATTGAAATTAATTTTTTTCCAAAATTTCAGTGTTCAGTCTTTGCTGAACATTCAACAACCGTCTATACAAAAAAATTAAATTTTTTAATCCTCTTCGATGCGTTAATGCCCGATTTCACTAACTAATTTTTAAAGTTAGGCAATACTTAAATCGGATTTAGGAATTGCTAAGTGCATTGTATGGCTCAAGCTGTGAAAGAAAACGATAAAGAAACTTCCCGAACTCCACTTGATCATACGAATTTTGAATATTAGCTAGTAAACTATTAAATAGTTTATAACCCATATACACAATGCCCTTTTCAGTTAAAGACAAAGAATGAACCGGAAGATTAATGGATGCATTCTTCTAGTGTTATATAAGTTCGAATGTCTACAAAAATAATGCTTGTTTTTATGCATGAACATCAGCATTTTATAAATTTACAATCCATAAACAGTTAAAATGTTATTTTGCTTTTTTGCACGCGTTAATTAATCACGCGTTAATTAATGCCTAAAGACGATAGGAAACACCTAACGTTAGGTCTGCCTAGAGTATTTAGGAAATGCTTAACCTCAAATTGATATAATATAATTATTATATTTCTATCATTTTTTCTCTTCTAACTATCATTTTTCAAGTTTACAGTCTATCATTAAACAGTTTACAGTGGTACCAATTATATATACAAAATTTTCCAAATCAAGTTTTTAGCAAGATATTTCTTAACTAAGGATTTCTTAGGTTGGTGAAATCCGATTTAGGTAAGTATCGGATTTAGGTATTTCCTATTGTAGAAATTACTTAGTTAGGAACTTCCTTACATCTCGTTGGTGAAATGAGTACTGCATTAGGTTGGATGTTCAAGAAGTTTACAGGGTTATCTAAACATGATTCTTAGTGACCAAATAAAACAGGTGAACGAAGTGAATATTTTTATTCATTCAAGTTGCTACTTTCTAATTGATCGTGCAGTAGGAAATTCATTTCAAATATGTATTTATATTATTGTTTTTATGTTGATATTGTACTTTTTGCAGTTTAACAAGTTTGCTTGTTTCTTCCCGTTTCTTCTTGGGCTAGAGCAAAAAATTTTTTGTATGGAATATTTTTACGGATATCAGTTTCAGTGCAGGCTATTCCAAAAATATTCTGGACATCGTAACTTTCGCTGTAGCTTATGACATTGATGTTAACTTTCCTAAAATATCTAATCAAGTTTCCAAGCTGCTCACATTGAAAAATATTGAAGTCTATTCGAAGTGACTTCAGCGAGGACGTATTTTCGGTTACAGTTGATCCATCGAAGTTATAAATTCCATTTGAACTGATATCCAAGCTTTCCAAAGATGTGAGTGGAAGTAGAAAATTACCGTTAAAGTGGGATAAATTGTTATTTTCCAGATTCAGTAGATTTAAAGATTTCAAACCTGAAAAGAATAATAATTTTTTATCAATCCGAAAACAGTTGAAGCTAAATATATATATATATATATATATATATATATATATATATATATATATATATTATATATATATATATTATATATAACTGAGATTGAATTCCCGCACATCACTTGGTGAAACATCATAAAGAATAAAGTATAAACTTTAAAATAAAAAACACTTGGCTTATGTTTCACAATATAAAAAATATTTAGATACTGTATTTAGCAGTAACTAAAAGTCGACATGTTTCGAGTTATGAACTCGGTAATATTTGTTTTTTAACTCCCTACTCGCTAAGTGCACCATTATGAAATTGATTTGAGAGAAGAATGTATTACTTATAGAGGTAAGATAATTACTCTGTGTTTATGGCAGATTAAAAATCCTAGTGTCCATTGACACAACTGATTGATATTCAAGAAAAATATTTTACTAGTGACTATTTTTTACGAATATTTGTTTAAATTTCAAAGAACTGGAGAAGAAAAAATATAATACCTACTCAACTCAGGATGCAAGTATTCTTGACCTGTGTCAAGTTATTTGCCTGCCTGATACTGATAAGTATCATTTGCCCTTGTAGTAGAAATAACAATTTATTATATAATGGTTTATTCTAGTTGAGTACGTTTTACCTCCATAGGACGGTAAGTTAAATACTATGAATGTATGACAGATTTAAAATCTTAGTGTCCATTGGAAGGACTTACTGATTTTCAGTTGGATTGCTCAAATTATATAATCAAAAGTTCTTTTCTCAATTTGAGAGATCTGGAGTAGATAAAATACAATACGCAACTCGGAAGTCAAGTGTTTTTGACCAGGTATTTTGCCAGCCCTCGCAGCCTCTCAGGCGCAAACTACTTCCTCGACTGATAAGATTCACTTGCCTTCCTTGTAGTAAATAAATATGTTCATATCTCTTTTGAAAATTATCGAAACATTTTTCAATATTTCAAGTTGTTATTATATAGCTATCCTGAGGAAACGAATGTAACATACCTGAGAAGGTTCCCATGGAAAATGAAGTGAACTTGTTACTCGAAAGATTCAAACTCTTCAAGTCTTTCAACATACTCAATACTCCTAGTGTTAACTGACAAATTTGGTTGTCTTGTAGATCTAGTATTTCTAGAGATCTCAACGAGTCGAAAGAATGTCTATGAATTTTCTCGATCTTATTGTGCGATAAATCGAGAACTAGGACACCTGCAACTCCATTGAAAGATTCTTCTGCAATTTCCTTGAGTTGATTATAACTCAGATCCAAACTATTCGCTGCTGAGTTGTTCAAAAAGTTCGGTGATAATTGTTTCAGATTGTTATGTTCCAGATGAAGTTCAAATAGTTGTTTTACTCCGAAAAATGCATCTGCGTCTATTTTGTTGATTGCGTTGTGGTTGAGATAAATATATTGGACAGTGATTAATTTAGAGAAGGCCCTTCTGGATATTGATTGAATGTTACTAAAACTAATGTTGAAGGATTCCAAATCACTGTTATATGGAAAAGTTTTTTCCGTGAATTTGGATATATTGCAATCAGTACATTTCAAATGATAGTTTCCGTAAAATTGATTTGGGAATACATGTGTTATGTCATTACAATAGTACATCCTTTGGAGGTGATTATAATCGCAACCTTCTAATACTTCTAATGCCAGATATTTACTTAATATTGAAAATAAAAAGAGATATTTCGAGATCGTCAAGTACATTTCAACCTGCAAAAAAAAAATAATAGGTAGGTACTGTTTTTTTTTTGCATACCAATATCAATTCTCTATTCAATAATAATCTCGTAAGCTATTTCAGGGAATAATAGTATATTGAATTTTAAACCGGTACTTTGAGCGTCAGTAATTGTGAAATTGTCATAATTTGGAAAATTTTTGACTAAGAACGATTTTTTTTTCAGGTCCAAAAATGTCGATATTTGTAGAGAAAACCAAAGAATTTGTAGGTTTTAATTCTGAAAACGCGCTGAACTTGTGATTTGAATAAATATTGAGTTTTCAATTGAATCGGTGATTGTTGAAAGGGTACTAAGTCCAAAAATGAAAGTTTTGAGTAAAATGAAAAAATATGTTTAAAAGTTATTTATTTCATTTCATTGATACATGCAGTCAGCGTAATAAAAGTAAATGGGTGAGGAATCATTTATCTACAGAGAAATTATTATTATTTCCAATTTTTGTATTTTTTATTATTTTTTTAAAGCAAGGACTTAGTTCCATTCAACAATCAGTAAAACAAAATTAAGTAGTTATGGTTAAACTAATATACTTTATTGCAGAAATAACACATAGAAATGAACAATAATTCTCACAAACATACCAAATGATAAACAAGTACCTACTTATGAAGCAAAAACACGACAAATTATTCATCTTCAACCTCCTATTCAGAGTTGAATGGAACTAAGTCCGCGACTTAGTACCTTTGAACTCGTATTATTAGTGCTCCCTAGAATGGGACTTGATTCCTTTCAACACCAAACGATCGGGGATATAATTTGGTATAGAAACCCATATCAAATACAATTTCAATGAAAAATGGACTTAGTACCCTTTCAACAATCACCGATTCAATTTTGATAGAACTAAAAACCACAAAGAAATTCAGTTTCAAACTACGAAATATGCTATATACTTTTAGACGATACAGTCGCATTTCGCTCTATTGATGTGGAGAGGTAAGCTTTTTTGGGCAATTTCTGTTACCAAAAGTACGCGAAAAGCAATGTTGCAAAAATATTCATTTATACTGGAATAAGGCTTCCTTTCTCAGTGAATATTCACGCGATATTTGAATCTTTTTTTGTTATGTTTAAACCTTGCAAGTGAAATCAATAGATGGAAGTACCTACGAGTTATAGAATTTGGAATGGTTTATGGTATCTTTTACAGATATGACTCTACTGTTAGTGAAATTTATATTAATATATTTATATTATGCTTCTTTTTCCATGAACTGCCGCTATTCAGATTTTTTGTAGTGGAGATAGATATTTGATGATATTAAATAAATAAGTAGGTAACAACAAATAATTTCAAATATAAAAATGAGTCAGTGGCAATTCAATATATTACTTGAATTTTTGAAGACTCTGTAATTTGTATATCTGGCAGAAATGGACTAAAGGATGTGCGTCTTCATTTTCAATAGAAGTAATGATGACTTCCAAATAGTTGTATAGCCAGAAATATCTATAAAATGAATATATGCATTTGAATGAGATGATCAATTAAGTTGAAAAGATTTTTCAAATAGTATATTGTTATATGGATTGAAAAAATTGAATAAACCGCTTTTAGAATATGAAATTTTATTGAAGCCCCATTGAATATGTATGAATATATATATATATATATATATATATATATACATATATATATATATATATATATATATATATATATATATATATATATATATATATATATATATATATATATATATATTTATATATATATATATATATATTTTTATATATATATATATATATATATATATATATATAGGTATATTTAAATTTTTTTTTTTTATCTGTTTTTTGTATTCATTCTGAGAGATATCATTTATTGGTATAACAGGTTTATTTCAAACATTACATTTTAAAATTAAAATTCATTGGACGTTTCAATGGAGTTTCCTTCTTCATTAGCATAATGTTCATCTGTAGTTGTCACAATACTACTTGAAGTAGTATTGTGACAACTACCGACGAACATTCTGCTGATGAAGATGGAAACTCCATTGAAACGTCCAATGAATTTTAATTTTTAAAATGTAATGTTTGAAATAAACCTGTTATACCAATAAATGATATCTCTTGGAATATATATATATATATATATATATATATATATATATATATATATATATATAAATATATATATATATATATATATATATATATATATATATATATATATATATATATATATATATATATATATATATATATATATATATATATATATATATATAAATATACTTAAACATCTTGTGAAAAACATTTTTTCATGATGAAAATATCAAATAAACGTACAAGCTTGAGAGCTTTGTTTCTGATATACAGGGTGCCAAAGTTTTATACTTTTCTGTTTTTTTCTACGTTTGCTCCTATAATTTTCTGAATAATTGAATGAAATTTGGCACACCTATTTCACTTCAATAATTCAATATTTGGGACTATTAAGCATTTTTGAATTCTTACAAGATGATACACTTTTGGGGGTCGTACCCAATTCAACCCTTTCGAACTTTTATGCTTGCCATGAAACATAAATTTAAATTCTCTCTTTAATATGGATGTCGAGATAAATACCAAAAATAATTGAAAAAAAATGAGAACGCAGACTGCCTTGACACCTCGATCAATCAACAACAAAATTATAATCTGTATTGTGTATTATTTTTTATGAGACATTCTAGTTTTTTATGTGTTGACCAGAACAATAAACGTAGGACATAATTTGAAAAAAGTCGCAGTGACGACTGAAACGTTATTTATACTACAATAGAAACATCTAAATTAAAGTATTTATTTATGAACCACACAACCTGTGAAAATATCGATCCAATATAGTCAAATATGGTTCAAGAAAATCAATCTGTGAATATATATATATATATATATATATATATATATATATATATATATATATATATATATATATATATATATATATATATATATATATATATTCTTTTTATGGAACACTGAATCTGAAAATATTGAGGTAATATTTAATATATGAATATATAAGAAGGTGATATAATTATTATAATAATATATAATGATATAATATAATTCATATATTAATATGAATATATAAGAAGGATTTTCGGTACTCGTCAAGAATGATTTATACGAAATTGACAAAGCAGCTGATAAATTCATCAAAACTGACCTACTGTTCGCCTTGAGTTGAAAGCGTGGAAAAAATATTTAATTCGCAGAGGCGATGTTAGGCCTTCATTAAAAGAGCTGGATGATTGCCTAGAATTTTTTTTTCCGAATATCAATATTAGCAACGTTGCCGGTATCGACGTTTGAAGGGAATAAAAACGATTCAAAGGAGCACGATAAAAGAAGTGAGTTTTTAATGACCCTTCTGACTAAATAAAATTAATTGCAAATTGAGAACTCATGGTTGTCACATTTTTTGTTATTGAATGGTTTGGTTGCTCTGGCAATTCATCATGACATTGGAATCACAGCTGACGAAGTCATAAATGAATTGTCAATATAACGGCGAAACCTCGATTTTCTGCTCTAATCCCAAAAATACTCATATCCCCTTCCCCATCGCAAAAAGCTATCTACGCCACTCAGTGGCGTAGATAGGGGGGCTCAAGGGGATCAATGAGCCTACGAAAATTATAATAGAATTGAATAAAAGTTTTCGTATCTACGTATTTAAGTATACATGAAATTTATTAAGTACTATCCCCTCTTTTAGTATTATGTATGTGCGATTATATAAAAATCATCTAGATATGTTTTCGTGGCGACTGTGCAATTGAGTATTGTATAATTTCCGCGCTCCGAACAGGCCGACCAATCAGGAGTAAGTACTTAACATTTTTTGGAAATAGTTTCAAATCAAAACGAAAAAGTGTTTAATAAGTATACGTGTTTTATTATTGTGAAAGATAGGTCAAATAATAAGCAAATGAATACAATATTAAGTCAATGTTTTTCACGAATACACTGATAGAAGGATTCATCAACTATTAATAATTTAATTAATTAATAATTTAAGCTGTGAATTATCCAATTGACTTTTTAAATTCATTAGATTTGCCAGGCATTCCACCACACCATTTACAAATGAAGGTTGGATGATAATAAAACACGTATATTTATTAAACACTTTTTCGTTTTGATTTAAACCTATTTCCAAAAAATGTTAAGTACAATATATACAGGTACGGCAATGGCGTATTTATTTACATGAGATCACAACTGAGAGTTAAAACTGTCTTCATGACAGTGTTACCATGACAGCGGTACACATCTGGCGGGGATAACTAATCAATTATCGACCGGCGAGGGCGGAAGATCATAATTAAAGGTAATTGAAATTATAAACTCTGAATAAGTATTTATCGTACTACAATTATTATTTTCGATTGCCATCTTGCAACCGTATTGCGGATCTGTGGATAGAATGAAAAAACATAAAAATCGCGATGGAAAAATAGGCGTTGATCGTATAAGGGTGATAACATAAAAATAAAGATCTTGTTAAAAAAAATAAAGTTTATAATTGACAAATGAAAATAGGAGTTGATCGCAGAGGGGTAAAAGTTTAGAGTTGTATATATTTTTGAACGCTTTATCATAAAAAGATTCTGTCCGAAAAACAAAAACAAAAATTGAGGGGTTAATCACACTCATCATTTAGGGGAATGAAAAATTGATTTTTTCCGATTGTCAGACCTGATATGCACACAAAATTTCATGAAAATCAACCGAGCCATTTCGAATTAATCGTAGAGGAGTGAAAATTTTGAATTTGATGTATTTTTGAATGCTGTATCATTTTTATTCAGAAATTCAATTCAATTCAATTTATTCAGAAAAAATAATGTGTACACATCACATCATAATAACATTATATATCAATCATATTTTAGTACTCCATTTGGATCACAGGACTGCACCTAAGCATGCTGTATGCTTGTGTTGTGCAAGTCCTCGATCCATAGGGAGCACTTTTAATTGTACAGACAATGACAGGTGAAGTACCTGTGAGATCAGGTGAATATTTAAAAAAATTATCAATTAATATATTGTGCTGTAGATTAGCTCCATATTTTCCCGAACGAAGTATTTAATTTGTTTTTTGTATTTATTAAATTTTGTTATTTTCCTTATTTCAGGTGGTAAGAGATTATACAATTTAGGTCCAAAATAGAAGATATATCTTTGTGTGTGGCCTTTCCTGAACAGTGGTGTATTGAGGGAAAGATTTTGTACTGCCCTAGTATTTTTTTGTATAACTTCCACAAGCCGATTTAAAGGATTTGTACCATGGAACATCCATTCCAGGCACTGACAGGCATACAAGCCCCTAACATCAAGTAGCTCTAGTTTTTTATACAACTGTATAGTTGAATGAAGTTTTGGTTTTTTGAATATTATTTTCAACAGTTTGCTTTGCATTGTCTGGAGCTATATTAAGTTATTGCGAAAAAGACCTCCCCATGCTCCGATACAATATCGTAGTATAGACTCTGCCAAAGAATAATAAACCACTCTGAGTGTGCCATTATTTAGGATATCTCTTAGAGTATACATTTTTCGGGTAAGTTGCCTGAGTCTGCGAGTCAATAGGGAAGTATGCTTTTCCCATCTCAAGTGTTGGTCTATTATAACACCTAAATACTTTATGTTATCTGATTTTTCCAGTTCAGGACAAGTGCATGCTTCTCGACTTTGGCAATTATCATGAAGAAAATAGAACAGAAAATTTTGTCTGAAAAATAAATTGAGGGGTGGACCACCCTTAACATTCAAGGGGATGCAAAATAGATGTTGGCCGATAAGCAGACCTACCCGATATGCACACAAAATTGCATGAGAATCGGTCTAGCCATTTCGGGGGAGTTTAACTTCTAACACCGTGACAAGAGAATTCTATATATTAGATATATACCTATATATATATATATATATATATATATATATATATATATATATATATATATATATATATATATATATATATATATATATATATATGTATATATACAGGGTGGCTCACCCTGTATAGGTGCTTCTATGAGAAATGAAAAGAGTGCGGAAAAACATTTCAGCACAGTCATATGTCATATGGGTCCATGAGGAGCATATTCCAAAATTATTTTGAAATATACAGGGTGAACCGAAAAGAAGATACATATCAAAGTTATATTTTTTCTTATAGAACACCCTATATTTCTTAACAGTTTTAGATACTATAGACCAAATAAAGGTAAGTTACTGTTATATTCCTTATACCTAAAACTAACCGTTGCTGAAAAATTCTGGGAAATTGAAAAATACGGACCATAATTTAAAAATTGTTTACACCCTGTAACATGTAAAGAGCTACTTGTAGCTGAATTTACTGCTTAGCTGAAAGGTTAAAGTTAACTATCACATAAAAGTTTTATTCTAATATTGTACAGAGTGGTGAAAAAAATTGCGTCAAAATTTGGGCACATCCATGGAACATCCAGTATTTAATGGCATATTTTGACGCAGAATTAGATTTACTCTGTAACTATATCAGGGTTCCCTGTACCTCTTATGATTTTCACGCAAAGGACGTTTTTATATTCCACTCATGAGTAATTTCTTCATCTTAAAAATGTAACATCCTGTATTGTAATGAAAAGCTAAAAACATTGCAGAACTCCTTCTATTGAAAAATTAAAAACAGGTTAATGGTAAAAGAATTATTATTTTAACAAATGCTCAAAGAGGTGCCCATTATTCTCGATGCATAAGCGGACTCTTTCCTGAAATGAGTGCTGAACTCTCAATAATATGTTTTGCGGAATGGAACGAAACGCTATTCTGATTCGTATTTTCATATCCTGAGGTGTCGTTGGCGGTGTATTGTAAACAATATTTTTGATATATCCCCATGAAAAAGTCGGGACTTCTTAGTTCCGGAGACCTGGCTGGCCAGTTCTGTGGACCTCCTCGTCCTATCCATCTATTTGGGTATTGTCGATCAAACTCATTTCTAACACGTCTATCAAAGTACGCGGGAGCACCATCCAGCTGTATCCACATCTTTTGACGAATATCAGGACGTATAGTTTCCAACAGTATAGGCAAAGTGTCCGAAATAAATTCGAGAAACATGGCGCCGTTAAAGGGACCATCGAAAAAGTATGGACCAACTATTCGCGTTCCAATTATTCCACCCCACACGCTAACAGACCATCTGTGCTGGTGATCAACAATATTAGGATTTTCGTCACATATTCAAAAAACTTTTCGTCATCAGCAAACGTTTCTAAAACTCATAAACAAAAATTCAGTCGTCGATCATAATCTTCTTCAAACAGCTGTTGATGTAGTGAATGTGATAAGGGAGAAATTTGTGTTTTTTAATTATTCTTTGTCTGAGGGTCTTCAACCAGAGATTCCATCACAAAATATTCGTTTTCCTCATTTCCGGTAACCGGTTTTTGTCGCTCTGGCCAGTGGCGGATTCACAGATTTGCCGCCCGTAGGCTATTCAATGTTTGCCGCCTCTAAATTTTGATATCTTAGTCCATAATCATATCAATTTTCTATCAATAAGATTCCAAAGTTTATGATTTGTGCTCCATCATCCTCGTTACATCAACTTCGCCCGTATGGTTAGTATCATTGAGAACTATGGTGTACCGTGTTAGATCCTTGATTATTTTTGCAGCAAAGAATTATCAAAAAATATTTTTTAAGCAAATTATTTCAATCATGTACCACTTTTAAAGTAAGGTAAGGAATGTCTTAAAGCTATACATAATATTAACATAATATAAATAAAGCTTAGGTAAATAAAAATATACATTTGGCGAACGTTGATGAATATTTATTATTACACTGACAGTTTAAAAACAAGACAATAAATGTATCTTTTCTTAATTATTTGTTAGTATTATAATTTAAGTTTAATTATAAAAGCATCACAATACTTTTTCGCAAAATCATTTATTCATATCGTCGTACGAAATCTTGTACATTAGCTCTTACTCTATGCACAAGAGAGCTGAAGCGTTTAGTTTTTCTTGACTTAAAGTCGATCGTAGGTAGTTTACTCTCTTCAAGCAAGAGAAGCTTCTTTCACCTGAACAATTTGTCGCTGGTGTACAAAGAGCCATACGAAGTACTATATCAGAGTTTGGATAAATGTTTCCTAGATTCTGTTCTCCAGGGAATGAGGACAGACTTTTTAATGATTCAGAACCTGGTTTTATTGAAATTCTTTCAGATGAAAGGTAGCTTTGAAAGTGTACGCATTCCTGAACTAAGTCTGTTTCTAAATCATTAGGGTATATTTTTTCTAAAAAACTGGCTTTTTCCGTCAGAACTGATGGTAACAACTCACTCATTTTGGTAAGAAATGAAAATTTCTCGTTTAATCCGTGAAAAGCCGTTTTGCTAACTCGGATATGAGTATATATGACAACGAGAAACGTGTTAACTCTGAAATCATCACTCGCAGACGATGAAAATTGGATAATGCTAGGAGTTCGTGATCTCAAACATTTGGTAGATAAGATTAAAAAACATGAAAATTCTCCAAAGCATGAAAACAGTCAGCTCTTGGGAAATGTGAATATTGAGTATTTTTTACGTAAGGTTTATACAGATCAGATGAATATTCGTTTTTTATACCTGCACGAATGCATTTTGTTGAAAAATTATTGATTTAGATAAATTGATAAATCCCTTGAAGATAATATTCTATCGACTAAAGATTTAGCCTAAAACCAAAAACAGATACACAAATATGTATAACCCAATATTATTTTTGCGCCCCCCGTGAAGACAAACTCACGAGCCACCACTGCTTTTTATATGAAAAAAAGGAATTTTAATGACATATCGTATGGATTTTTGAAGATCGTGTTCACAGTAAACACAATAACTCTCAAAAAATCATTTTAAATAATCCTCGAAATTTGCAAAATGGCAAAAAAATTCCTTTAACTAAGCCAAATCATTAGACATCGATTGCAATTGTACTTTTGACGTGAAATAATCCTGTTATTATTCTTGAAATATGTATTAAATGATAATTTTTCATGCTTCGAATACTTAATCTACTTTGCCATTTTAAATGGATTTTATAAATTATTTTTGACTCCACCTGCATAACCAATTTAACCTTAAATAAAGCATTTCATCTCATCGTCAATCTACCACTCACTCTAATAGTCAATCATATTGCGATCACGCAAATGTGAAAGCAAATGTGATCAAATTATCGTTTACAGTTGAAATATTTTTAGTGATTATTACTAGTACTTTCGTTAATTATGTTGTGGGTTTTATTCGATATGTAATGCTTTCAAATAAAGTTAATAAATTATTTTATTTTATATAAAAAAATTTTATTACACCATTTTGTTGTTCGGCTGAATTATGGATACAGTTTACTTTTTAAAAAAGGGGGTGCAATTTTTGTACACTACAAATATATCCTCAGACTCATGACCCCCTCCAAAACGATTGCCTGGATCCGCCCTTGTATATATATATATATATATATATTTATATATATATATATATATATATATATATATATATATATATATATCAGGGGCGGCTAGTCAAAGGAGGCTAAGGAGGCTAAGCCTCCTCAATAATATTCCGTGTATCACTAAAGTATTATATTTAATAGTCAGCATATTCATATTAATCAAAATCATATTATTTTATGCACCTACCTTCCTATATTATATAATATAATTTATTAATTACGATAGAAGGTATTTACATTTACTGCATTTCATTCATTTCAAGATTTGTGGCAACGCTGCGGACGCATGGAAAGGTATATTCTCAACGTTCATTATGCCTGCCACAGAAAAGCAAACAACGGTGCAAATACTCCGAATGAATACTTCATTGCAATAGAAAAGCAAAACACATGTAAATGGCAACACCGATCGCGACCCTGTCTTATACAATGTCGACCAATCACAACTATAGAATTTCGCGTGACATCGAGCGAACTCGTTGGAAATCGTATTGTCTAATGGCCGGCGTGTTTACTTATTTTTTTTGGTTACTGAAGATAATTTCAAAAATTTCAATGGTGACTTAGTGGAATATTTGTTATCCCATAACTTCAGTGTACTAAGTTATGAGGATAAAGTTCTAATAAAAACATTGCGACCTACCCCTGAATTAAACAATTTGGTGCAGCGTAACAGAAAACAAAACCGCGGTTTTAATTCACGGAATTATGAGAGACATACGTGCCTAACCGGATCACAGGTAAAAAATAAATTATTTTGTTGGCAGTGTTTACTTTTTACTAGAAAATGTCTCTGTTTGGGGCTGCTTAGGATTTGAGGATTTAATTCTATACCTAGTTGAAAGTGAGGAATTTTTCACCGATAAAGTAACTTTAAATACAGCACGCGGATTAATATCTTACTTACAAGATAAGGAATTTAATATATTTTTTAAACATCTTTAAATTAATTTTTGAATAAACAGAGATAGTTTTTCAAATCTTAGAGCACAAGTTTTCAGATGTAATTTACTCACGAAATCGGCTCAAGTTTCTTTTGGAAAAAATTTCAGAATTTCGTGCAGAAGTTTATTTTAAAAAACTATTTTCTGTATTTCAAACTACTGATGATACGACTCAATTTAGCCCAAAACGAAAGAAATTCAGTTACGCAGATATGGAGCTTCACTATAAGCAAATATTTTATGAAATTTTGGATACTATTAGGGGTCAAATAGAAATAAGGTTCTCTGATTTGAAAGAACTGCATTTTTTTTGAAATCACCTTTATTCATTAAATCATAATAATTTCTTTACATAATTAAATGTTACTTCTAAACAATGCCTGAGAGCACTGGTATCGATGTATTTAAACATACAGAAGTGTTTGAAAAATATTGAATTAAATTTAGATATAATTGTAATAAAAGAACTGCATTTCTTCGACTTACTCAATAAAAATTTGTTAACCGGATTTTCGGCTAATTTTCCAGATAACCTTTTGGAAAATTTATGTCAAAAATACACTTTTTTTTATAAGGTGGCCATAAAAAGTGAACTGTGTGTTGTTTATAATGACAATGAAATTTTGGGGCAAAATGAAAATCATGTGGGGACTATTAAATACCTTTTTGATAATGATTTGAATCAAGATTTACCTCAAGTTTATAAACTCTTATGTCTAATTGTTTCTATCCCGGTGACATCAGCTTCCGTAGAGCGCTCGTTTTCCACTCTTAAGAGAATTAAAACTTATTCACGAAATTCAATGATCCAGGATCGTTTGAAAAATATTAGTTTGTTGTCTATTGAAAAGGAATTGGTAAAACTTTTGGCGAAAGATAAAAAATTTCATGAGGATAATATAGATCATTTTGCTAACGTTAAAGATCGCAGAATCCCGCTAATCTTCAAAAATATATAATAACTTTTCATTTGCTCTCACCAGCTGTTAACAAATTCGTTAAGTAGGTAGGTACCTATTTTGTGAAAGAAAAAAAAATTGATGAATAGATGAATTGATTAATTGGCTGAGAAGAGTTTTTGTGAATATTGTAAATAGGAGTTGTAGGTCTCAAGGTAGACACTCGAAAGTGAAAACAAATTAATAGCTTAGGGTGCTTGTTTTACTTTGATTTTCTTCAAATTATAAGGCGGTTGACCTTGAAATCCTAAAAATTTTCGCCTATGGTGTATTTTTTAACACCTCTTGTAGCCTCCTCAAACCAAAACCTCACGAGCCGCCACTGATATATATATATATATATATATATATATATATATATATATATATATATATATATATATATATATATATATATATATATATATATATATATATATATATATTTATTTATCTGGGATGTAGGAAGAAAGATTCTATATATGTTTGAATATGTGAATTATGAAATTATACACACCTGTATTCACGAAAGAACTTCAGACAACTAGGGAAACTATATTATCTATTTCAATTAATCTAAACACTTTTTTGATGAAACCTGAAAAAGATAGGGAATTAGGTCAAAATTTGAATAAAAACACGCACATCGCATTAAAGTTGGGAACTTCGAAATACCACCAATGTTGCCTAGAAAATTTACCACTTGAAGTCAACTTCATACTAATTCATCGAATATGTAGGTAGCTATTTTAAACACTGGGAAGATTAGTTGGTCTTAACAAATTTGAGGAAAGTGTAGGCGTACAGAATTCACTTGAAATGAATTCAATTCTTTCATCATTTGCTCATCTCGTCTTAACGAATGGTTCTCATTCTGTTTTCTCATTAACACATTCAGAATTGTACATAAAAAATCATCAATTGAAAGGTATATATATATATAAATGTATATAATATATATATATATATATATATATATATATATATTATATATATATATATATATATATATATATATTTATATATATATATATATATATATATATATATATATATTATATTATATATATATATATATATATATATATATATATATATATATATATATATATATGGGTGTTCGGCACAGGAACCCAAAAATTTGTTTGGGATATTGGTGGGATCATTTGCTACCTTTCCACTTCCTCTGGACCCTGGGTCCTAAGACTCACGGTTGAGGGAGATATAATTTTTAAAAAAATTTTTTTCAAATTAACCAAAATCCCGCTTTCATATTCTCGTAAGTTTTTTATTAATGCCTTTACGAGTACCATTTTTCAAAATTAATATTCTGTGATCTATGCTTGTTCAAATAGTTGATAGTTTTCATTACAACTGACAGTACCAAAGGCACACGCGAGGATTTTTATTCCACAAAGCTACTGATTTTGCGAAAATGAAGCAACTTCAAAATTCAATGTTGAAAACACCAATAACAGTTTATAGCTTCACTCTCTTTTAAAAACTTCTCTACTCATTGACTTTTCTAACAGTATGATGTGCTACACATTGATAAAAAAAAATATTCTGCTTCAAATTGTGGATTTTCCTTCAGAAATACGAAAATTGTTGAGACTTAGTGAGGAAAACAATTTTATTTTTATGGTCGTTTATTTGAGCAAAAGTTAAACTACTAAGAATTATTTAGTATCTAACTGTACTCTATTTACAAATTTTGTTCTAAATGTTCTCCCTTGTTCCTAATGCACGCTCGACACCTCTTTCTTACTTCAACCGTTACGTTAGTTAGTTCTTTGTTGAAGCAGAAATATTTTCCTTTTTTGTTCGCGAACAAAATGTTAATTTATGATCGTTTATTTGAACGAATATTTCCCTCCTGTCAAAAATCCCTTGTAAATGGAATGCAATTATCGAAAATTACAGCGATAATTGCATTGTAGAAAGCGAAAGAGCCCTGCGATAATTGCATTGTAGACCGATAATTGCATAGTAGCATAGTTCATATTACGGTTATTGATGACAAGACGAGAATTTATGAATTACTAACGTCAGCTTGACAAGTTGAAAGTTTATTCGGGAAATATTCCCCAAAATTACACTCGTGCATCAAAATAACCGGATAATTTCGCATTCCAGCGTGTTGTCTTTAAAAAACTGCATTCGGTCATTTTCATATTTTTCTCCAAAAATGAAAATGAACTCATGCAGTTTTTTGACAACACGCTGTCATGCAAAATTATCGGTTATTTTGATGCACTTGTGCAATTACTTACGAAAATTGAACTACTAACAATAATTTAATACCTAACTGCTCTCTTGTTATATATTTTGTTCGAAAGCAGAAATATTTTTTTTTCGAACAAAATGTGTAACAAGAGAGTAGGTAGGTATTAAATTATTGTTAGTAGTTTAACTTTTGTTCAAATAATCGATCATAAAAATAAAATTGTTTTCCGCACTTAGTACGAACGATTTTCGTCTTTCTGAAGAAATATCCGTAATTTGAAGCAGAAATGTTTTTTTTTATCAATGTGTAGCATACCTCTAGAGAGGTCATTAAGTAAATTATGCTTTTTCAGGTATTAATGAAAAACATATGAAGGTTCAAAGGTGAGATTTTGGGTAATTTGAGAAAAAATGTTTTCTTATTTATATCTCCTTAACCGTGAGTCTAGAGGAGGAAAGGTAGTAAATGACCCTCACAGTAACAAATTTAGATTGGTCATATGCCGAACACCCTGTATATATATATATATATATATATATATATATATATATCGAATGAGAAGTCATTACTGACTTTATTTATAATTTGAAATGGGAGTTTGACTGGTTTTAGTTCAATTTATTGGAAAACACTTTTTATTTCTTTTTTCTTATTTAATTTTTTTTAATGAATTGATCTAACATCAGTAAAACTTCCATTTTAATATATATATATATATATATATATATATATATATATATATATATATATATATATATATATATATATATATATATATATATATATATATATATATATATTTATATAAGTATATATATTATATAGTATATACTACACCATTGTTACGTAGGGAAGTTATATTTGTTGTTGATTCCGATACCAGTGTTTGATACACTGTTGATGATATTGTATCTTGTATATTTTCTGAAATAAACGTTTTCAACAAATACATATACATATATATATATATATATATATATATATATATATATATATATATATATATATATATATATATATATATATATATATATATATATATATATATATATATATATATGCATATATATATATATATATGTATATATAAAGTAAAGTAAAGTAAAGTAAAGTTTATTGATTTCAAAAATTATCCATATATCAAAAGAAAAAAATATATATCACAGATATATAAGATAAAACTGAAACATGTCAAAAGAATATATATATATATATATATATATATATATATATATATATATATATATATATTTATATATATATATATATATATATATATATATATATATATATATAAATATATATATACAGGGTGTATTAAATAGCGTGTGCCACTATTGCTATCTCCGAAACCATAAGAGATACAAAGTCGGTTGAATTAGAGAAAAGTTGCGTTTCCTGATGACTAATCTTAGTACGTTAGCAGTGTTGCCAAATTGTTCTTATTTTCAGAAATAATCGGGAAAACATGGAAAACGCTACAAATTATTTCTCTCAATAGCTCGAAAACTGCTGACCTGAGAAAAAAAACTTTTCTGAGAAAAAACCCTGTTTTTTGTTCTCTACACAACAGTCATGCTGGTTTTTAAAATTGACTTTTAACATTTGAGATATCACTACCTACTTACTTTTTTTGAATACGTACCTGGATTCATTATTTTATATTTTGAGAAGAAATTCAATTTCCTACACAACCATGTATTACACGAATATGGTTCCTAGGTTTCTATACAGAAAATCCATCCTCGAGAAATTGAAGAAAAAATTACTTGGTACGGCCCTGTTTTTATGGCATACTTTTCATGCATTAAAATATTTGATCCCTTGAATAAGTTTCAAGGAAATGGAGAAAATTTATAAAGGAAAATACATAAATTTATCACTACTTCATATTATTTATACCATAATATATAAACCATCTATAACACTGGGTTTCTCTGGAGAAATACACCCGTTGTCAATATTTCTGTAATGTAAGACTTCCAAAAAAGTATTGCTCAGTAAGTAGCAACAAAAATATATGGTAAGTCTATCCAAGTTCTCCCTTAAATAAGTTAAAACATCAAAGCTTACCACCTACTGTAATATAATATGTATTACTGAGACGTCTTTCCTAAAGTTGGCTTTGAACACAATTGAAAAATCAACAGATACTTGTTGTGTGTCAAACTTATTTTATGTCATTTTATTACAAACTGTGTTGTCTTACAATTTCTGCTTACTTAAAATGGAGTTTTCAAATTATGAGAAGACAGATATGATATTTGTTTATGCGAGGTCATTTCATAATGGTACTAACGCTGTTCAGATGTATCAAAATTTGTACCCGGATAGAAGAATACCCAACCCGAAAATATTTGCAAGATTAGAAATCAGAGTGAAATCAGAGAGGGGGTCTTCTAATAAGCCTCAAAAACGAAATTGTACTGTTACATTGAAAGGGGGAGAGGACGAGACCAACGTATTAGGTATTCATTTTTGCTTTAATTATAACTTATATTTTTAATAAATACTCAACAATATTTTTTTAGGATATGTACATTACAAAAATGTTAGTAGCGGTGAAGTTTCCCTAAGGGATATAGAAAGAGAAACTGGTGTATCAAAAGATTCGGCAAAAAAAATACTACATCGCAATAGATTTAGACATTACCGCTGTAGAAAAAAGTGCAGCATTTGAGGGCAACTGACAGTAGAAGGGATTGAACTAAAGCCATTAAAAATGATTGATGGTGACAGCTCAAGGTCATAAATCATGGCCGGTCTATTGTTCCTATTGTTTGGGGGCAGGTGTGCGGTGCAGTCTTTTGTTATACCCGATCTATTGTTAGACCAGGTGTTCCTATTGTTTGGGGCAGATGTTAGGACAGGACCGTATTAACTGATGATTGAGGGTCGTGAGAATTGAATTTTTCTTCACAAATTTAGACCAAAATTCGTAAATCGTATGAAATCCACCCCTGACATTAGTTATTCGACATGGCCAGGTATTTCTAAGAAAACACACACAAAAGGTTGACGCGAATATCTCTTCACAAAAGCGGATGGCAGGTCTTTTGTTATACCAGATCTATTGTCAGACCAGGTGTGCGGTCTATTCTTAGACAGGACCGTATTAACTAATGATTGATGGTCGTGAGAATTGAATTTTTCTTCACAAATTTAGACCAAAATTCGTAAATCGTATGAAATCCACCCCTGACATTAGATAAGTTATTCAACGGGTGCAGCTAATATTTCTAAGAAAACAAACACACAAACGGTGGAATAATACCACAAAACTTGGAGGGGGTAAGGGCTTAAAAACAGCTCACTGCAAACAAATAGGCAGTTATTCTTCAATATCTACCAGCAGTTAAATACCATGTACAGTAAAAACGAGACTGTTCGATCGCAAAGATGGCCGTCGAAATCGGAGAAATCAAGGAAAGCAGTGCAAGAAACGAGAACTCAGAAGAAATACACCACCGGCTACCACTACACGCCGCAAACGTCATCAATAGATGGTAATTACAGTTCAACAAACATGGTTCCTTATCCTGAAGATGTGTACCACAACACCGCAAATCGTAGGATGGAGCGTGAGATGCATCGGCTCGTGAGTGAAGACATATACAATTTGAATCTCTCAGGCAGTAAATATGTAAGCATTGGTCTGGATCCTTTCAATGATTTTCAATGTTTACTTAGAATATGTCGACATGGTTATCTTGATTTCATTTCATTCACGAAAAAAGAAGTAGATGAACTTACTGTTAAAATGCCAGGGATACTGAAGGAGTTAGCGAAAAACAGTGAAATTGAAGTATATCTGGATATAATTGGATTATATTCACTGTATTCTACATGTAACAACGTGTTGATATTCAAGGAAAGTAACTTCCCAAAACTTTTTTTGGCTGTTGATTCTTTAAAAACTTTTGCAGCAGGCATGAATCTCTTTGTACGGAAGATGGATGAAAAAATTGAAAGTGACGATGCTATTACCCGGTATTGCACAATTGATTATTTCGCAGATTTCATTCTCACTGAAATGCGTAAGCAACATTTACGTGTAATCGATATACAAACTTGTGCTGAATTCATAAAATTGAGTTACAATGACTCACCCCATATGTATGAATTGCTTGTAAAATATTATTACAATATTGAGAATATTGTATTGGATAGTGTAAGCTGGTAGATATGTTATTGTATATGAATATGATTAAACGTATGATAATATATAAAAATGAACTTAATCAGAAAATTTATTCATCTAATTACAAACCTTTTTATTTGAAACACTAAATTATTGAAAAAATGTAATTTCAACCATTCGTTTACATGCATTATAACAGGTCTCTCATACTAGAGGAAAAAAGAGTACACATATAAATTTTTAAAAAACCTGAATCCCATGTGTGATGAATCAGTTGTAAATATCGTATATTATTGCGATGAATGACGGACAGCTTTTTGAATAAGAAAAACTTTTCATATGAAATATAGACAAAACCTCCTAGTGTTTAAAAATTATGATACTAAAACGATCAATATTATATAAATAAATTGATAGGAAGTTAAGTATTATGTATTTAATTCAACTTAGAATATAAATTATAACCCATACTTTGTATGAAGTAGTAATAAAGTTAAATTATTAATTCATTTTATTAATTCATTCTATTATTCTACATTGAAAATTTAATAATTTTATAATTGTATGCATACTTTTAAACAATCACATACCTTGCCATGCCAAAAAAAAGCCCACACACATCTATACTAAACGGATAAAATTGTTATTGAATATATGATTCATGCATTCATATAGGTAAGAAACCCACATTACTTTACTTTCCACGACCCCCACCATTCCTCCATACTTACCTGTTATTGTGCAATCTCCGAAAATTACCGAAGAAACCCGAACTCCTGTCCACGATTGTTGTGAATAAAAGCGTCTAAAATATTAGAAATAAAGATATCCGATAATTATAAACATACAATACAATAGTACCTAGTCCTCCAAAATGAAATTGATGCATTTCATATTGCTTTAATCATTTATATTGGCCAAACTGATAAACTTATCAATCAAAACTGTTATTCAATCAAATCTTTTTAGATGTAATTACGAACAAAAATCTGAAATTTCATAAAACCTATTAGGTATTATATGAATATAAATAATTAATTGAATTTATGATTCCTGGATACCTTTTACTAATGATTTGTACATATATTCAATTTGGTGAGATTGAATAATTTATTGAACTTTTGTCATATAAGATTCACAAATTTTTTTTTTATGGAAGAACAAAAAAACTTAAGTAACTCTTTTCCTATAAAATGCATGAAATTTTGAGATTTTATTTCTTTGATTGGGCAGAATGCGAAATTTTTTATTACAGATCTCATATTTTCTTTTTTCTGTTTAATTTTATGTATACCACAAGCTTCAATTTGAAGCGTAGATAAAAAAAATGTCATTTACCTGGAATGAAAAAAATATTTTTCCTTTATATAATCGAATCAAAAAGTTTAATTATTCTCTCTCGTAGTTGGAAATATCAAAATATTTCTAAAACTTCATCTATGTAAATGAAACTAAATTCACTTTCTCTTTTGACAACCGGGATTACACAGTTACATCCAACGAAATTAATTTACCCTAACGGAAATAAAGATATCCGATAATTATAAACATACAATACAATAGTACCTAGTCCTCCAAAATGAAATTGTTGCATTTCATATTGCTTTAATCGTTTATATTGGTCATGGACAGAATGCGAAATTTGTTATTATAGATCGCATATTTTCTTTTTTCTGTTTAATTTTATGTATACGACAAGCTTCAATTTGAAGCGTAGATAAAAAAAATGTCATTTACCAGGAATAAAAAAAAATATTTTTCCTTTAAATATTCAAATCAAAAAAGTTTAATTATTCTCTCTCTTAGTTGGAAATATTTTTTATGGAAGAACAAAATAACTTAAAAATGAAATTGAAGCATTTCATATTGCTTTAATCATTTATATTGGCAAAACCGATAAACCTATCAATAGAAATTATAAAAACTTATTCAATCAAATCTTTTTAAATGTAATTACGAACAAAAATCTGAAATTTCATAAAACCTATTAGGTATTATATGAATATAAATAATTAATTGAATTTATGATTCCTGGATACCTTTTACTAATGATTTGTACATATATTCAATTTGGTGAGATTGAATAATTTATTGAACTTTTGTCATATAAGATTCACAAATTTTTTTTTTATGGAAGAACAAAAAAACTTAAGTAACTCTTTTCCTATAAAATGCATGAAATTTTGAGATTTTATTTCTTTGATTGGGCAGAATGCGAAATTTTTTATTACAGATCTCATATTTTCTTTTTTCTGTTTAATTTTATGTATACCACAAGCTTCAATTTGAAGCGTAGATAAAAAAAATGTCATTTACCAGGAATGAAAAAATATTTTTCCTTTAAATAATCAAAACAAAAACTTAATTATTCTCTCTCTTAGTTGGAAATATCAAAATATTTCTAAAACTTCATCTATGTAAATGAAACTAAATTCTCTTTCTCTTTTAACAACCGGGATTACACAGTTACATCCAACGAAATTAATTTCTGGTCTCCCTAACTGAAATAAAGATATCCGATAATTATAAACATACACGATTTTCAAAAGTTTTTCATGTCTGCTATATATATATAACTAAGTGAACTAGGACATTTATTTGAAACTAATCAAACAAACCTCCTAGCGGAGCTAGTTATAAGAGTTCACGAAGCATCGAAATATCCACATCTACCCTAGACGGTAATTGTTAGAAATGTTAATTTGCTTATCACAATCGATGGAAATTGATAGCCGGCTGATAATAAAAAAATTTAAAAGTATATTGTGTATTTTTATTTGATCTCATTGAAGATTTGAATAAGTATCCAAAAGATGCTGGTAAAATAAAATCAAAGTGGCTATTCAAAATCGAGTGGTGAATATTATTTTAATAATTCGCTAATCTCTTCCTGGTGGAATATGAACTGATTAATGTTTCATGGAACTTGAAGAAAATACCCTGCAAAAGTTTGACAAAATATTGAAATTTGTTAAAATTTTTCGCGTTCTAACTTCCCCATTCAAAAATATTTTTAAAATTTTCCAGAATCGCAATCATTGCAACAGGTTTTTGTTTTGATATGTGACACTTTTTAGCAAAAGATATCGGAACGATGCAAAAAAAAATTAACATATGCATAGTTTATTTGTTGCAATGATTGCGATGCTGGAAAATCTTAAAAATATTTTTGAATGGGGAACTTAGAACGCGAAAAATTGTTAACAAAATTTTAACAAATTTCAATATTTTGTCAAACTTTTGCAGGGTGTTTTTTTCAAGTTCCATGAAACATTAATCAGTTCATATTCCACCAGGAAGAGATTAGCCAATTATTAAAATAATATTCACCACTCGATTTTGAATAGACACTTTGATTTTATTTTACCAGCATCTTTTGGATGCTTATTCAAATCTTCAATGAGATCAAATAAAAATACTACAATTTTCATATATTAGCGTACGATCTGGTGAGTTTATCAAATATAACTTAGATCAAGTGTAAAGTGTCAATGATGAAATAATACAAATCCAACATTTTTCACTTATGAATGCGTTCCCTGAGTAATTAAATTAAGTCGTAAGAAATAAAACTTTATGTAAACACTTTATGAATCTTATAGGAAAAAACTCCATAAGTTTCTTTGTTCTTCATGAAAAATTTTTTATGAATCTTGTAAAATTGTATAAGTTATTTAATATCACCAAATTGAATGCATGGACAAATCATTTATACAATGAATGCATGAATTGCATGAATCATATATTCAATTAATTATTTTTATTCATATAATACCTAATAAGTTCTGCGAAGATTTGATTCAATAAGTTTTTATAGTTTCTATTGATAAGTTTATCGATTTGGTCAATATAAATGCATCAATTTCATTTTGAAGGACTAGGTACTATTGTATTGTATGTTTATAATTATCGGATATCTTCATTTCAGTTAGGGAAACCAGAAATTAATTTCATTGGATGTAACTGGGAAAAAATTTCCATGAAATTTTTTTTATGAATCTTATAAAAATTTGCCTAAGTTATTTAATTTCAATGTTCACCAAATTGAATGCATGGAGAAATCATTTATATAACGAATGCCGGAATCATATATCCAATGAATTATTTTTATTCATTTAATACCTAATAAATTCTGTGAAATTTCAGATCTTTGTCCGTAATTGCATCTGGAAAGATTTGATTCAATAAGTTTTTATAATTTCTATTGTTCGCGTTCTAATAATTTAAAGGTTCGGCCTGTTCTGCCTCTATATCATCCCTGCCTAGTCATGTTTTTAGGGTGTGCGATAGTAGAAAGCAGGTAGCTAAAATACGAACGAGAGACGTTAAGAAACAGTAACAAAGAACATTCTATTGCAAATAGTCACCCTTGTGTATATCATCTCAATTTTAACGTAAAATATATATCTAAATACATCACGGTGTTTATCTATAAAAAACGTACATATACAGTCGACAACTCTATAACGCTTAACATTTGGTCCATCGATACGGATATTGATCAATAAATCCGAATAAATTCGGACTAGTGAACATTAATCGATAACGTGCAAGTGCTTTATTGCTGTGATCGACCCGAAACGTGCATATCTAGTCGAAAGTGGTAAGGTTGGTTCATAGAGGTTCCCCCCACTTCACTTCAACCATTTTGGAAGCACAACAGGTGAACAATCAGCGTATTCAACGAGAACGGCATCATCAGAAACCACCAATAAGAGCAAAGAAACATACTAACATTTTTCACAGATTAGCATACGTTCTAGTGAGTTTATCAAATATAACTTAGATCGCGTGTAAACTGTCAATGATAAAATAATACAAATTCAAAAATTTTTCACTTATGAATGCGCTCCCTGAGCAAGTCGTAAGAAATAAAATCCGAAAAAATTTCAGGCATCTTATTGCATGCAAAGTTATTTTGTTTTTCCATAAAAATTTTGTGAATCCTTATATGAAAAAAATTCCATGAAGTCTATTTAAGCATTCGAACCGTTTCATGTATACGAAAAAAGTTTCAATCATATCAATTTTGATTTTTCAAGAAACAAAAGGATGGGTTATTTATAGAATACGTAAATTCAATTTTTGAAATTAAAACTAGAAAATAGCTGTTGGTCATCTAATTGTAGTAATGATCAAAACTAAATATATGGAATAGCACTTTCAAAGGTATGTAATGATATTTCGGAAAATCTTTTTCAACAGTTTTTGCGGTCAACGGTAAAAACTTCCTGAAAATTCAAGAGTTTTGTGAACGAATTTCAGATCCCTAGAAAAAATAGCACGTTATCAAAATTATCATATTGTGTAGCAACCAGAATCTAAAATTTATTCGGTACAATTCAATAAAAGACGTCTGCTTCCTGAAAATTTCGATAGCCTACCCAACTTTTCAAGTTGTGAAATATATTTTATGAACTTTCTGCTTATTTTTATTCAAGTTTTTCTTATTCAAAAAGCTGCCCGTCATTCATCGTAATAATATACTTTTAAATTTTTTTATTATCAGCCGGCTATCAATTTCCATCGATTGTGATAAACAAATTAACATTTCTAACAATTACCGTCTAGGGTAGATGTGGATATTTCGATGCTTCGTGAACTCTTATAACTAGCTCCGCTAGGAGGTTTGTTTGATTAGTTTCAAATAAATGTCCTAGTTCACTTAGTTATATATATATATATATAGCAGACACGAAAAACTTTTGAAAATCGTGTATGTTTATAATTATCGGATATCTTTATTTCAGTTAGGGAGACCAGAAATTAATTTCGTTGGATGTAACTGTGTAATCCCGGTTGTTAAAAGAGAAAGAGGATTTAGTTTCATTTACATAGATGAAGTTTTAGAAATATTTTGATATTTCCAACTAAGAGAGAGAATAATTAAGTTTTTGTTTTGATTATTTAAAGGAAAAATATTTTTTCATTCCTGGTAAATGACATTTTTTTTATCTACGCTTCAAATTGAAGCTTGTGGTATACATAAAATTAAACAGAAAAAAGAAAATATGAGATATGTAATAAAAAATTTCTCATTCTGCCCAATCAAAGAAATAAAATCTGATTGATCTGATGAATTTCATGCATTTTATAGGAAAAGAGTTACTTAAGTTAAGTGCTTTTTTTAGGCATGGCAAGGTATGTGATTGTTTAAAAGTATGCATACAATTATAAAATTATTAAATTTTCAATGTAGAATAATAGAATGAATTAATAAAATGAATTAATAATTTAACTTTATTACTACTTCATACAAAGTATGGGTTATAATTTATATTCTAAGTTGAATTAAATACATAATACTTAACTTCCTATCAATTTATTTATATAATATTGATCGTATTAGTATCATAATTTTTAAACACTAGGAGGTTTTGTCTATATTTCATATGAAAAGTTTTTTTTATTCAAAAAGCAGTCCGTCATTCATCGTAATAATATACGATATTTACAACTGATTTATCACACATGGGATTTAGGTTTTTTAAAAATTTATATGTGTACTCTTTTTTTTTCTAGTATGAGAGACCTGTTATAATGCATGTAAACGAATGGTTCAAATTACATTTTTTTAATAATTTAGTGTTTCAAATAAAAAGGTTTGTAATTAGATAAATAAATTTTCTGATTAAGTTTATTTTTATATAATATCATACATTTAATCATATTTATATACAATAACATATCTACCAGCTTACACTATCCAATACAATATTCTCAATATTGTAATAATATTTTACAAGCAATTCATACATATGGGGTGAGTCATTGTAACTCAATTTTATGAATTCAGCACAAGTTTGTATATCGATTACACGTAAATGTTGCTTACGCATTTCAGTGAGAATGAAATCTGCGAAATAATCAATTGTGCAATACCGGGTAATAGCATCGTCACTTTCAATTTTTTCATCCATCTTCCGTACAAAGAGATTCATGCCTGCTGCAAAAGTTTTTAAAGAATCAACAGCCAAAAAAAGTTTTGGGAAGTTACTTTCCTTGAATATCAACACGTTGTTACATGTAGAGAACAGTGAATATAATCCAATTGTATCCAGATATACTTCAATTTCACTGTTTTTCGCTAACTCATTCAGTATCCCTGGCATTTTAACAGTAAGTTCATCTACTTCTTTTTTCGTGAATGAAATGAAATCAAGATAACCATGTCGACATATTCTAAGTAAACATTGAAAATCATTGAAAGGATCCAGACCAATGCTTACATATTTACTGCCTGAGAGATTCAAATTGTATATGTCTTCACTCACGAGCCATCCTACGATTTGCGGTGTTGTGGTACACATCTTCAGGATAAGGAATCATGTTTGTTGAACTGTAATTACCATCTATTGATGACGTTTGCGGCGTGTAGTGGTAGCCGGTGGTGTATTTCTTCTGAGTTCTCGTTTCTTGCACTGCTTTCCTTGATTTCTCCGATTTCGACGGCCATCTTTGCGATCGAACAGTCTCGTTTTTACTGTACATGGTATTTAACTGCTGGTAGATATTGAAGAATAACTGCCTATTTGTTTGCAGTGAGCTGTTTTTAAGCCCTTACCCCCTCCAAGTTTTGTGGTATTATTCCACCGTTTGTGTGTGTGTTTTCTTAGAAATATTAGCTGCACCCGTTGAATAACTTATCTAATGTCAGAGGTGGATTTCATACGATTTACGAATTTTGGTCTAAATTTGTGAAGAAAAATTCAATTCTCACGACCATCAATCATTAGTTAATACGGTCCTGTCTAAGAATAGACCGCACACCTGGTCTGACAATAGATCTGGTATAACAAAAGACCTGCCATCCGCTTTTGTGAAGAGATATTCGCGTCAACCTTTTGTGTGTATTTTCTTAGAAATACCTGGCCATGTCGAATAACTAATGTCAGGGGTGGATTTCATACGATTTACGAATTTTGGTCTAAATTTGTGAAGAAAAATTCAATTCTCACGACCCTCAATCATCAGTTAATACGGTCCTGCCCTAACATCTGCCCCAAACAATAGGAACACCTGGTCTAACAATAGATCGGGTATAACAAAACACTGCACCGCACACCTGCCCCCAAACAATAGGAACAATAGACCGGCCATGATTTATGACCTTGAGCTGTCACCATCAATCATTTTTAATGGCTTTAGTTCAATCCCTTCTACTACTGACTATGCAAAGAGGAGGATATTTTGCCGTTAGCTTTTAAGGCGTCGAAGGCAAGACCCCAACATTTGCAAAAAAATTTTATAGTCGGACGAAAGTCGATTTTGCAATAATGGATGGTTTAATCGCAATTAACATTACCAGGAAAGGTTCGGTATAAATGTGTGGCTCGGGATATTAGACCGAAAAGTGGTGGGCCCGTACTTCTTTCAAGAAAATTTGACTGGGTTAACCTACCTTCACTTTTTATCTATTTCACTTCAAGATCTTTCAGACGACCTTCCGTTAGATGTTCTTCGACATTTTAAGTACTTCCAACATGATGGTGCTCCAGCACATCGCGACCGTCGATATGTAAGGTTATTAAACAACTTCAAATCTAATAGATGGATTGGCAATAACGGATCTATAAAATGGCCAGCGAGATCACCTGATATTACTCCAATGGATTTTTCCATTTGGAGCTTTATTAAAGATAGGGTGTATCGAACTACACCTCAGAATTTAGATCACCTAATTATGAAAATTCGACAGGCATGTAACGAGATTACTCCTAGAATGTTGAATAGAATTCAAAGAAATGTTATTGTACGTTCCCAAAAATGTTTACGACATAATGGTGGTCATTTCCAACACTTATTATAATTGCGTTTTCCTGAATAGTTTTCTTTTTTGTTTTTGTTTGTTTCAAACTTTGCACAAAAACGAATTAAGCGTTACTGTGTTATTTTATTCGAAAATGTTGAGTTTCTTTCGATTAAAACTGTTAAAAGTTTTGTTACTTTTGCTTACTCCTTTAAATTTGAGTTTTGGTGTATATAGTGTAACATATTTCAATTCATAAAATTTATTCCAAAAAACAGGGCCGTACTAAGTAATTTTTTCTTCAATTTCCTGAGGATGGATTTTATGGGTAGAAACGTAAGGAACCATATTCGTGTAATACATAGTTGTGTAGGAAATTGAATTTTCTGCCAGAAAATGAAATAATAAATCCAGTTCCGTATTCAAAAAAAGTAAGTTGGTAAAGATATCTCAATTGTATAACGTCAATTAAGAAAACTGGCAACACCGTTGTGTAGAGAACAAAAAACAAAATTTTTTTCTTACATTTAATTTTTTGCTCAGGTCAATAGTCTTCGAGCTATGAAGGGAAATAATTTTTGGCGTTTTTCATATTTTCCCGAATATTTCTAAAAGTAAAAATAATTTGGCAATACTGTCAATGTATTAAGATTGGTTATTAGGAGACGCAACTTTAATTTAACCGACTCTGTAACTCTTATGGTTTCGGAGATATCAATAGTGGCACACGCTATTTAAGACACCCTGTATATATATATATATATATATATATATATATATATATATATATATATATATACATACATATTAACCACTATCCGACATATACATGGATATTTTTGATATATATTATATATTTATCAAAAACAGTTAACGTTTCGTCACAAAACTTGTGTCATTCTCAGTAATTTTGAAGGATTGAAATTAATTTAGCGTAAGTATATGAATTTGAAAAAAATTGAAGTAAAAAAAAGGCATTTATTTTCATTGAATTTTTGTCGGCTGTAGTAGTGTTCAGTTAGTAGTTACTAATTACGTGCTACTCAGTTCAATATTAACAGTAAATGGTAAGGAAAAACACAAACAGCCTTACCCACGTTATGTAAAAACAGGTTCTTACTTATCATCAAAATTACAAAGACTCTATGTCGGACTTAAATTGCCTGTTATTGCAAAACGTACAAATAATTTCCAAAATTTATATATATATATATATATATATATAAATATATATAATATATATATTATATATATATATATATATAAATGTATATATATAAATATATGTATATATATATATATATATATATATATATATATATATATATATATATATATATATATATATTTATTCGTATTGTTAAAAAGAAAGTATAGTTTAGAACATGTGATCTCCAAAATTACAAGAAAGACAACAATCAAATATTTTAAACCTATTTTGTACATTACGTGAGTGAAGGTTTCTGTGGTTCCCTTCCCATCTAATATCAACGGACCTGTCTGTTGATATTGGACTAAATAGCACGTAATTAATAACTGAAGACGGCCACAGCCGCAATAAGAAATTTTTGAAACAAAAAGATAAATAGTACCCTATTCTTTGACTCTTCAAAATCAAAATAATTTGAACCTATTTCGAACATTAAGTGGGTAAAGGTTTCTGTGGTTTCCCTTACCATCTAATAATAACAGATTTGAATGTTAAAATTGGACTGAATAGCACGTAATAAATAACGAATAAGAACGGCCACAGCCGAAAAATTTTAGTAAAACAGTAGTCTGTTTCTATTCAAATTTTTTCAAATCAATAAATGTCAAAGAAATTTCAATTTTTTTCAAAAGTTTTGATAAAGCCACGAATGTAGTGGCGAAACGTCAACTTGGTAATAAAATCGAGTTTTTAAAGATTCAACAAGCCTGTTATTGCTAATAATTTTCAAGAGATTATATATATATATATATATATATATATATATATATATATATATATATATATATATATATATATATATATATATATATACAGGGTGAGTCAGTTTTTTGTAGCAGGACTTTAACATCTTGTAAAAAACACTTTTTTATGATGAAAATCTTATATGAACATATATGCTTGGGAGCTTCATTTCTGATATGGGGTGCCAAAGTTTTATATTTTTCTATTTTTTCCTCCTACAAATTTCAAAATAATTGAATGAAATTTGTATTTCACTTCAATAGCTCAATATTTGAGGCTATTGAGCATTTTTAAATACCTACAGGGCGATACACTTTTGGGGGTCGTACCCAATTCAACCTTCTCGAACTTTTACGCGTGCCGCCTCTGCTTCCAATGAAATATTTCGACGGTTCTTATAAGCAATGAAGCGGGTACAGTCAAAATAAGAATTATAAATTCCTCAACCTCTGGGGTGAAAGCATGTTTAGATGACCTTGCAGTAAGCGTTGCTCAGGTCAAGAGTTTGGTCACGCAGATGAAAATCATCAAGGGTAAAAATCAGCCGAAGATAAGCGAGGGAAAAGAAGTGTTAAAGCCTCCGTCTGACAATTTGTCGAAAAAACACCAACAGAAGATGCTAAGACCTTTCCAGAAGTAGCCAAAAACTCAACTGTCTATGAAAAACAAGACACTGAAAAAAAATTGCAGTAGGCACAACATCGATGAACTAAGCCTATTCCTGAAATAGTTGGATTTTTCTCAGTTAATTGCCATCACAGCACACGGGTTGAAGGAGCGAGAACCTATATTCTTGGAAAAATACTCTACAGTGGCACGATATAATAAACCAAGCACCAAGCTCTTCTTATGGTGGATCATTAATTGTAGCGAAAGATTGTGTCTTCATCAAGGTAGATGAATAGAATAAACTTTTACTGAAAAATGTTTTTTGAATTCACTATTGTATACGGTAAGATTATTGACCTATATCTCGAATGCATTTGCATATCCCCTAGCTCTGATATACAAACATTTTTAAAACACCTTGTAAATTTGCTAGAATTATTGTCAATTTATAGCAGGATAATTCTGTGTGGTTACTTTAAAATTGTCTTTGCTGATGTATATGATGTTTAAAGGTCTCCAATATCTACTATTGATTACGTTGTTTTCATTTTCCTCCTGATTCTATAAAAAAAAATGTCATCAGTGCAGGTCTCTTGGATCATGAAGCGATATTCACGCAATTTACAGATTCCAGAAGCCGCGCTAGGCAAAGTCGGCATTAGGGTAGGTTTTATTCAATGCGTGACTTCACAAAATTCCAGAAAGTTTATCTTTCTTCGGACTTGAGTATCATTCATGGAAATGCGGATTCCATCTTTAGAATTTTTCTTAGTAAAATTATTTTAGCCTCCAACTAGGCTTTTCCTCTCAGACCTATCAAGCCGAAACGTTACAAACTTTGGGCGTCTATCGATATGAGGATTGCGGCAAAGAATATGCGTTCACATCTTTGAATAAAAAAAAATTTTCCATAGCTTTCAAGTATCAAAACACATTAAAAACCGGTTTTTAATGTGTTTATATTAGTTGATTAAGTTTGATTTTATTGTGGATGTTCTTGACGAAATTATTGTATTAATTGATTCTATATGTTGTTTGTGATTTATATATCGAGTGCTGAAGAAGGTGGATGTACCACCGAAACGTACAATTTTATACTTTTATTCGTTTATAATAATTAATTAAATTAACCTGTCAGAGATAAACTTTCATTGTACCTATATATATATATATATATATATATATATATATATATATATATATATATATATATATATATATATATATATTATATCATAAAAAGTCATGAAACGAAAAACTATATTGGTCCTATGTCCAACTTTGCTAATCGCACCAATTTTAATAAGCTGAAAACCTGCTAAAAAGTCCATCATTTATGATGCTAACTTCTTTAGCTAATTTTCGGAAATGAACAAAATCTCATGTTATCCTGAGCATAAATTGATAGATATGGGCAAATTGAAAAGCCCAGGCATCTGCTCCGAATTACAAAAAAATTAAAATTTAAGTCTTATTCTCGGTTTCGGAAAATGTTCTATTGTTAATACTATAATAGTCCAAGACCTGGGTATTTTTTTTCTACAGAACGTATTTTTTTTGGAAAAGATTCAGGGGCTCCTTCTAAATGTAAATCCAAGTTGGCTGGAGGCGGGGGCTTGTGTGTCAGCCGCCATCTTGGAAAACGCGTTTCATTAAATATCTAGTTAACCGTGCATCGTACTACAAGAGTAGTAGAAATCATTTTCATAGATAATCATACTATCGCTTTTATTCAAAACTTTTTTCTGTATCATGCATAAGTTTTTATTTATAGCGTTCCAAACTTTGTTCAATATGGTTATTGCTGAATATATAGTTAACGGTTGATGTTTCATTAAAAATGGTAGTAACCAAATTTGTAGAACATGAAATTTACATAAATTTTATTTGAAATTTTTTGGCTTCACAATTATACTTTAAGAGATATGGCTTGGTACAACTAGCACTATGTAACTTGTCAGTGGCAATCTTGCTCGTCGTGTACGGAAAACATTTAATAACGCATAAAACAGCCTAAAGTGGTATAATAATAATAATTATAATAAAAATCATTATTTTCCTCCCACACGGACGTATTAAAAGAAAAATCATTATTATTATAATTATTTTTATTATAATGAGAAGGAGGTGGATATGGGGATGACAGAGTTGAATTCAATTGAATGCAATTAATTTTTGGAAATAAAAAACCAAGTAAACATTCATTTTTGTACAAAAAGTGTCTCTTTATTTTATGAAGTGAATCTCATATGTTTTGATGTTGAAGGTAGACACTCATCGCTTTGTAAATATATATTTTCTACTTCTGCCATATCTAAAGGACATGAATCGAAGGTTGGTTCTTCCATTTCGTTTCCGATGGCATCGTCCAATGCATCTGGCACAGTGTCACATGATTGTCCACTACAGTTGGAAGAAATAATGAAACATTTTAGGCCTGCTTTTTGTCATCGACAGGCAGCCCCGCAATGCACTAGCACGATATTTGCAATAAACTTGACGTTGCGGGAGTCATAGCAGTTCGAACCGGTTCAAGCCCGTGTGAAGTTCGCTTCCAATCCCATTTTTCCGGTTCATGGTGAAACCCAAGCCAAGTTTGTACGTGGTGATAAGCTCCGAACGAATGAAAGCGTGCCGTATCTCGGGTTTTGGGTAGAAGTGATAAATGCAGCTTTGTCTTATTCGCCAATTCCCAAAGCATTTGTATCGAAGCGAGACGCCTTCGACTCGTCACCACCATACAAAGCAATGAAGAAAGGTTCGCCACTGTTAGCAATTACGTTCGGATCAACATTATTTTTGTTGAAAAACTATATATGTAGCTTTTAGTAGGGAATCCTTATTTTGCAAAGGTAGAAGACATTTGGTTTTCCCGATTTTGTATGCTGCTGCAAGTACTGAAATCATGGAAAAACAAAATGCCCCTTACACTCTTACTATAACGGCTATTGAGGCTTTTACGGCCGTATAATGTTTCCGGCTTTCGTCCTTTTCCAGGCTTGCGAAAAAAAAATTATTATATTCATTCGCTTAACCGGTAAGCATCACTACAAAAAGATCTACGTACTCGCCCACAATGATGATTGAATCGTATCTTGTGGATAGTTGTATGGTTGTTTGCACGATCAGCGTGTCAACATCTTCTCCAGCTTGTTCGACGTGAATTCCGGATTGTTTAGATTTATTTTCTAGCATTACAATAAACAGATTCTTATTTCTTTCGATCGCCAAAAATTTTTTTTGTTCTGTCTGAGACCGGTGAGGCCTTCAGAAGACTTTGTACCCAAATCGACAACAACTTCAGGATATTCGTTTAAAACTATTGCAGTGATTGCACTGGAATGGTTTCGGACGAATTGACACATAGTCGGGAACGACACGTTTCGTTCCTTCACCACTCGAAATCTGCCGTACACGCGTACTATACAATTAGAGCCAAGATTCGTAGTGGCTGGCAGCAAGGAGAAACACTTATAGTGTGTAGATTTCGCTAAGGGGGGAACTATCTCATACGACCTATACTGCGTTAAAACCTGGTGGTTATTGGGCGTCGACTCGACATTTACAGCGCTATAGCTTTTAAACCATAAATGTGACGGTAAAAAGTTTCGGAGGAAATTTATAGCAAACTCCATGTTCTACAAATTTGGTTACCACCATTTTTAATGAAGCATCAACCGTTAACTATATATTTAGCAATAACCATATTGAAAAAGTTATAAATAAAAACGTATGCATTATACAGAAAAAAATTCAAATAAGAGCGATAGTAAACATGATTATCTATGGATATAATCTTCACTATTCTTGTCGTTCAATGCAGGGTTAACAATATATTTAATGAAACTCGTTTTCCAAGATAGCGGCTGACTCCCCGCCGACCCTATTGAAATAACTTTCTTTTTTGATTATGTAATTTATTTAAATCTAATTAATAAAATATTTCCATTCTTCCAAAATTAATTTATTATGGTTACATTTAAATTGTATTTCTGTAAGTAATAAAAATTATAAATATTCATGTTTCTTTTGTTTGAAGAAAATTATCTCATACAATGAGAGCAATTTTATTCATGATGAAAATTACGAACTAAAAGTTACTAAATTCTTTTCTTAAATATTTAAAACTTCAAAAAATTTAAATAATCAATTTATGGATGGTTTCTGAGTAAATTGAAATATATTTCAAGAATATAATAATATATACATAAAAGATTATTGAAACAACTAGTTTCTATAGACAAAAATTATTTATATCTTTAAATTATACTAATATAAACATGTATCTAATATCTATTGATGTCAAAATACCATGCGACAGTGTCTTCCTATATATTCAGTACCTGGTGGACATGATTTTTTCCTCACAATAATATTAATATTACGGCCTCCGGGAACTCCCCAGGAAATGTTGTGGTTCACAATGAATGTCCTTGCATCAGTTAAGAAAAACAATAGGATAATGAAGAATGAGAGTGAAATGAACCCATATGTCTTCATGGTTGTTTTATATTTCCAACCTGAAAAATTCGGCTAAAATAAATCAACAATTGAGTAAATGAAGTGAATAGTGTAAAAATGAATTCACATATTCAACATGGAAAATTCTTCAAAAATATAAAATTATCAAACAATGTTTCAACGGAGATGGTTATATGTATTCCGCGATGCGAAATCTGTGAACACAATGCAACAGCGAATTATAGAAAATGTCAAATCACCCTGACTCACGATTTGATACCTACAGCTGTTTCGATCTGATTAGATCTTTTCAGTGCATTTTACTTGACTCGGAGTAAATCAATATATTTCTTATTGTTTCCCAATAAAAATCGCGGATGAACTTCTAATGGATAACAACTCATAGCGCCCTCCGCCAAATATAAAGGGAACGGACAATTCACTGTTAGGTTCGAAAATGCAGAATTCGTACTATTGCAGAGTAGACATCTTCATTTCTCAACAGAAATCTACATTTTCGATCCAAACAGTGAATTGTTGGTTCCTAATATCTTTGGCAGAGGGCGCTATTTGTTGTTATCCATATGGTAGTTCGGCCGCGTTTTTTATTGGGGAATAAAAGAAATATGTTATTTCACTCCGAGTCGAGTAAGCTGCACTGAAGAGATCTAATAAGATAGAAACAATTCTATGCAAATCTTGAGTCGGAGTGACTTGACATTTTCTATAATTCACTGTTGCATTGTGAATGCAGATTTCGAGTCGCGTGATACATATAAGTAGCTCACTTGGATGAATGATTGATAATTTTAGGCGATTAAAGAATTTTTCTTGTTCATTTTACGTGATATTTGAAATTGATTATGGCCAACCAGTATATTTTTCATGAATTCATTTTTAAAAACAAATTATAAAATGATATAAATTGTATCCAATAACAAAATATATTTCAATCTGTACCTTTTGAAAAAATCCGTCTGACAAAAGGAGAAGATCTATAGATAAACATTTACGAATTAACTATGAGTGGCAGATATGTTGCCAGTCTTCTAACAGCATTTAGAATGAGTTTTTGCCTTCGAAGTAGCTGAATTTTTTGACAGAGTTTGACATGAAAATATAATCAACTTTCTACCCTTAAGCGATATATTGGATTAAATAAGAATGATTTTTTCAGTTTCACCAATAAGAAAGGGTAAATAAGGTAATATCTCCCATTTATTTTTGTAATATATTGTTACGTAACCATGGCGGCGGTGAGAAAATACAGTTGAAACCCCCAAATAGTAACTCCGTAATATCAACCAAATTCAACTAAGCAAATTTTCAGCTTCCCTGCTGAATTTGGAGTAACTGTAGAGATATGTCATGCTAGAAAACTCTTAAAAACGCAAAAATGTGTCGGTAAAAGTAATCAATTGAAACCGCAAGTATGATAGTAAGTTTCAACCTTCTTACTAAAACAGTAGAAGCTGTGGTGCAGCTCAAATCCTCATAAACCAAGTGTAAACAAGAAATTTTAAAAATGAAACGAGGGAAATAGTTGAAACCACAACCGTAAGTTTTCCTAACATCAACTCAATACACGTAAGAAATTTCAACTTCCTCAGCTCTAAATCAATCCGAATACAAACTGGCAACTATATAACTAATTTTGGAGAGGGTTTGAGGATTTAAAAATACTCCAAAAGTAGTTTTTTTAGCTCCACGCATCCTCCTAAAAGCCATAGTAGTATGAATTTTGAACAAGTAGATGTATTGGTCTATTATTTTCTGGGAAAATGCGGCTTATATGTACATAGAAACTTTGCATTCTTAGTTTTTTTTTGGAATTTTTTTTTCGCAAAAACAGTTTTCAGATTTGATCAATAAATCAACATTTTGTGGTTGAAAACGTTAATTTTTTTAATCAATTAGATTAAATCTCTATTAGCACAAAATACGGGCGTCAGATATACTTACTTTAATCCCTGAAATAATTCGCATATAATGGAAAATTGTGTTTGATACTATCACAGATTTTCGTCCTGGATTACTGTAGATGCTGAAAAAACAAATTTAACTTGAAATATCATAAGAACTTGAAATACTTAATTATATTCATAGTAGGTACACTACCCAATCAGTGATCGTAGATTTCTCATTCTGTAGGTGGGTTGAAAAGGTTTATTAAACATCATGACCGCGAAGAGGAAAGAAGAGACGGACAATTGTCCTAGGGACCTTGTTCTCGAAAAGGGACCGGGCCTGAACTCGAAAATGACGTAAATTGATTCAAATATGTGAATTTTAGTGTGATTACCAAAAACTTGATTAGATGTATAGAAAATATGTTCAATTTTCTAAATTTGTGTGTTTTATGTTGGAGCACTTTATTTTTGTCGATGCTTCATTTAGTAAATTGTTAGTGTAACGTCAATTAACTGCTTGCTTAACATTTTGGTGAAATATTATTCAAAATCATAAATTAAGTGGAATCAAGCTGAGTGTTTTTCTTTATTTGATTTATGAATGTCCAATAAATTAAAACATAGTATATTCTGTCTTCAGTTGCATGGATTTATTGGTATATTTTATTGGATTATTTTTATCATTGTTAAGTAATATATATATATATATATATATATATATATATATATATATATATATATATATATATATATATATATATATATATATATATATATATATATATATATATATAATATAATATATATATATATATATATATATATATATATATATATATATATATATATATATATATATATATATATATAATTATATAATGTTGACGACGATAATCAAAACAAGAAGTGATTCTCTGAAATGGAGTAACATTTATTAAATTAACTAAAACTTACAAATTTTATAACAAACCTGAAATGGAAAAACTACATTCAATGTTTGTTATCCGCCGTTCTATAAGTTTCAACAACTAATAACTATATTGTCAATATTCTGACATTTATCAATATATACAATCTACGATCCAGAATATGGAAATGAATTGGAGAAAGTGTAAGCTTTCTTATCCCCCCTCCTTGGAGTGAAAATTTCAATAAATTTTAATTTTTTTGGGATCAGCTTTGTGATATGAAATAGACTGGATTCCTTTTTTTATGTCCTGTGTCGATTTTGTATATCGTGTTTGATATCTTTTCTTTAATTGGGTATGGACCTATCCTTATTTCATCCAATTTCTTTTTATTTAACCAGTTCCCATTTTCGATGTATACTAGATCAACAACTTCTAATTTGTAGTCTTTTCTATGTTTATCAAATAAATTTTTGTTATAATTATGATATTTCATACTATTTTCTAATGCAGTTTTTCTATCTTCCTTTAAATTATAATTTTTTTCTGATTTCAATTCTTCGGGTATTAATGAATTATCTGTGCCATTCAAAAGGTATTCTGGGCTGAGTTTAGTTACTGTGTGGATAGTTTTATTATATTCATCTATACATTTATGTGCAATTGTTGTCCATGAACCTTTTCTTTTTTGTTCATTTAATTTACATCTTATTTTATTAACCAGGGTCTGATTCAACCTTTCATTTAAACCGTTTGAGAATGGTGCATTTACAGCAGTGAATATCAGAGGGATGCTTTTTTGTTCCAAATAACTTTTGTATTCAGTAGAATTAATTCCAGGGTATTGATCTGTTAGAATTAATTCTATGTTTGCCTGGGCTATTACTTTGTTCGTTATTTTGATGAAATCTGAACCTTTCTGTGTTTTTAAAGTTAGTATGAATGCATACCTCGACAGATGATCCACTAATAAGTGAAGGTATTTTTTCGTTGACCGTGTTCCACCAAATCCTCCTATTGTATCCATAGATACTATCTCAAATGGCTTCTTCGCTGGACCCAATTGTGAAAGTAGACCATAGTTACTTTTTATTTTCGTTTTATTTCTTATGCATGTCTCGCAAGTTTTACACAGGTTTTTTATATTATTCAAAAAATTTTTAGATGTATAAAATGGTGACAACATGGATATCATTTGATTTATGCCAATATGGCCCCTACTCATATGTGTTTCTTTTATAAAATTTTTACTAAATTCTTCTGTTAGAATTCTTTTCTTTCTTTTTCATCTTTTTAAAGAATACACCTTTTTTCTCTATATTATTATTGCTTGTTTGATCAATAATTATTTCCTGAAGACTCACACAATTTACTGTTCTAAATATTTCTTCTTGGTTGTTTTCCGCTTCCAATACTGGGTTTCTACTGAGACAGTCTGCTTCTAAATTGAATTTTCCATATATTTTATCTCCATATCAAATTGGGATAAGTATAAAGTGAGATCACCTAATTCTCCATCTGGTCTTGATTTTATATTCAGATTTTCTAGTGGTTTATGATCTGTGAATACCTTGAATGATTTTCCCATCAACCAGTGTTGTCAGTAAAGTATTGCTTCTTTAACTGCTAGTGTTTCTAGATATATAGCTTTTTTGTTCTTTTGTGTTTCATTCAACTTTCTTGAGAAGTAGGCAATTGGTTTTTCCTTATTATCTTCATTTGGTTGTGGTTGTTTCATTACCGCTCCTAGACCTAACAGGCTTCCATCTGTATAAATATGTATTGGCAGTTCTGGATCATATATGGATAATACTGGTTCTGTAAACAAGAAATTCTTCAGATAATTAAATGTTTTTTGGCAGTTTTCTGTCCACTCAAATTTTTGACCTTTCCTAAGACTTGTGTAATGGATCAAGAATTATTGCCCTCTTTGGGATATATTCATTATAGAAATTTACTTTACCCAAAAATTGTCGAATGTTTTTCTGATTCTTTGGTATTGGAAAATTTTGTATAGCTATTAAATTATCTTTCATTGGAGTGATTGAATTATATCTAATTTCATGCCCTACGTTTATGACTGAATCCATAGCAAATTTACATTTCGTAAATTTCAACCTGAATTCTTCTTCACTTATTGCTTTCAGTAATTTTTCTAAATGAATCATGTGTTCCTCAAATGTCTCAGAGAACACTAGGATATCATCGATGTAATTTCTTGTAAAATTGGATAATCCATGTTTTCTTATTATATTTCCCAATATTCTCTGGAATATTGAAGAAGACGTTTTAAGACCGAATGGTAAGCAAGTCCATTGGAAATGACCCTCTTGAGTGACAAAGCCAGTTTTTTTCTTATCTTCAATTCTTAAGGGTATCGACCAAAATGCCGAGTTAATATCTAGTTTTGTGAAATATGCAGTTACGTGTTCTGACCAAAATATATTCTATTCGTAGAAAAGGCTGTGGTTCAGGTACTATTATTTTATTAAGATCTCTGAAATCTATACATAATCTACTTCTTTTTTCTTCGTCTTTTTTCTAGGCTAATGTGACCGGTGCAGCAAATGGACTATATGACTCTTCGATAAGTTCTCTTTTTAACATTTCTGCAATTTGCTGTTCAATTTCTTTTTTATCTTCTATAGTACATCTATATGGTCTTTTGCTGCAGTATTTTTCTATTTGCAAATCAATTATTGCTTCATAATCTTTCACTGTTCCCACATCGAATTTATTTTTTGCAAATATTGTTGAGTATTTATTTACTAAATTTTCTATTTTGATCCTCCTGTCTTCATCTAAATCACTTGCTATGGCTTCGAAATTTATTGTTTCAATATCATCATTAAAATTCATTTCATTTGAAAATCTAGTTTCCTCTTTTATATCATTGCTATTGGGAATTACTGACATTTGTTGAATTTCAAGTTTATCATTTTGACTTAAATGAAATTTCTTTATACAGTCAAGACCGATAAGAAAGTCATAATTGAAATTAACATAATCTATAATACATACATTGATCATTTCTTCTATATTCATAACCTTAACTTTCAACTTAACAACCCTATTCCCTTTACTGACACCATTAATCGTTTTCAGGTTAATTTTTTTCTCATTTTTAAGTTTACGAGTTTTTAAATTCAATAATCTTGAATTTATCAAAGATATAGTTGATCCTGAATCATATATTGCTTGAACTGTTAATAAATTATTTGAGGTTACCTTGATAGTGATTAATGGTGTCCTCTCTAGTTTTTTGGATCTTCGAAGTTTCCAATAATCAATAGTGAGTTGTATTATAGTTTGCTTGTTCATTGAACCAGCATTTATCTTCTGTATGAAATCTGTTTCCTTTACCTTTATCTTTACATATCTTACATGGTAGTTTTTGTTTGTTTCATCTTTCATATTTCTATTATTTGTGACCTTTTTTTGTACAAAGTGATCTAACTTTCCTCATAGCATAACTGTTCTGTTGTTTGAATTGTCTCCCTATCTATTTTATCTGCAATGAAATTTGGTAGTCCAGTAGCTATTAGATCAATAAGTGTTCCAGTATCTATTGTTTTTTTAACTTCTAATAACAGCTTCTCTTTTTTCATTGCATAATCCATCAAATTTCCCATTTGATATCTAAACGATAAGGCGTACCTTATTGGAGACCAGCCTTTATTAGCAAAAGTTTCGCAAAATATTCTTTTCCATTGATCCCATTCTGACTCAATTTTTTTGATGTCCTCATTAACATGAAATCTTTCACATTCCTTCTCAAATTCCTGTATCCATTGGGTAGCATTCATAACCTTGCTATTGAATTGTTATACGACGTATATATATATATATATATATATATATATATATATATATATATATATATATATATATATATATATATATATATATATATATATCTGTCTGTTCGTTGATTTATGAGTTTATTCTAATTACTAAATGATATTTGAAAACAATCAATTTGCTCAAGCTAATCCAAATATATTACAATCTGTGTTTGCGTTTATCCATTAGTTAGTGGGATATGTCGAATTTTATTATTTTTTAAAAACAACTACTATATAAAATAGTAGATCTTAATGCATTGCAGCAAAACAAATTTTGTGTTAATAATACAACGGTCATGAAACTATTATTCTTCACTAATGAATGTTGTAATGATTTGTATCTTGTTTTCTAAATACATGAAATTTCCAGAATACTTGCTGACTTTCAACTAATAAAAAAATTGATCTATCAACAGTCTTTACTAGAAAATGTTTTTCTGTGTAATTTTCTATTATTATATTTCAAGATATGCAGAGTTTATGGAGTAATTTGTTATAAATACAGAATAAATAAAAAATGTATGATATATTTTTATAAAAGATTTTTTTTTTATTCTGGAGGGAAGTTTAATTTCCTATTAGGTTTCAGAGCCTAATCGTAAATTAAACTTTAGATGCATGTTTGATGTGAATGGAGACAAGTATGATCAATTAATTGTTATCTGAGAAAATTGAGAAATTCGATTATCGAGTGCAATAGTCAATAAATTCCACGGAAAATAACCTCAAAAACGATAATGATATTTTCGAATATATTTTTCACTCATAATCTATATGGAGAGATATCATCATCTGTTGAATAAATACGTTCACGACAATATCTCTATGACAAATTATAATACTAACAATTGAAAACAATCTAGAATAGTTTTTTCGTATTTTCGATTGTCAACTGACCATGAAGAATGTGATTTTCTAGTGATTTCTAATATTTTTCAAAAGAAGATAAATCTTACCTCAGATCAACAAACTATTCGATCAACACTAGAAAACTTTATCAATAAAACATTCCATAATATTCATGGGTGGCTACTATGACTAATATTATACGATATCAATTCCAACAATTATTATAATTAGCCGGAAATTGCACTTTATCGCTGTCTAACGGTCTTGGTGTTTCACTTTTATTTCTTAGAAATATTAATCAATAATATTTGGATGAATTTGTGTATGGTATGTAAATTCGGAAAATCCATCAAATGAAATCATATTTCAAATCAATTAATTCTGTATAATATCTAATCTGCCAGAACGAATGTAGTTTGTAAATTTCTGAAATTAAAACAATCCTGTTATGATTTCCAATTCGAAAAAAATATCACAGAAACATGAAAGGTTTGGTTCAAGTTTTTACTTATTTTACGATTTCATCCATGAAAAATAAACACTTATAAACTAATAAATGATCACGATAGGTTATCCATATGTATATTACAAAGTACTGGGAATTTATGAAAATACGAAAACATCAAAACTGATTGTTTGATATGAGAACTCTTGAGAAGTATATCTATCACATTTAAAATTTGTTTCATTTGATTAAACCGTTATCGCATATCCCACACGCTTTTTTTCATCCATATAAGTAATTCGATATGAAATCTAAAGGGATTTGATATATTTTTAACCTTTGTTCCTTCACATAGATTTTAAGGAACAATAATGCCAGTAGTATAGCAATAGGAAAGATAAACAACAATATGAAAATATATTAGAGATGTCAGGATATCATTATTTTTTAGAGGAAGATAATGTGGAGTACGGTCACAAAATCTATTCTCAAATTTCCGATACAAATGTTACAATTGAATATTAAGAAGTTCATAATTATTAAAATTCCAAGCGAATCGATATTCTGGCAGGGCTAAATATCATATACTATTATAACGTATTGGAAGTTTTAATAGTTTGGCAAATTCACGTGATCGTTTGATTTATGAACCGATAATGTTTGGTGAATTTCGAAACTGATTTTGAGTGTATGAAGCAATCATTTTTGCCAGTTGTTTGATAATAGACGGAAATAAGTACAATCTCCTCTAGGATGTTGAAAAAGTCTGTTTAAGAAATATGTTGATATAAAAAAGATATCAATAATATTTAGTTAGTGTATTTATTCAGTCAGTGTATACAATTATTTCGAAAATTTATTTATAATACATCGGAAAACTCGTAAAACCGATGTTTATATATCTATTTATCCTCAAAGCTGCAATGTAAGCTAAACAGAATCTTAATTATTTTGCGCCTCGTATAGTACAAGAAATTATAAGAAATTACATTTTTGCAAGCACAAGAGTGCGTTATATGAAAAGAGTCCCAAATATGTGTCTGTTACCGTTTATAATATATTGCCATAATTTCTAACTAGCATAAATAGTATTGAAAAAAAATTTCGGAATGATCGATCAGACGATGTTGTAAATATATATATATATATATATATATATATATATATATATATATATATATATATATACATATATATATATATATATATATATATATATATATATATACTGTACTATTGTACTATTTTCATCTCCAAATTTTCAATCCAATGCTTTTCTACGCCGTTCTGATGAGGACCAAAGAGTCCGAAACACGTGTCAACGGCTGCTTCCATATAAACGTTCTATACCGATAATTCTGCTCTACTTTTTTAATATTTTCCTGCGACTATTTTCTTTGTTGTTAGATAAATAGTACCCTATTATTTTTATTTTCGAACATTACGTAGGTAAAGGTTTCTGTGGTTTCCCTTGCCATCTAATGATAACAATTTTGAATGTTGATATTAGACTGAATAGCTCGTAATAAATAACAAAGAACAACCACATTCGGAAAAAAATTTTAATTTTTTATATATATATATATATATATATATATATATATATATGTATGTATATATATATATATATAATATATATATATATATATATATATATATATATATATATATATATATATATATATATATATATATATATATATATATATATATATATATATAGGTATATATATATTTCTGTGGACATGGCATTCCCATCTCCCCATATTGTGAACTATGCTTTCCATAGTAGTTGTTTTCCTGATGATTTGAAAATTTCTCTCTCTTTTTAAGAAGGAAGACGTCAGTGATTTGAGTAACTACAGACCTGTTCATATGTTCATATGTTTTCAAAAATTTTCAGAAAAATTTTGGCTCTCAAGTTCTTGAACTTTTTTTCCAAATTTAAAGCGGTATCCTGCTCTCAACATGGTTTTGCAACAAACAAGGGCACTGAAACAGCTATATTTCAGCTGTTAGATGCTATTATTTCTGAGCTTTTGGATAGGGAGGCTCCGTTGACGTTGATGTTTGAATCTGTTGCCTTTATCCAAAGACTTTAACTCTGTCAAACACACAATTTTTTTTGAAAGATTGTTGTTAAATTATATTCGGGATATTTCTCTCAGATTTATTGAAAGCTATTTGAAAAATAGACAACAGAAAATTATAATCAACTTAGGTGCTAACATTTACCACTCTGAGTATCGGGTCCTTTCACGAGGAGTCCCCCAAGGGAGCGTGCTTAGTCCTTTCTTTTTTGTTATTCACATAATCACTCTTCCAAATGTAGGTTATGAAGTTGGCTGCACACCCATTTTTCACGTTGACGATAGCAACTTCTTCATTGCATCTACTGATGTTGATTCGTGCATAAAGATTGGCAGTACGATGATTGCGGATATATATATATATATATATATATAAATATATATATATATATATATATATATATATATATATATATATATATATATATATATATATATATATATATCCGCAAACCTCTCAAACCTATTGATTTACAAGGATAAATGTTAAATTATAATCATTTACTCTTTGTATGTACATATGGCTACTAATTATTCGAATCATTTATTAGATGAGAATCATTTATTCAATACAGAATTCCATATTTCATTTGAAAAGAGTAGAGGATGGAAAATATTCATGCATAACAAAAACTTAATTTTGTTGAGTGTCATATAAAGATATGAACATCACTTACAAATGAAAGAATCAGCAGTTTTAGAACTTTGCACAAAATTTTTTCAAGTATTCAATTTAATTCAAATGTTATTTTATGATATTCTTCTTATTATTAAATGTTTGAAAATGATTTCTTATCTTAATTTTATCTTAATAATGGAATTATATCTTAATTCTTCTCAATATTTTATGATAAGTTCATTAGATATTCGTTCACTACTTAAGGAGAAAAACGTTGATATCAATACAGTTTGTCCAATATGATAGTGAAAACTGCAAGTAAGTATAATATTTCAAATACTTGAAGTAAGTTTTATAGTTTTATATATATATATATATATATATATATATATATATATATATATATATATATATATATATATCCTATATACTGACGTGTTGATATTTTTCGAAATAATTTAATGAAAATACTAATACTTAACTTGTAGAATGATAATAATAATGATGAATGTTATTATTTATTCGTGTTTAACAATATTGTACATGATATTTATAAATGTTTTGATATTCTTTTCCTTCTATGAGCAGGATTCAGTATTATTAGAATTCAAGAGAAAGAAATGAAATGGAAATTTATTCTGACTTGATTTATTAACCTACAAAATAATATCGAGGGTAAAAGTTTATAACTTCAATTTAATTTTATAATTCTCATATTTCAACAGAATTCCATATTGGCAAATTCCGCGACTCGATAAACAAATTACAATTTACACATTCTTCGTTTGGATATAGGTAATTATCAATCAAGCTAAAGAAAAATGTAACTATATGAAACATCGAATTGCATAGCAATTTAATTCATTATTCGAAAACTGCTTTGCTTTACTCAAATAGAACTGATAAATATTCATAAATGACAAACTTCTGGTTGTTCAGAATAGTTTGCTCGAAAAGTGTAAATATCTACAAAACGGATGAACCTGCCAAATTTTTCAGGGAAAGTACAGGATCATTAGAGATGTCTAAATCCTTCATAAGTTAATAAAATTTCCATGTACGTTGTTTGTCATCTATCGTACCTCAATATCAACTAAATCATCGTACAAAATTCCGACGCTCTAACTCAATGTACAGAAGCTGTAGAAGTGAGCAAATTTTCAAAAACTACAAAAAAAACCAAAAATCTCTATGTAAAAATGGCGGTGGAGAGAAAAAAACTTATACTACATAAATTGAAGAACAAAAATTCTTCAATAGTTTGAAATATTATCAAACAACTTTCCAAGGGAACTGGTATGTGTTCCCGACGTCACAATCCAACAGTGAATTATAGAAATCGTCAAGTCTCCCTGACTCAAAATCTGCATACAGCTGTTTTGATCTTATTAGATCTCATCAGTGCAGCTTATTTGACTCGGAGTGAATTAATACAGAGCGTCCTCCACCAAGGATATTTGAAACCAACAATTCACCACTTAGATCTAAATTTTAGAATCCCCTCGGGAGAACACATAACTTCCTGACATGACGGGACAAATTTTTCAAAAATAGTAGTTTAGAATGGCAAAAAAAATATTAAAAATTTTCTGTAAAACAAGACAGAAAAGCTAAATTCAACAAATAGATGCCGAGATATCGACGACTACCTATTTTTCAAGATGGCAGACGACGCAAATGAAAATTTGAGTGTATTTCGGCTGACTTAAAAATCTCTAATGACCTTCTACTTGAAGTAGAACATGTGTTCTGTCATTTTAAAATTTAACTATCCTATTTATATATCTAATGTTTTTCACTCTGTTCAGGCGAATGTAACAAATTTGAAATTTTTCATTTAATCTCTTTCATTTGAGTTAACGAATTTTGAATATGAGGTAATTTCTCAATAGTATCATATGCATTCCTAATACCGTTACGCTTGAGGACATAACGTAGCGCCTTCACCAGTGTCTTTAAAATTGAAATAATCTTCGATGTCCATTGAAGTGGCCTAAAATACCAAATGGAGTTGGACTAGGTCATTAAATTAATTTTATTATATTTATTAGAGCCAAAATTGAAATATACTTCAAATATAAAAGCACAAAAACATCCTGCTTCTGATGAGCATCCGATGTACAATGTGAATAGAGGTATTCATAGTATTATAAGGAAGAAAGAGATACGAAAATTAAGAGTAGAAGAAATTATAATAATGTTTTCTTTTCAGTCATTCTACTTATCGGAGTGACAAATTTTGTCACATCGGACAAATTGATTTCTCAAGATGGCAAGTCGATATTAGAGATTAAAAACCCTTTCACTAATGGTCTCTCCCTTCAAGTATCATATAGTAAGTATAAACATATTCTAAATAATGTTACATACCTTAATATGTATTTTATCTGAAATCTATTCTCCGCAGTACATATGGTTTAACACGTTGACTGCCAACTACGAGTTATCTCGTGTGTTTACTAGCTATATTCGTGCAGATAGGAATTATCTCGTACAGTTTTTACTTGCCATATTCGTGCAACTACTATTAAACTCGTAGTATATCAGTGCTAATATGGATAGATCGCTTCTGGAAAGACAACAAAAAATCAATGCTGGCTTGCATGAAAAGAAAATATAATTATAAAAACTTTATTCAAAATCAAGAAATAAAAGAACATTTTTATTATGAAACTTTTTGAAACAATTTTCCACACAATCTCCACAGGTCGGACAAAAATAACGCAGTTCTCGGCGGTTTTTCGCTTGGGTAACATATAAGACATGACTTTGCCGGACGCTGTTGTTTTTTCGGTAGAAAGAAGTAAATGTGACGCACTCGACAAAATCTAAGATACCACTGACGAATATGGACGCATATATCTGATTCAGCTTTAGCGAAGCGACAGGTCTAAGCGTGTCTGTGTACGAATTATCTCGTAGTTGACTTCCGCGAAGAGATTTCTGTTGCACGAGCCAACTACGAGATAATTCGTAAGGTTTTTTCTTAAATACATTTTCTATGCTTTTTGATGGTAACCATGTACTATGATAAGAGTTTTAAGAATATTATATGATTAAATGAAATTTGCTTTTTAGACCGCAATTCTGAAAATTGCCGTGGCAGTCAACATGGTTTCTAAAGATATGAAAATGAACTTCTCTTGAAATTTTCTATTGTTCTCTATGAGTTAGTTTCACTAAATATTTGCGATGACTGAAATTCTATAAGTATCTTATGAATATTCCCTTTATCACGACATATTTTTTAACTCTAATAAATTAACATAATCAATAAACCTATTGTTCGGGCGATTTTAAAAAAATGGAAAAAATGAACCAACTTCTTTCATGACAAAATTTCGTAAATGAAGTAGGGGAAGTAAATCTATAGTACAATGGTATCATATATTAATTGTTTCATAAAACAATATTATCCACCAACACCTAAATGCTATAAGAAATACGATAGATTGAAGACGGAAAATAACAAAATTTATCTAATTTTTCAGTAACATCCTAAATATATTACATATTAGTAAATAGTATCGAATACTCTTAACTGAGCGATTGTATTCGCAAGATATTGAATAGCTTGATTATGTGCAGCTAAGTGCTGTGAAATTCTAATTTTCCTACGCATTGTTTGAATAATTAATACTAGTCCAGGAGCCAGTAACAGATTTATATGACTAAGTTCCTTTCAAGCGATAATTAGTGGAATGCATCAGAGAGTTGTATTATAAAGAAAAAAATATTTATTCAATCATTTCCTCCTTAGTAAAATATTGTAGTTTAATCCTCTAAATTATTGATAATTCAATATTTGTATCCATTAATTCTCGATGCACCAGGCTGCGGCTCAGGATCTGGTTGACCTTCTACATCAAAAACTTGAGGGAGAACCGGAGAAGGAAGTGTCGTCATTGTCGGTGGTTCATCTTCAAATTTATTTTTCATAATTAATTTTGAGATTTCAATTATGTTGCTGAAAGTCTCCCTAGAACACTAGAGGCACACTGCAGAATATTTGAGGCCTGCTTTCCGGCATCCACAAATCGCTCCTCATCTTCCTTTGCATCTCAGAATATCAACTTCAGAAGCTCTGGAGGTTTTGAATTTTGTACTGGCATCAATATCTCAATTTTTTCCAGTCCCATCCTTCAGGGATGTTGTAATTACTTAGCCAAGACTGGACCTGATGGTTGACTCGGAATCTGTGGAAGCGGGCTGTATCTTGTGTTGGAGGAAGTGAAGATAAATTAAATGTACTCTTTGTCAGTAACTTGACGAATTGTTTATACCTTAGGCTGTCAAGAAAATTATCATCTTTGTTACCATCATATGGCGAATGAAAAAACGTTCACTAATGGCACTGAGCAAATAGGGTCAACTCTCTTGTGGGGGAACAACGGTGATCTACTTATTTTTTCTCAAATTTTCATCGATTTTCGCTAATAACTTTGTTATTTTCGGTTCTACGACTAAAAGTTACCGTACCAAAGTTGTGGAGAATTCGATTTGCAACAAAAAGTGTATGAATAATTTTTTTGACAGACCTGTAGTTTGTCGGATTAACCATAAAAACCATTTTTAACCCTTTTTGCAAGATGGCGGTCGTGGGACAGGGGTTGCAACCCCACAAACTTGGATACAACTCTACACTTACCCCTTCTTGATATCTAAAAACTAAAATTGCGTCCTCTGACAACTGCACGCTAAGCCCAAAAAAATGTAACATTTTAATGGACTATTTGTGATGATGTCAATTTGCATTTTAGGCCAAGCTACAGAGATTTAGAGTGAGCATTTCGTGCAAAAAGTGTTAGAAGAAAACCAGCTCCGCCATTGTGTGTAAAATAGTTCCACATGATATAGTGATATGTTTTTCACTCGACTTTATTATTTATGCCTTTGTTATTAACAATTTTATGCAAATAATTGAAACTATCAGAGTAATCGTGATGATGTCAATAGACTTATTGTAGAAAATGAAAAGACGAAAAAAATGAGAGGTCGGACGACTCGATCAGACCCTTAGTCTAAATGAAAATTGGAAAAAACCGACCAAAATGCAGTTTTTTCTAAAGTTCATAACTCGGTTATTTTTTGAGTTGTAGCGTAGATCCTCCGGCCAGTATTAGCTATTGATATGAACTTCATTTGTGCGAAGATCAGGAACTGTCTGATGCATTCCAGCAGACCTGAATGCGACAGGTATGGTCCGATTTCCATTTACTAAAAAGATTTTGAAAGTAGAATTCTCATAGTTCAAAACGTTCATCTTGGTTTTTCATAAAAACGCTGAGAAATATGTTAAAAATAAAGCTGAACATGACAAAAAACGGCCGAGCGCGTGAGAGTAGTTGAAGAGTGGGGGTTTACAATTATTATCTGACAACGTTTAGAAATTACTGTCACGTTCAAAATGCCGACGCTTTCGAATGTCATACTTCTCCTTGCCTGCTGCTCTACCCCCACTATTCAACTACTCTTACGCGCTCGGCCGTTTTTCGTCATGTTCAGCTTTATTTTTAACATATTTCTCAGCGTTTTTATGAAAAACCAAGATGAACGTTTTGAACTATGAGAATTCTACTTTGAAAATCTTTTAGTAAATTGAAATCGGACCATACCTGTCGCATTCAGGTCTGCTGGAAAATTGCATAGTAACATAATCAAATGGCCACAGATCAAAAACTATGCATCGAACAGTTCCTGATCTTCGCAAAAATGAAGTTCATATCAATAGCCAATACTGGCCGGAGGATCTACGCTACAACTCAAAAAATAACCGAGTTATGAACTTTTGAAAAAACTGCATTTTGGACGGTTTTTTCCAATTTTCCCTTAGAGTAAGGGTCTGATCGAGTCGTCCGACCTCTCATTTTTTTCGTCCTTTCATTTTCTACAATAAGTCTATTGACACCATCGCGATTACTCTGATAGTTTCAATTTTATAAGCAAAAAACTAAAAAAACGCGATTTTTTGCATTAAATTGTTAATAACAAAGATATAAATAATAAAGTCGAGTGAAAAACATATCACTATATCATGTGGAATTATTTTACACACAATGGCGGAGCTGGTTTTCTTCTAACACTTTTTACATGAAAAAATCTCTGTAGCTTGGCCTATTTGCACAATTCCTAACTGTGTCAATTTTTCTCAGAAAATGAAGTCAAACTCAGTGCTGTCATTGGAAATGGTGCAAGATACACGAAGGTCCGCTGTAGTACGTACACCTGTATATATGATGAATATGATAGTTTATATAATAAACCAAACAGAACCGTGAGCATAAACGCATTTGAAGATAGTTTCAAAATAACATGGGTCTCTAAAAAATCAGACGTAGTTTTAAATGATTGTTTCGACTTGGATAGATCAAACGTTTCCTGGTACGGTGGTCCTGAAGTATGGACAACAGAATGGCCAATTGAAAAATTAACTTTCAATAACAGACCTTACATCTCATCAAGATTCGAAAATGGCGCTGTTGTCGAACCTTACTGGTTGAATTCAAAAGGAGGTTTTATTCTGGTTGATGATTATGTCCCCCTTTTTGTCGACCAAAACAATGAGAAGAACAACAGTGTGTGTTTCAAGGCTGCAAACGAATTTCCATTCAATAAATCAACCGTAAGTTGAATCTGCATATATTTTTGTTCATAGAAACTGAACTCGGAAGTAATTTCATGTTGATTCAGATGATGCGTGATTTTAAACTTCCAAAATATTGATTTGTTGTCAATTGATAAAATATTAATTAATTCTGTTCAGAACTAAATATGAAAAATGTTTGTTTCTCATACAGGTTAGTATTATTATCTCTCCAGGGGTTGAAGAAAACTGGTAGAAATATTACATCTGAAGAAAATACATAAAGGACTGGCATCAAAATGAGTTTTTACAACTGATGTTTGAATATATATCAAATAGTGAACAATAATACAAAAGGAAATATCTTTCTGAGCTATCAGATTGACTTGAATTATTCTCCTAAATTCAATATATTCAAATAGTAATGTATTCTAAGAATATTTGAATTATCTTGGAAAACGAATTGTATTAACTAGTCCTTTATGAGTTTTCTTCAGAAGCCATTACACCTAATTACATTATCGAAATTTTTATATTAAATGACCGAAAATGCAATAGCAATACAGGGTGGGCAAATTTTTATGTTTGTATGGGGTTTCTCGGTAACTATAGCAGATATCTTTTGAAAATAGCTTCATTAGGTTGTGCTCTTTCTGGATCGCGATTGAAATATATATCAGATGCAATATCACAACTATTATTACTTTGAATAAAGTTTTCTAACATATCATATTTCTCGTTATTTTCGTACGCGTCCTGACTTTTACGATTAAATCAGTTAATTTATATTATGAACGAAAGAAATGGACACACTTTGTCATAGATGACACCCGCTAACTTGAGATACCCATAAAAAACGCAAAAAATAACGTAGTAAAATATAATTTTCTCTTTTTTTTCAAATTTTTTTGACGCCACTAGATTATACAGAAAAAAGTGCCTCGAGATTGTAAAAGTTATTATCTTGTAACTTCCCAAACAAATTTTATATTCACACTTGTCTAAAAGTCGAAAATCGAGCTTTTGTCTATAACTCGAAAATGATAGCAAATGTTAATTTTCGCCAGTGAATTTGGCTCGAAAAAAAGTTGAATGTGACCTGCATTTTTTGTATCTTCTATAGTTACTGAGATACCCTATACAAACTTCGAAATTTACCCATCCTGTACCTACATAATTATTGATATATATCGTGATATAAACATAGTAAAATGACTTTTTGTTTGTGATCATCATATTTTTATATTCATATTAGATATTCAATTTCAGTTGGGAAGGAGGGTTATTTTATTTCAATCAGTTTGCAAACATTTATTTTATTTGCTTAATTTATGATCTATGTAACAGTTTCAGATAAACACTAAATAAAAAATTAATAGTATTTATTATAGATATGTGATAATACTTTTTTTTTGTAAGTGAATTTTTATCGTATCTCATTTTTTATGGTTAGGTACTCCAAACTTCAATGCTTTATTGTTTAATTTGATCACTTATTATATATAATTAAAGCTAACATTACAAAAGGATGAATTCCCTCAAAATAACCAACGAACAGATATTGAGGTTATTTTTTTGTCGTTGAAAAGAACACCATAATAAGAAATTTTATCATAAGCGAACGTTTTATCACATATTTGTACAAGATACAATGAGATCATCACTTAAGAAATAAAATTTCATAGCATAGTATTTTTTCTTGAAAAACTGATCAATTTTTGAAGAAACTTTGTGTGAGTTTTCAACTTGAAACTTTCGATTCCGTAGGTTGTCCTAGCCTACACATTGGCTGCGAAGTCTAATGCAAAGGAAGCCCACATTTACGCAGTCAACAATTTATTAGGAAAGCCAGCAGGTAAAAATTGAAAATTATTTTTGAGACGTTTATCTGATTCCGATCGATAACTGTAGATTTACCGGATGTCAGGATGGTTAAAGAGCCTATCTGGACTACTTGGGGAAAATACAAAATCAATGTTGACGATGCAACAGTTTTGGACTATCTCCACAACATCATCAACCACAAATTCACCAAAGGACAGATTGAAATCGACGATAAGTGGGAGGTAAGAAAAAATTATTACTTTTGATTGATATTTGACATTCTAAAAATAACGCCCGCATTTGCGGGCGTTATGGATCATAACGCCCGCTTATTTTATGATTAGAAATGAAGCAACTTTCATTGATTAAATACTTCATAATCCTTGTCGTATACGACTCTGGATTTCTCCGGCAATGAATTATTCGCAGCTTTGACTGCATTTTCTATGATATTCTTGGGTAAATTCATTTTCATTTCCATTATTTCTATGAGACTACACAAAGAAAGCAGCAATGACATTCACTAAATATGATGACAAAAATATTCACAAACGTCAAAATATCAACAAATGACATGCCTACTATGAGAAGGAAAATGGAAAGTATAGGAGCGATGAACCGATTTTAAAATCGCTTTTTCATTATAATGAAATAATGTTTTCGTGAAAAATAAAATCTTGTATGCACCACGTGCGTTACTAGATCCTTACGCCCCACGGATATGTCATATATGCGCTCGCATCTCTTGTTCACTGTGATTTGTTTTTGGTACTCTCCTAACAAATTCAAAATTCCAAATGTTTCAAGTTGGTCGAGTTTCATAGCCACCGTCCCAGCTCTATTGTTTTGTTGATTGAATACTTCAAAAAATTATTGTAGTGTTCAAAGTTTGTTGAAAAAATGCCAGATTCTGAGGAACAAGCCTCGTAGGTTCCGTTTCTTAATAAAACAAAATAAGACGTGTGTGGTTTCTATTTGCAGGCGTATTAAAAGTATCGTAAAAAACTCGGTTGAAAACCTCTTTGCACACTTGCTCGACTTGTGTGCGCTCGTGTGAAGAGTCGTTTTCAAACCTTGTTGTTTAATATACTATTAATCTATTGTTAACAATGTAATGATTATATAAATTTTGTATGGAAATGTGGGCTCGATGTGTTCTTGGTACTAATGTTTTATATTAGGATTATGTTTTATATTAGGATTTATGAATCCTCTCAGGGGATATTTAATTATTATATTTTTTGCTTTGTTAATAAATTGTGTAAATTTGAAGACAATGAAGTATATTTTGATTTGATTTTATTTGAATCTTATACATATGGATCGATAAAAATTTTGCTATATTAAACGGAATTTAAATTGAATTGAATATTATTAAATATTAAACGGTTGATATTATTCAAATGTTCCCCAGATGGTATGTCATATATTATATCATCAAAGTGATGGAATTATGATTTAAATCGTGAAATTGATGTGGTCTTAGAGAAAGCAGTGTTGTATTTCAAATGTTTCTGTTTAATCGTGTAGTCTCATTAGGAGGATGGAATGTCATGAGTAGGTACTCTTTCGTCTTCGGTTCTCTGAAAAACTGTTAACGTATTTTCATAAAATATTTGTTTCGTACTGGGGAGTACAAGCGCATTATGATTCAAGCAGTAATGGTAAGTAGTTTAGTCTATCAGGGCATTAAAATGCGATAATTAGTTCAAGTGAATGTAAATCGAATCCACATAATATCCCATAAAATGATCCAAATTAATATGTGAAAATAAATTGAACACAATTAGATCCAAATTACTCAGTGTAAACGATAAGTTTCCCTATATATAACGTGACCATTTATTTTTTGACTCAAAACGGGACATTAGTTTATTTCAATTAACAGGTAGTCAATGAAAAAAAAAGTTTTTTTTAAACTATTTATTTAGAAAAAGTTACCTATTAGTACAAATTGAAAAATATATTCAAATTTTTTAGTTATATTTATAATATTTATCAGAAGAACAGATCTGCTTCAATATAACTGGTCATGATTTTAAGTAAGAATAGAACTTTTGGCAAGTTTTTTTTATATTGACCTTAGTTATCAACATCGCCTTTAGAACTGGAGTTTGTAACTGGGTTCTTTCCATTGTCAACAATTTGTTCATCAACAAAAATACTCTTTCTACTGGAGCATTTGTAGCAGGCAAACATAAAATATATTCAATCAAAATACAAAACTTTTCATGCTGAAGATTGTTGGTGTGGAAATGTTTGAATACTTCAACCCAACGAGTTTCCGTGGAAACATTTAGATTACTTCATTCGGTTACTTTTTGCGATGTGATATAGTTAGAAATTAATGAAAATTCGTCAAAAACTTCTGTATCTTCATTACAGTCAGTATATTCGTTTTCAATTAAGACATTCAGAGATTTTTGAACCTCTTCCCATGCGGGTACTTGTTTTACATCTGCCCAATAAAATATTTTCATTTCTTTGGTAAGAAAGCTTGTCCACTACTCAAGATACTCATGGCTTGATTCATAAAATTCTGTAGTCGTCCTCTTCACAAACTCTTCATCGATAACAGTACCATTATCTTTTGATTTCGCTATTAGTTGACGGACTGTGAATGGGAGAAACTGATTGGTCTGTTTCTGAGTCAAATTGTCTTTTAGTTGACTGATTTCTTTTGCAGCTTCAATTGCCGATACAGTCTGACCTTCAATCTTCAATACAGCCTGATGAAAACTTGCTGACTGAGTGTGTAAAAAATGAAGCGACAGTTCTAATGTGGGATCTCCAAAAAAGTGTTTTAGTAACAAGGGACATTTTTCAACGCTCAAAAAGTAGTTTTTTTAATGGCTGGTACATTTTCAAAACTCTTTCCAAGGCAGGCATAAGAGCAAGCCATCTGGTTTTGCTATAGCCGAGCATTTGTTGATATTCTGTTTTCGGAACTCCTTTAGAGCTTCAACTCGAATCGTGTAAATATAAAAAAATTGATATATCTTCACAATAATGCTTTCGTAGTCCAAGGGTAGCCCGTCTGCAGCGGATTTGATTGCATTATGAATTACATGGGCTCCACATCCAATACCTATAATTGGCTTTTTCAGAGATGATTGTAATTTCGTCAACACATTATTAGTTCCTCGCCTAGCTGCGCCCCCGAAATTGACATTGGCATTGTCCCCACAAAATGCCACGACTTTTGCTGTCAACTTATTATCTATCAACACTTTGTTTAAATAATTGACAATGATTTCTGAAGTCTCACCTGGTTGGTCTTGGAGGTCTAAAATGTTTACTTGCACGCCAACGTAACATTGAAAAAAGCGTACTACAATAGGGTATATTTTCTTGTTAACGTGATTTGAAGCGTCGTTTAGAATTGTAATACAATTGGACTTTTCAATTTCATCTTTTAATATTTACTACAATAGCTTCTGATTACGTACGAGTGCACGTAAATTTGGGTTCAAAACATGATTGAATTAATTTCGAAGCACAATCATTAGAGCGAAAACTATGGTTTTCTTGTTACGTATGATAAGCCCCGACGCCTTCTGTCGCGGCGATATCCATATCCTTTGATGTTGGCGCGTCCGATTTCTTGAAAAAGTTTAACACTGAAGAACTGTAAGCGGCGGCACGATTGGCATTTTTATATTTTTCAGACTTCAAATGCTGTTCAATATCATCGGCACCACTGTGAGAAACAATAAATTCTGTACGACACTTTTCGCAACTGACATCTGAGGAAGTATTCATTTGCTTGATAAACGGATATTTTGCTTGTAAGCTAACATTGAACGAACACTTGCGTTTCGGCAGTTATATATATATATATATATATATATATATATATATATATATATATATATATATATATATATATATATATATATATATATAGATATATATATATAAACTCTTGATAAATAATATATATATAATATATATATATATATATATATATATATATATATATATATATATATATATATATATATATATATATATATATAATCTCTTGATAATTATTAGCAATAACAGGCTTGTTGAATCTTAAAAAACTCGATTTTATTAAAAAGTTGACGTTTCGCCACGACATTCGTGGCTTTATCAAAACTTTTGAAAAAATTGAAATTTCTTTGACATTTATTGATTTGAAAAATTCATAGGTTCAAATTATTTTGATTTTGAAGAGTCAAAGAATAATAATAATAGGGTACTATTTATCTTTTTTTTCAAAAATTTCTCATTGCGGCTGTGGCCGTCTTCAGTTATTAATTACGTGCTATTTAGTCCAATATAAACAGACAGGTCTGTTGATATTAGATGGGAATGAAACATAGTATGTTTCTATTCAAATTTTTCAAATCAATAAATGTCAAAGAAATTTCAATTTTCTCAAAAGTTTTGATAAAGCCACGAATGTCGTGGCGAAACGTCAACTTTTTAATAAAATAGAGTTTTTTAAGATTCAACAAGCCTGTTATTGCTAATAATTATCAAGAGATTAGAAATAGTTCACAGGCAACAATAATTCGAATAAATATATATATATATATATATATATATATATATATATATATATATATATATATATATATATATATATATATATATATATATATATATATATATATATATATATATATATATATATATATATATATATATATATATATATATATATATATATACTACAAAGAGGAGATTTATCGCGGGGAAATAGTATATAAAACAAAAGCAAAATTATCGGTCTAGCCCGCTTCGACATATGCGGGCTAGACCGATAATTTTGCTTTTGTTTTATATATATATATATATATATTAGATACTCGGAGAAATAAGCCGTCGAACTAAGTGAAACACTTTATAACAATGAATGTTTAGTGTGAATGAGACGAAAATATTAATAAAATGAACTCTGTTTTCTTTCTTCCTAAGCTTTCAGAATATTTTTTCCTTCATGGTTTATCACTTTCTGGTTCATACATTGTTGACAGGTACTTTTGCTGTAATAATTTTGTGAGAGTTGTTCGTCTGGGATTCGATCCACCGACCTTCTGTTCAGTAGTCTAACGCACTGACCACTGAGCTACGGAGCCACTATATATATATATATATATATATATATATATATATATATATATATATATATATATATATATATATATATATATATATATATATATATATATATATGTATATGTATATATATATTCACTCACATAATAATACAATACAAGCAATACAATACGTTATAATAGAAGTAGTATAAAATAATAGTAATGAAGACTTCACTAGAACGTCCTATTGAATATCACACGACAGGCATTAATGAAATGGGAAATGGATTAAAAAAAACTAAATACTAAAGGAAATGATATGATGAGTAAATATACTCGGTAAGTAGAATACTTATTCCGAGACAGTGTAGCAATTAAAAAATATAAAATATAAAAATATAAAAAATATAAAAAACACCAAAATATCAAAAACATCAAAAATATAAAAAATTCAAAAAATACACACACATACACCGCAATAACTGAATTATTCAAAATAAGACAAAATAAATTTTTCGAAATTAAAACAAGAAGTTTGGATCAACCTCATCTGGATGTTGGTTGCATAGGAGATGCGATATGGAAACAAAAATGTACCTATCAGGATACCTTATGAAATGTAACTTCATTCGATTTAGATTTTCGTTTCTATCAAACTATGAACGTATGACCTAGGGCAGGTCAGCACAAATTTTTTTAAACTTTTTTTGAATGTTTTACTTGACATGCTTTTAAGTTCATCGGGGATGCCGTTGTCGAGTTTGGGTGCCAAAAACTCATATGATCTTTGTCCTATAGATTTTGTCGTGAAGGGGATCAAGTGTAATTTTTTTCTACGTGTGTCATATTCATGATTGCTTTCTTTAAATTTCTTACTTATGTGATAATTGATCATACATTTATAACTGAATTCTTGCCTGATGTCAAACACTCCTGACTCAATGTAAGTCAGTTCTGTCGAGTAGTCCCATTTTTTATGTAACATAAGTTTCAAGAATCTTCGTTGTAGAATTTCTAATGGTGTTATGTGCTTTCTGAGTGCTGCACCCCAAGCCAAGATGCCGTATTTCAGATGACTATCTACAAGTGCAAAATACACAATTTTCAATTCTTTCTGCGACAATGTGTGACAAAGATGTAATTTATATAGAATAAATTGTAATTTTTTTATTTCATATTGAATATGGACATCCCACCTCAAATGGTCATCAATGAGTACTTAACACTTTTTGATGGTAGCATATGAGAAATCGATCCTTTTTCACATATTTCTATATAGTTAAAATCAGGTGTCTTGGATTCGTAGCATGTGAAATACTGGGTTTTCTCCAAATTGATTGTTAACAGCTTCTGATCAAACCAATGTTTGATACGAGAAATATCGGTTTGTACTGTCATTTTTAACTCCCCCTAGGTAGACGCTTTGTAAACGATAGCCGTATCGTCTGCGAAGCCTATGATCTCTCCAGAGCTCTTAATCCCGGACAAATTATTGATATATATCGAAAACAAGATTGGTCCCAGAACGGTCCCTTGTGGTACCCCAAACTCCACGGGAAGCCTATCACTGTACTCATCCCGGACTCTTGCACATTGGGTACTGTTCGAAATATAGCTTTCGAAGAGTCTGACGGGTTTACCTCTTATTCCAATATCTTCTAAAGATTCCATAAGTAGTGGGTGACTAACGGTGTCAAATGCTTTAACTAGATCTATAAACATACATACGCAAGGCATACTTTCATCCAGGGCAGAAAATACACTATTTGTTAGGGAAACTATCGCATCTTGTGTGGAAACATTTTCCCTGAAACCGAATTGCTTATCAGATAATATTTTATACTTATTGAGGTATGATACTAATCTATTCTTTAGGACCTTCTCGAATATTTTCGTAAAGTTTGTTATCAGTGATATTGGCCTGTAGTTACTGGCCAAGGCATGTTCACCTTTCTTGTGTATTGGAATAACAATTGTGCCCTTGAAAGCCGAAGGCCAGCAGCCTAAAGCTATACATTTATTTATAATGTATGTCAATGGTTCAATAAGATATTGTGAAATAGATTTCAAGGTTTCTGATTTCAATCCATCATAACCAGGGGATTTATTGTTTTTCAATTCACGTATAATTTTTCCAATCTCATGATGGTCCGTGTCAAGCATAACAAATGAGTTCAAGTTCCGTGGTGTTTGAAAGAAAATATTTCTGTTGATTTTTATGTTTTTAGCTAAGCTCTTTCCCATGTTTATGAAAGTTTCATTAAACTCATCTGCAATGCCTTTCTTGTCGGTTATGTTTTCTCCGGCTTCATTTATTAAAGTGGTTATTTCCCTGTTTACTCTTTGGTTTTTTGTGATGTCTTTTCGAATTATTTTGGTTGTTCTGAATGATATTTCCGTAATAAACCTGTTTTGCCTTCTTTATTGATAATGTTAGTTTATTTCTATAATTATTATATCTTTGTCTCAATTCCAGATTATAATGTTGTTTTTGGAGTTTCTTGAATAGTTCATTTTTTTTATTCACAGATGTAAGGAGAGCATTTGTCATCCAAGGTGCTTTCTTGTGGTATTTTCTTTTAATTTTAATAGTTTCAGTACACTCACTGATAATATTCATAGTCATGTCCACGAATTTCTTTGTTGCTGATTCAATGCATATTTCGGTGTAAACGGGTTCCCAACATAGGTTTTGAATATTATTTCTTAATTTATCATAGTTGATATTTGTTTTATATATGGCATTATTGATAGTATTTTTTTTATCCTCTGAGATAATATGTAAAATTGTAGTGTAATGATCCGTAATCCATGTCTGTATTACCAACGGAAGTAATTTATCAATATCGTTATTTTTCGGTTTAATGAATATATGATCGATACATGAGATACTATTTCCCTGTACTCTTGTAAGGGTATTAATCATAGAAATATAAATATATATATATATATATATATATATATATATATATATATATATATTTATATATATATATATATATATAGATATATAGATATATATATATATATATATAGATATATATATATATATATATATATATATATATATATATATCTAATATATAAAATTTTGTGTGCATATCGGGTTGGTCTGAGAATCGGCCGACATCTATTTTTCATCCCCCTATATGTTAAGGGTGGTCCACCCCTTTATTTTTATTTTTCGAACAATATTTTCTGTTCAAGTTTTATATATATAACATTTAAAAATACATACAACACCAAATTCTCACCCTTCTACGATCCACCCCTATTTCCTATTTGTTGAACTTCTTCGAAATGGCTGGACTGATTCTGATGAAATTTTGTGTGCATATCGGTTAGATATAAGAATCGGACAAAGTCTATTTTTCATCCCCCTAAATGTTGAAGATTTTATTTTTGAGACAAAATTTTCTGTTCTTCTTTTTTTCTGATACAGCATTCAAAAATACATACAACCCCAAATTTTCAACCCTCTAAGATCAACCTATATATATTTTTTGTTAAATTCCTCCGAAATGGCTCGACCGATTCTCATGAAATTTTGTGTGCTTATCTGTTAGGTCTGAGAATCGAACAAAATCTATTTTTCACCCCCCTTAATTTTTAGTTTTCAGACAAAATTTTTTGTTCTATTTTTTTATGATACAACATTCAAGAATACATACAACTCTAAATTTTCACCCTTCTTTTCAATAGGTATTTTAATAATTTAAACAACGTTTGCTGGGTCAGATAGATTGATAGATAGATTGTTAAATAGATAGATAATAATAATAATAATAATAATGTTTATTGAAATCAAAATTTACAATAAACTGAAATTAAACCCACAAAGCTATATCTTGCTGTCGGTGGGAATGCTTACATCTATCCTTATTTTAACTTAAATGAACTATAGTATCTTATATTAACAAAATTAAAATGAAAAATAAAAAACAAAAATCCTCTGAATGAAGACGAATCCAACTTCTCAACTAAGAAAAAACTTCTTAATTATAGCTCCATCAGTGAGCAGAAACTTTCTGACTTCCCTTTTAAAGCGAAAAAAGGAGTTCGAGCTACAGATTGGAACTCTTATACAAAAAATTCACAAATCTGGGTCCCAAAAATGTTATACACTTTGTACCTATAATTTTATTCTCATATCTGGTGGAATCATTATATCTGAATTCTGTAGTACATTCCATTTGGCGTATTTTGATAAAGTCTCTGTTCTTGTAGATAAAACATACTACTTTAAAGAAAAATAATTTTCTTAAGTCTAATTGTTGTGTTTCTTGGTACAATAACTCTGTCGGATAAGTGAACGGTTTTCTATGAATAATTTTCAAAAATCTTTTATGTATTATGATCAGCTTATTCAAATGACATGTGGCTACTCCCCCCCCAGCCTGTTATCCCATAGGTAAGCCTTGAGTAGACAAAGGCATAATAAATTGTTTTCAGTTGACCTAATTCTAAAATCTGTGCTAAGTATTTAAATTTCCCTAGAAGTGATTTCAGGCTACTAGTCATGTATTTGACGTGGTCATTCCATCGAAGATGACTATCAATAATTATCCCCAGGTATTTTATCGTATTTGAGTTTTTTATGTTAATTGAATTTCCGTCAATCATTGTTATGGCGATAACCTTATAATCAGGGAGATAATTTTCATAGCTGGTAAGGGGCAGATAAACTGTCCTAACAAAATTTATGGTCAGTAACTTGTAATTGAACCAATCTATGATTAGTCTTAGGTCAACTTCAATTTTCTCCTTCAATCCATTCCAGCTTTTATCAACGTAAAAAAGTACAGTATCATCCGCGAAACTTACGATATCTTGATTCGATGTTGAATAAGCTGTTCAAGTATATAATGAATAATATCAGTCCGAGTATTGTTCCTTGAGGGACACCACACTGTAGGTATTCGAAGGAACTGTATTCATTTTCTATTTTGACGCATTGTGTTCTTTTCATTAGATAAGATTGAAAAAGTTTTAGTGGATTTCCACGTATTCCTACATCCTGCAATGTCTCCAATAACTGTAGATGATCCACAGCATCGAAGACCTTTGCAAGATCCAGGAAAACAGCTATAGCTGGTTGGTTTTTATCTAATGCTTCATACTATTGCGTTTTCTGTCGATTTTTTGTGTCGAAAGCCATATTGTTTGCTTGATAATATATTATATTTTTCCAAGAAGGAATCCAACCTCACCTTCAAAATCTTCTCAAAAATTTTTGCGAAGTTACTTATGATTGAAATTGGCATATAGTTTGACAAATCAGATTTGCTACCCTTTTTGAATATTGGTTTTATTACTGCTAGTTTGAATTCTATTGGGCAAGTTCCTTGTAGTATAATCATATTTAATATGTAGCAAAGTTGAGAAGAAATCTCGTCAGAGATTTCTTTAATTGTTTCTGCAGAAATGTTGTCTAAGGAAGGACACCTTTTATTTTTCAGGTTTTTTATTATCTTTTTAACTTCCACTTCATTCGTTGGGTTAAGAAATATATATATATATATATATATATATATATATATATATATATATATATATATATATATATATATATATATATATATATATATATATATATATATATATATAGATATATATATATATATATATATATATATATATATATATATATATATGTATATATATATATATATATATATATATATATATATGTATATATATATATATATATATATATATATATAAATATATATATATATATGAAAATTTATATATATATATATATATATATATATATATATATATGCAAACATCCACTTTAATATATGAGATAATATGGTAGTATAGGATATTAATTAACAAATTTCTTCTCAAACTTCATTTTTAGGTGTGTTATGGTGATCAAACTTTCGACACTCAAGTAAGATTCCCTAAAATCAAAGAAACCGTTGAAGAAATACACCGTCATGGATTCAGAGCAACCTTATGGACTCATCCATTTGTAAACACCGATTGCAGGACACCAGTTGCTGAAGGTATCCGAAACGGTAAGAAATAAAAATAGGTTTTTCGAATTCAACACAGATTCGTTAATTTTTCGAACTCATATTCACTCAAGCGACAGTTCACGACGTTTCGTAATCCCTGACTGCTATCAGGTCCGAAAATCGAATAATCTTTCCACATTGTCCAACAAATTCAGAATACTTTTTTCAGATTACTTCGTAAACAGCACTACGGGAAACGCAACAACGTCCTGGTGGAACGGAAATTCAACCTACGTGATTGATTTCACAAAACCGAGGGCTGCTGAATGGTTTAAGAACAAATTATTCAAAATTCGCGACGAGTACAAAATTGATGGATTCAAATGCGATGCCGGAGAGAGCGATTGGCTCCCAATGGTTGGTATTAAAGTTTATTTTTATTTTTATTTTATTAACATGTCGCAGCATCTCATTAACACAGGGTCTGTAACATATAACAATATTATGACAGTGCGAAACAGTGATTGAAAAGTTACATTAAATTGGAACTATATATGTAGATACAGACAAAAAGATAACTTAAAAATACATAATAGTATATCATATGAAACTATCAGAAAATAGCAATCCATTCTGATAGTCAAGCTGCTATTAAAGCACTGAGTTCCCATGTCATCGATTGAAAGTTTATATGGTGTGGAGTGCCAAAGGAAACTCAATGAAATTGCAAAAAATAAAAAGTTCTTTTTAGTCTGGGTTCCCTGTCACTCGGGAATCAAAGCAAACGAAGAGGCCAATATACTCGTCAGAAAGGGAGCACGAACACCATTTACTGGCCCAAAACCTTTTTGTGGTGTTGGAAAATGCACCTATAAGAAAGAGTTTCGGGAAAAGGAGGAAACCAAAAGACAAACACTCTGGCGGAAACTTCCAGGGATGGATCATTCCATAATGCAAGATCTAAAGAATATCTGGATCTCAGTAATTGATCTGTCCCATTGGGTTCACCAGCTCAAAGTTGTATGTCTTTTGATATACGATTTAGTATCAGTGTGTATTAGTAACGCCTCAGTTGAAAGGTTCGATTGTGATGCCTCTTTTGCTGACTGGTCGGTGGGTTCGTTACCATGGGATGGAGTCCAAATGATTTTTACTAGAATGTTGTTGGTGTTTATTAAATCATTGTGTTTCACTTATTATTAGTTAGTTTCATGTAATATCTCCATTCACGTTTTTTGTTTGATAATCTTTATAGAATATTATTTCGGAAACTCTGAATACTTTTATGTGAAAAAAGGAATGTAGTTTTAAATTTTTTGTCAATTGTTTTCAATTCAAACTAATTTCACATTAAGAGAACCATTGTTGACTACACGAAAATGGTTCAGGCTCTGATATATATTTTTAAAATTATTATTGATAATGAATAAAATTAATAGACAATAGATCAAATTTATATCAATAGTTGTAGATTTTTAAAACACAGTATGTTGGTTGATCCTTCAATGTTTTCTACATTTCGAGTCTATATCAACGTATGTTTTTCCTGACCAATCACATCAACACATATGATATACTACGTTATTCAAGTGCCACGATTCGAACTTCATGCTTTCGTGCAGCATGTCCGGCCTGTAAATAATACAATTTACGAACGTGGCAAACTACACAAACTACAACAGGATATTAATTGGGAGGCTCCGTGGCTGAGCGGTATAGGTAGCGCTATGCCGTCTTCGTTGACGGAGTTGGTGGGTTCGATTCCCACCGTGTTCTTGGGTGTTTGTATGCGTTCTGAGATTTTAGTGGTTCCCCTCATTTAGTATTTGATGGCTACATGTCCAGTGTTGACGAAGCCAAATTGTACGGAGGACGGGCGTGTGAGAGGGCACACGTCCCTCCTCTTTTAAAAAAAAATAAAAAAAAAAAAAAAAAGGATATTAATTGGCCATGAGTTCATAAGAAAACTTAAATCTTGAATTTCGGTTTTTGCGCCCTTTCTTGAATAATATAGGTTTAGGATATTTGTGCCTTTCCCTGAATTTAATTCACACTAGTGTATCAATGGTAGCAGCAACTGCTTATTGAATATCGTATGGAACATTTTCGTCTTCACTTCCGTCGCTAATCTTCTTTCAGTAGCTTCGAAATCTGAAATATCTAATAAACAAGCGACTAAGCGTCAAAAACTTATTGACAGATGGATATTTCTTTTTTTTAAAAATAAATAATAACTTTTATTCGGATAATACTGTATAAACATCCGTTAATTATATTAAATTATTTGATTCATAGGGAGTCACCTAAGCACAGCTTGTGTTGTGAACTGCCTATGGAATGTTAACAATTTTGTTCATTATTCTAGGTTAACATAAAATATAATTCCCATATACAAATAAATACAAACATACCAGATATTATACAACAAATTAATTATTAATAATTGATTGATTGATAATTGAAGAAGTAGATAATTTAGGAAAAAGGACTGTCAGTCAAAAAGTTTTTCGAATCTTTCATAGTTATTGTATATGTATTTTTTAATCTATTTTTTAAATCTGCATTTATTTTTTAGATGTTTCAGATGTATAGGTAATATATTCACTAATTTTGGTCCGTAGTAAGAAATGAATTTTTGTGTTTGACTCTTAGTACAAAGAGGAATCTGAATGGCCTGGTTGGCAGTAGCTCTAGTATAATACAAATGGGTACTATAAGTTAATGGTGAATTAAGAATCCATAGTATACTATGATACACATACAGCTTTCTAATATTGAATAAACCTGATTCTAAGTAGTGTGATGTGGTGGGATATCTGCGATTTTTTTAAAAAATAATTTTAATTATGGTGTTTTGAGTAACTTGAATGTTATTCATGGTAGATTTACCTATGCCACCCCAAATTATGATGCAATATCTTATTATCGACTCAGCCAAGGCATCGTAAAACATGAGTAGTAATCTTTTGTTAGCAATATTTCTTGATTGGTAGAATTTGTAAATTAATTTATTCAATCTCTTCACAGTGTACTGTACATGTTCATTCCAGCGAAGATACTGCTCCACCATAATTCCAAGATATTTTATGTATTCAACCTTTTCAATTTCTGAATAAGCACAGTGTATGTTATTGCATCCACTGTGGTGAATTTTGAGTATTTTGTTCACTGGCTGATCTCTAGCAGTAAAAGTAATATGTTTTGTTTTCTCAATATTTAAACTGAGTAAGCTTTCACTCAACCAGTTATGGTAGACTTTGAGTTCATTTTCTGCGGTTTCATAGAGTTCATCCCAAGAGTCATGAATAAAGGTTATGGCTGTATCATCTGCATAGGATGTTACATGACTTATCGTATCTCCAAGGCATCCAATGTTGTTAATATATAGCAAGAACAAAACAGGCCCTAAGGCCGTTCCCTGAGGGAGTCCCACAGAAATTGGTAATGGTTCACTAACTATATTATTAATTTTTACTCTCTGAATTCTTTTAGACAAATAATCTTGAATGAGACTGAGTGGGGATCCTCTAATTCCTGCTTCATCTAAACGGTTAAATAGAATGTTATGATTGACAGTATCGAATGCCTTGGCTAAATCGACAAATACGGTAAGGCATTTTTCATTTTCATGCAAGCCATCTAAGACGTTGTTGACGAGCTGAAATATTGCTTTATCGGTACATTTCCCCTCTCTAAAGCCAAATAGGCTGCTTGAAAGTATTTTATTCGTTTCCAAGAAGTTCATGATTCTTGCCTTTCGAAGATTTTGGCAAAGTTACTAATCGGTCTGTAGTTAGTGGTTAGGTTTTTATGACCTGCTTTGAAAATTGGAGTTGTGATCGATTCTTTCCATTGATCTGGAATATAGTTAGTTGAAAAACATAAGTTTATAATATGACATAATGGATCAATGAAAAACCTGCCAAATTTCTTGAGAAAACGTACTGAAATTCCATCAGACCCTGGAGCTGAATTATTCTTTAAACTGGATATAATATTTGTTATTTCAGTATTTGTTATAGGATTTAGAAAAAGTGAATTTTTGATTTGGCTTCGTTTCTTAATTGGTACATTATTTTGAGGGGGTATGATTTTATCTGCCATTTTTTTTCCAACATTTACAAAGAACTTATTGAAATAGTTAGCTCTTTCTTTATCAGAATTGAGTTTATTGCCAGTGCTATCAACGACATTGGAAAGGTCTGTTGAAGCTTTGTGTTTTTTATAGTTTGTCAAATCATTAACTTCCCTCCATATTTGCTTGTAATTATTCTTGGCTGCGTCTATCTTATGTTTATAATATTGTTCTTTTGTTGTTCTTATCAGATTATTCAGAAAATTTCCATAATTTTTGTATTCAGTTTTTCGTTCGTTCGAAGGATTTTTATTTAATTTATTTTTTAAGTGGTCTCTATGTTTGAGAGAATTGATGAGTCCTTGTGTTATCCAAGGTTTTAATTTCACACACTGTATTTTTATTCTTTTTGTTTTTGTACCTTTCTCAATATGACTTTTTATTTTGGCTAGAAATAATTCATAAGCAATCTTCGAGTCATTTGCACTCAGGATATCCTCCCATTCTTCCTTTCTAACGAGTTTTTCTAATTTTTTGTCATCAATAAATGATGATAAAGTATTTTTTTATGTTCTGTATTGTTTAACCTCATCAATCTCGATAGTCAACATGATACAGAAGTGGTCTGTGATATTTGTTTGTACGATATATGATTCAAATTTTAATAATTTGCACGTTGATTTATTTAATCCTCTGATAAATATGTGATCGATTGTTGTGGATGTTGATTCAGTTTTTCTAGTTGGTGCGTTAATATATGGAAAGAAGCCATGTTCGGCCATCATACACATATACTTATTTACTAGATGGTTCGCTGTATTTGATATATCAAAATTTATATCGCCCATCAAAATTACTATGTCATCGATCATATTACCAGCAAAGAGTTCATCTAAATCATTTATATATAACTCCAGCACTGTTGCCGGAAGCCTATAAGAAGCAAATATACAAATTGTGAATGCATCCAATTTGTATGAGATTTTTAATAGATTAACTTCTGATAAACTTTCAATACTGGTAATGTTATCGATGTGTTCTTTCACATATACAACCACCCCATCATTTTTATTATAATGTGATCCATTGTAGAAAATATTGAAGTCAGGCAAAACAAAGTCGCCCACATCCTCTAAGGAAAAAGTTTCTGATAAAATAATTATGTCCAAATTTTTCAATCCTAAGGACCCCAGAAATATGAGAAGCTCATCAAAATTTTTTTTCAAACTTCTTATATTCAGATGTATTATATTAAAGAAATGTTTCGTACCATTTGTTATTTTTTCCACAGTTTCATCGATATATTTGCATACGTGTGTCCTTTTTTCCTCATAATGTTCTAATTCATTTAGGAAATCTAACATCATGTTTATTTCTCTATGTATTCATCAAAAGTAAACAATATAGCTATAAAGTTATGAAATAATATGAAGTAATAACAAAAATAGAAAAAAACAATAATTTATTGATATTTAACCAAGTGATAAGCGAAACTTCAATATTAGTTAAAACGATAATTTAATTGTAATAATAGTAATCCCTAAATATAAATTAGTGATAAGCAAATGACCAAAAAGTTGTCCCTACCTTGATTTTACTACATGTAAACATATTCAATATTTCAAATGGAAAACATACAAGTAGTATTATCATTATCTGCATTCAATCGATATTCCGTCAGCACCGAACCTAAACAAATATACGTGGTGCTACAATGGTCAAATCTTTAGCAAACTTGACAATCACAAGAAATTGTCAAGTTTGGTAAAGATTTGACCACTGTATTTTTTTTGCCGTACTTCAACTTTGCTTCCGCTAGTAGCCTCCTTCGGGTTTTTGTAAGATCCTCGGTGATGAAAATTTTCTTGCCTTTCAGGCTCTTGGCGTTTTTTAATATATTTACTTTCCATTCATAGTTGATGAATTTCATAATAATCGGACGGGTACGTTGATAATTTCTCTTACCGATTCTATGAGCTGCCACAATTTGTTGGTTCGATATCGATAAATTTGAATTTTTATTTAATATTTCACAAAATTCTGTTACCAGCTGTTCCTCTTCTCTTTCAGGAATCCCGTAGACACAGATATTAGTCAGTTTTGTTTGTTGTTGAAGGTTCTCCATTTTTTGTTCCAAATCGTAGAATCTCGCTTGTTGGTTTTTTATTTCACTCTCCATTTTTTTCAGTCTTAAGTCGACCTTATCAGATACAGTTTGTATTATCTGATTTAAAAACTCATCGCTGGACATTAGTTCGGCTATCGTATCTTTTATAATTGATTGTAATTCTTGTTTGCTTCTTGTACCCATGATGAAATTATAAATTTTATGTAATGGAATCGAAGCAGATGCAGTTATTAAATCACTGGAAAACTTTTGAAACGTATCTGTAGTTTTTTAACTTTTGAAAACACTTGTTTTGTGGGAGCAACTAATGAGACGTCTACTCACTTCGAGACATTACCGAATAATATGGTATTGTACATTTGAAATAAAGTAGGTGCTAAAGAGCACCTCTGTGTTAAAGAGTTGGAAAAAGAAATGCTGTCAAATGGAAGTCCTCGCAGGAGATGAAACCTTGTACACTTCACAGATGATCAGGTCCTGATAGCGGAAGACAGAGATGACAGCAGTTATATGTTTAGAAAATTATACGAAGAATATTCAAAATGGGGCCTTACAGTAAACATGAACAAAACCGAGTACATAGTAGTGTGTGAAGATAATCCACAAGACCTGGATGTGGGAATATGCAAAATTAAGAATTTTTGTTCGTTTAAGTACTTTGGTGTTACTCTTACGACAAATGAAAAAAGCACCCACGATATCACAAATAAAATTGGGCAAGGTAAAAAGGTTATAGGTCAACTTAACTCGTTGCTGTGGAATGACAAAATATCAAAATAAAACAAATAATGCTATATAAAGAAATTGTTGAAATTATCACCACGTACGGCACGGGAACATAGGATCTAAATAAAAAGGAAAAAAATAAATTATCTCGAGATTAGAACACGTCAAGAATAAAAGGAAACGAGAAATTATAGGAGAAAAAAGAACAATTCTTGATGCCATGGACAGCAAAATATTAACTTGATATGGCTACCTCCAAAGAATGGAAGATAGCAGATGGCCAAAGAAAATTTATAAATGAACACCAGTAGAGCGAAGAAAACGAGGAAGGCCACCAAGAAGATGGAAACAAGGAGTAATAGATGCGATGGACTCAAGAGGCCTCCATTTAGAGGACTGGGCAGACAGGAATCTGTGGAAGTTGAGAAGCAGAAGACGACGACCGTCGTAAAAGAAAAACCGCGTATTATCATTATTATATATGGTATTGTCATAAGCACTGATTTTCAAAAATCTTATTCTTTGAAATTATTAGCATAGGAGGCCGGCGTTATTTATTTACTCCCACGTTGTGTTGATATTTCACTCTTAATGTGCTGCTCATAAAATTTTCTCCAAATTTCAGAATCACACTTTCCATGTACAATACACCGATGCCCCGAGAGCATTCACAAGATTATATATGAATGCTTGTAACGAATTAGGAAAACTGGTGGAAGTTAGATCTACTTATAGGTGAATACTCTTTTTTTATAGTCACACCAATTTATCAATATATATATATATATATATATACCTATATAAATATTATATATATATATATATATATATATATATAAATATATATATATATATATATATATATATATATATATATATATATATATATATATATATATATATATATATATATATATATATTTGTTTGAAAAACTTGGTTCTCGGAGTGAACGGAAATATTCGAAAATTCTCATTTTTCGAATCTTTTACGCGGTTCATTCCGAGAACCAAGTTATTCAAATACTTCCGACCGCGGAAATCTTTCTGATCACATATATATATATATATATATATATATATATATATATATATACAGTGTGCCCAAGAAAGTATAATACTGTCTCGTTTTTCATAAATAGTTTATCGGCCGTGAATCACCTTGCACATATATAATTATTCATTTATTTTATTTATTTAATTTGGGATTATGTTGCACTGCGATCTTATGGACTATTGTACCCCCTCATCAGAGATGTTTTCAGTATTAAGCCATCTACCTACAGCTCGCCTTCTAGTTCCAGAGTGTTAATAAACTCCAATATCTTTGTTAGGCTTCAAAGAGGTTATGTCCTCATACAAGTTTCTTGACCAAAGCATTTCTTTCGTTGGCTTGCATTTCTTTCGTTGGCAAGGCATTGTGTAGCCAGGTGACTAGGAATTTCCTCCTCCTCCCAACAGAATCTACACTCGTCAGTTTCTGATGAATCTATTCTCATCAGATGCTTGCTGAGGCGACATTGTCCTAGAAGGAAGCCAGTGAGGAAATGTAGTTTATTCTTACTGAGATCCAGACATCCTTTGGATCTTGCACTTTTAAAGTTTTGCAGGAACTTTTTGGAGTGATCCATCCCTGGAAGATTCCGCTAGAGTGTTTGTCTTTCAGTTTCTTCCTTCTCCCTCTCTCTTATAGGCACATTTTCCTATACCACAGAAATTTTCATGGCAAGTAAATGGCGTTCGTGTTCCCTTTTTGGCGAGTAAATCGGCCCCTTCATTTCTTTGATTCCCAAGTGACTGGGAAGCCAGACTAAAGAGACCTTGTTATTTTTTGACTTTCCTTTTGCACTCCCATATCAACTTTAAATCGATTATACGGGAGCTCAGTGCTTTTATAAACGCTTGACTATCAGAATGGATAGCTATATTGCAGTTCTGATAGTTTCTCTCTAGTTTCATATCTAGACATCTATCGATTGCCAGTATTTTTGCCCGAAAGATGCTCGACCAGGAGCCCAGCGACAGTGCGCACTTAGTGCCTGCCCCATATATACCTGCGCCATCTCCTGAAGTGTTTTTTAAACCATCTGTGTACCATTTTATGTTATTGTCTTTGAAACTTTGGGTGATGGATGCCCTTTCCCATTCTTCTTTTTTACTTAGCGTAGTGAAGTTCTTCCCAATGCTTACTTTCTTTATCATTACATAATTATAAACTCAGATGAATATAATGAATATATTTTATTGCTCAGAAACTAAGTTTATCCCATCGTTACCAAAAAATAACACTTGAATGGCATAAAGGATGTATTATAAGAATTAGTCTTACTGTTTGCTTCTGAACAAATGAAAAACGATAAAATATTTTCTTCAAGATGATGTTTTCTAGGTTGAATTATGTCAAAAGCTGACAATGTAGAAACTATAAATATCTCTTACGAAATAATCGGGGTATACAGACTGTACAGAGAAGTTTCATTTAAACATTCATTTACCTAATATTTTTTCAGGACACAAAATTTAACTGTTTTCGTAAGAATGTTGGATAAAGACTCAGTATGGGGAAACAATAATGGATTACGTGCTCTAGTTCATGCCCTTCTACAATTTAACATGATTGGATATACATAGTGAGTACTTGTATTCAAAAATAAAACTAGAAGCTGTTCTTAAAATTTCTTGATTTTAGCGTTCTGCCTGATCTGATTGGAGGAAATGGTTATAATAATGTCCTTCCATCACCAGAACTTTTAGTCAGATGGACACAAGCGAATACATTTATGCCCTCCATTCAATTCAGTTTTCTCCCATGGGACTTAGAAAAAGTTGCAGTGAGTATCTCTTTCTTAGGAATCGTAGTATTATGCTGAGAGCTCCGTCACGAAATGATAACCATTTATTTTATGTAGCTATGTTTCATAAAAATGATTGAAATGAACGAATTTAACAAATTTTTTTTTATTTCTATAATTATTTCGTTCAAAACCTGAAGGCAATATATTACCCATTCTAATTTCTGATTAAATATAACAACGTGTGAAAATAACCTTATTCCATGGGTTCCTTTGAAATAATATACTATTGACATATTTGTTTCAAAGAAATCCGTTCAAGTCCTAGAAAAATAATGAAATTTTGGAGACGTAAAGTTTGTTCGATAAATAAATATTTTTCTAATTGAATATATTGATGGTATTTCATTAATTTAATTAATTAATGAAATCAATATTTAATTTTCAGTTTGATACTACAGAAATTGTAAGAAAGTTTGTTGATCTTCACGAAGAATATTCTGATGTCATCATTGATGCTATGCAGAATTCCTCTACCTCTGGGATACCAGTGAATCCACCTATTTGGTGGATAGATCCAACAGACCCAGTGGCTCTAAGAGCAGAAGACGGTACGCATATTTCCATCTTCACTTTACACATTTGAATATAATGAATATGAAGGAAATTTCAAGAGTTTGCTTTATTACCAAAATTATTTTCAATGTTTCCAAATATTTTGAAAGCAATTTTCATGCGTAATAATATTAACATCTTTTAATAATTGAAAAAGTATGAATTTGATATAATAGCTTAAATAGATTTTTATTACAAATTTTCGAAAGTGTAAAAAGTGAATAATCCGCAAGATCTAGTAATTGATATAGTATCGACTTTATATTTTTTTCAGAATTTTTGGTTGGAGAAAAGATATTAGTTGCCCCTGTACTAGAAGAAGGAGCTGTTTCGAGAGATGTATATTTGCCAAATGGCACATGGAAAGATGGTAACACTGGTGAGATAATACAAGGCAGAAAAACTCTGAAAAATTATGCAGCTCCAATAGACGTACTACCATACTTTATACGATTGTAGTGTTTATATGAATTTTAATATAATTGATATCATTCAATAAACGTTTGTGTACTTTGACATTACTAAGTGAACCTTCCAAATCATCAAATTGCTGGTTCCTATTTACCTTGAATTGTATATACACACACATATATATATATATATATATATATATATATATATATATATATATATATATATATATATATATATATATATATATATATATATATATATATATATATGATCTAAACAACCAAATTTATCTCAGAGTAATCGTGATGGTGTCAATAGACTAATTGTAGAAAATGAAAGGACGAAGGAAATGAGAGGTCGGACGACTAGATAAGACCCTCAGTTTAAGAGAAAATTGGAAAAAACCGCCAGAAATGCAGTTTTTTCAAAAATTCATAACTCGGTTATTTTTTGAGTTGTAGATCCTCCGGTCAGGATTAGTTATTATAATAAGCTTTATTTATGCGAAGAGCAGGAACTGTCCGATGCATAGTTTTTGATCTGTGGCCATTTGTATATTTTACTATGCAATTTTCCAGCAGACCTGAATGCGACAGGTATGGTTCGATTTCAATTTACAAAAAAGATTTTGAAAGTAGAATACTCATAGTTCAAAACGTTCATCTTAGTTTTACATGAAAATGCTGAGAAATATGTTAAAAATAAAGCTGAACATGACAAAAAACTGCCGAGAAATGACCGTCATGTTCAAAATGCCGACGCTTTCGAATGTCATGCTTATCCTTGCCTGCTGCTCTACACCCACTCTTCAACTTCTCTCGCGCGCTCGGCCGCTTTTCGTCATGTTCAGTTTTATTTTCAACATATTTCTCAGCGTTTTCATGTAAAACCAAGATGAACGTTTTGAACTATGAGTATTCTACTTTCAAAATCTTTTTTGTAAATTGAAATCGAATCCTACCTGTCGCATTCAGGTCTGCTGGAAAATTGCATAGTAAAATATACAAATGGCCACAGATCGAAAACTATGCATCGGACAGTTTCTGCCCTTCGCACAATAGTATACTATATTATAAGGATTTAAAGTGCATATTTTTTTTATGAGCAATATTTGCAGTTGCGAGGCGGAGCGCAGCGCAGCCGAGCGAATGCAAAATTGCGAGTAAAAATAGGCACTTTTAGTCCGTATGATGTATACTATTTTTTCTCCAACCAAATCAAAATTAAAAACAATTTATTTCTATTTAAAAATCGTTAATAATATGGTAATAAATTTGAACACCTATTAATTATTATAACAGCGATGGCAAGTCGGTAGTAATGGATATCTGGTATTGTTGGTAAATATTGATTGTCAAGTAGACGTCAGTAGACGTACTAATCATATAATTTTTGTAGTAGTTTTTACGCTACTTTCAAAATGAATCCCGAACACGATGAAGATATACCTGCGGATATATTGGAAAGTGCCGAAGCAGTATATCTAAATCTTTTGCCACCCAAATCTCGCCAAGTTTATGAACTTGCATATCAGCGATTCATGGATTGGTGTAAAGAAAAAAACGTGCAAAACTATACGGAGAGTATTCTTATGGTGTATTTCTCAAATTTAACGAAGACCGTCAAGCCATCCACGCTTTGGTCACAGTATTCAATGTTGCGATCCACACTGGATATCAAAAATGGTGTGGATATTAGTAAATATTCAAAATTACGAGCATTGTATATATACCTAAAAAGTCTAGGGTTTTTACAAAGGAGGAAGTGGATCGGTTCCTGGATATGGCACCTGATAATGTATATTTGACAATAAAGGTTGTTCTAGTATTAGGCATTGGAGGTGCTATGCGGTGTGACGAACTAGTTTATTTGAAAATTGATGACATTGAAGATATGGACTCGGTCCTGGTCGTAAAAATTTTGCAGACAAAAAACAAGAAACGTCGTTTGTTTACCATTATAGGCGATAATTATTTGCGTTTATTTCGGAAATATGTTGCACTACGGTCATCAAATATACATGAACGTCGTTTATTTTTGAAGTATGTTAATGGGAAGTGTCAAAGAATGGTTGTTGGTATTCACAAAATTAGTTTCGCGCCGCAAAATTTTTGAAGTTAGAAAATTGGAAGGAGTATACTGGACATTTGCTAAGAAGAACATCTGCTACACTTCTTATTGATGGTGGCGGTGACCTCACTTGTCTTAAAAGACATGGAGGTTGGAAATCGAGTACGGTAACAGAAGGATATATTGAAGAATCACGTATCAACAAAGAGAATACTGCCAGAAAAATATTGCAACCTGACAAAGAAGGTACCTGTTCAGATATTTCCTCGAATGTTTCATCAACAGTTACGGAGAATATTTTGAGTTGTTCTAACATTAATGAAAATCTTTTGAATTGTTCGAAAATTGTTAGTGATAATTTCAGTGGTGCTTTGAATTTTGGCAATAATTGTTCCAATTGTACATTCAATATCAATATATATAACAAATAAATACCTATATATATATAGTTGCCCAATTAGTTTGTTTTACAAATGCAATTGCTTTTAGTCCTAGGATTAAAAGTAGCGTTTTTAATCCTAGGATTAAAAGTGTTGCTAAGCAACGAGCAAATTTTTGTACGGTAAGGGAATTGATGGCTTTTGCACCTGAAAATAGTACAAAAATGTCAACATTTTTTGATGGTTGGAGAAAATGAAGTTTATATTAATAACTAATCCTGACATTTTTGGCGGTTGTTTCCAATTTTCTCTTAAACTAAGGATCTTATCTAGTCGTCCGACCTCTCATTTTCTTCGTCTTTTCATATTCTACAATTAGTCTATTGACACCATCACGATTACTCGATAGTTCCAGTTTGATAAGCAAAAAACTGAAAAAGACGCCATTTTTTGCATAAAATTGTTAATAACAAAGTTATAAATGATAAAGTCGAGTGAAAAACATATCACTATATCATATGGAACTATTTTACAAACAATGGCGGAGCTGGTTTTCTTCTAACACTTTTTACATGAAAAAATCACTGTAGCTTGCCCTAATACTGTAGGGCCATAGCTGAATATGCGAAGGAAACATTACCGACCTGGATTGAAAATATAGAACTCACAGTGTAAATCAAAGTTATTAGTCTACAAAGAAATTTCTGATGTGATTAATGGATGATGAACTAATATAGTGCTTATTCTGACCGCAACCATGATAGACAGCACTCAATTAATACTTGTAGAAAATACTTTTTAGTTCATCCGTTCATTCAAAAAGAGAATGAACAACGAAAGCCACTTAAAAATTGAAATTATCACGAATGAGATTAATATTCAAATTCATTTCAAATGAACTGTCATGCCCAACAAGTATGTTTTACATATCTACTATAGTTGAACTCTGTATAGGTATAGATATTGGTAATTATCAAATTTTGATTGAGTTTCCTTGTTCAAAATTGTTTGGATTATATAACTCATGTATGAATAAGCCAATAGAATCCGTGAATTTTGCATAACTACCGCGTATTGATAAGTGAATATACCCTTTGGAATACATGATTTTAGCTAACGGGTTATACATACTTTTATTTCAATATTGATTCAACAATAGTATATTGTACAACGAGCATGGAATGACATGCATTTCCTACGAGTATGACGTTTGTAGCACGAGCTGCAGGTGAGTGCTGCAAATCATACGAGTAGGAAATGATCATTCCATGCAAGTTTTAAACTATACTTTTTCTACGAATGTTACTGATACATAAAATGGGATAAGTAATATTTTTCCTTTTAAGATTTTAAAAAATGTCAATCTTACGTTCCACAAGAAAAACACGCGGCGCCGGTTAACGCCACCTTTGTAAAAATACCCGTGCACAATGTGAACTTTGTAGTTCACTCACCCTGGGGATAGAAGCACAATGAAAATGGTTATAAAACAATGCACTATGTTGCGAAATTACCTTTGGACATAGAATGATGATATTTATTGACATTCGTACTAAAAATATATTTTACAGATTAATTTAATGCGAGAAGAATAAATGTTCTTATATTGCACTTCTGAATTCACATCAATTCAACAACAATGAAAACGGATACAGAGACTACTGAAATTATAGGAAGAGACCTATACAATTACTATTACTGTTACATCGCAAAAACGGAGACACCCGCAGGTCCTCCATTTTCATACCAGGTGCTATGCTTATTAAAAGAAGCATACGACAGTAATCCAATACCAAGCTTGTTAGCCGAGTACTTAGGTAAGCTGGCTAGTATTTGGGAGATCAAGGGTTCGAACCCCGGGGTCGACTGGTCTGCCATGAGTTTTTTTCAGAGGTTTCCTCATGGTAATGTAAGTCACTGCTTGCATACTTACAAGGCGAATGCTGGGCAGTATTATCCTCCGAATCCTACCCATACCTCTTCTGTTCCATAAATATCATATCTCACCCATCCATAATGCACTTGTACATACAAGTGTATCCTCATAGCCTTGACGAATTAAATATTTCTTTCACACTTTCAACTAACGAGAACAGCAGGTGTAGCAGTAAAAAAAATTTTGATAAAACATGTCAGTTTTGATGAATTTATCAGCTGCAATTTCGTATAAATCAAGCTTGAAAATCACCAAAAATCTTTTTAATATATTTAGTCTAGTCAAGGAGACGTGGCTGGGCTACCAGCGGTGAGGTGTATCGCTTGTAAACATAGGATTGTGGGTTCGAGTCCCACCTTGCTCTTGGGTGTTGTGTATGTCCGGAATTTAGTGGTTCAAAAATTAATATGTTGAGTAATGACTAGTCAAGAAGTGATTTTGTGTTCAACTTTTTTCAGCAGTTTCGGAAAAATAAAAGCAAAGTGTCATTCGATTTGGAGTAGCATGTAGATGTTTTTTAAGAAAATTAAAAATTCGCAAGCAAAAATTGTGAAAATTATAAAAAATATACCTACTGAAAAAAAAGGGAGTGGTTTTTTGCCAATATGTCAAAAACTAATTGAGATTTTTGAAATCTGAATGAAGATTCAAAAAGAAGAAGAAATTTCCCAAAAGAAAAACTCAACTTCCCAAAAGAAAAACTCAACTTCCGGAACTGTAGAATCAATATTCATAAGTTTCTTAGAGAGGTAAAAATACGGCTGAAAAGGGGTAATTTGGTTTTGGTGCTTGAACATGAAAATTGTGATAACTGTTCAAGTATATATCTGAATTTTTTTTATTCTTGGAGCTATTAAAGTAAATCCCTTGAAAAAATAAAAAAATTCAATTTTTCAGTTTTTCATTAACAATTTAGGTACGTAGTTTTGCAAAATCAAAATGAAATTTTGTATGGCACAACTGTAGTTCTGTTGAGTTGTTTAGAGCTGCAGCATCAAAAGTGAGAATAGCTATGATGATAGCCAACCTTCTAAGAGGAGATGGCACTTGAAGAAGAAGAATACTATTGAACAAAACTACTTTAGATATAATACTACACCATTAAAAAAAAGCTCGAGCACTTTTGTTGTTATAGTAATTATAGTATACAACTTAGAGAGAGAAGTGCGTGGAGATTTGGGTTGACTTCTTCCTTTCAAAATGAAAATTTTCCGTGAGAGCCATTTGAACTTTTGAACACTTTTTTGCTCATAGTGACCGATTAAACTCACTAATTCGACATTGAATAAAATATGCTCTAAACTAATACTTATTTTAAAATGTTAAATTATGTCCATTCCTGATTGGTCGGCCTCTTCGAAGCGCAGAAATTATACAATACTAAATTGCACAGCTCTCACAAAAACATATCTAGGTGATTTTTTTATAATTGCACATACATATGCCAGAAGAGGTGATAGTGCATAGTAAATTTCATGTAAAGGTACTTAAATACGTATATAGATACGAAGACTTTAATTTTGTTTTATTATAATAATTATCGTAGGCTCATGGGGGGGATTGATCCCCTTGATCCCCCTATCTACGCCACTGTAGCAATGTAGGTATCAATTGCAAAGCTAAATCAAGTGCCGCTGATGTTAAACAATAAAATGATTAATTACATTTTTTCGATCAACTTCCCCGTTTAATAACGCTTAATTACCTGTTTATACCTTGCCACTCCATTGTTGCACACAGGTGGATCGAAAAAATTTAACAGAACATTTTATTGTTTAACATCAGCGGCACGTGATTTAGCTTGGCAACCTATTTGCGATGTAACAATTCATAGATTATCTAGCATAGGTATCTTCTTTATTATCATTGAATTACAGATGAGGATATATATTTCTTATACCGGATCTTCGACTATATAAGGTTCGTTATATTCTCCATTTTGAAAAATTGATAATGCTCAAAGTACCTACTTTAGCAGAATTTGTTGGATTTGTCATTACTTTAACTGAAAATAATTCATTAGATTTTTGAGCCAGAACTTTGTGAATAGGGAAAAGATACCTACATTAAAAAATTTAAAAAATTTAAATTTATAAGATTTCCAAACAAACATAATTCAAAACTATTGAAAGTGGAGCTACCTGTGTTATAACAAAATATAAAACATAGATATAACAACGGATCTTAGTTTCAAAAAGAATTCGAAAATAAATTCAGAACAATTAGAAAGTCAAATTTCACTACAGAAAAAGTTAAATTTACATGTCGAAAATTGAGCGAAATGTAATCACAATCGGGATTCTTATATCACATATCGGGTAAATGTCAAAATTCGGTATTAACATCGTCAAATTCTTTTCGAGGACAATGTTTAACTACATCATGTACCAATGTTTCCTTATTCTATGAGCATCATGTAAAATTGCAACGAGGGGAGGGGATAGGTAATGCATATCTATTAATCTAGATTCCTCAAAAAGCCGTCACTTGGATAAATTCTTTCTTTTTTCAATACAATATATCTATATACCTATATATATATATATATATATATATATATATATATATATATATATACTATATATATATATATATATATATATATATATATATATATATATATATATATATATTATATATATATATATATATATATATAATATATATATATATATATATATATATATATATATATATATATGTATATATATATATATATATATATATATATATATATATATATATATATATATATATATATATATATATATATATACAGTGGCGTAGATAGCTTTTTGCGATGGGGGGGGAGATGACTTAGTATGAAATTCCAAGTTTTTCTACTGAAGTTCTAATTTTGTTAATAAAAATAATTTTCATGTAGTACAAAATGAGTAGAAAAATTGAATTAAATCGTAAAAAATCGAAATAAATTGAATTGGAAGAAATTAATTGAAAATTAGTAAAAAATTGAATTATATTAAATTGGATTTTTATATCTTTGAAAATATTTTTGGGAAAATTAGAGCAGAAAATCGAGGTTTCGGCGTTTTTTTGACAATTCATTTATGACTTCGTCAGCTGTGATTTCAATGTCATGATGAATTGCCAGAGCAGCCAAATCATTCAATAACAAAAATATTGTAAATAAAACTTTACCGTTTTTGATTTTCACTATATTTGTTAACATGAAGATTTTTTCGCCAATACAGAGTGGCTTCTTCAGATGTATAATACATACTGATACCGATAGTATGTATTATACATCTGAATACACAGTTTTTGATTGTCACTATATTTGTTAACATGAAAATTGTTTCGCCAATACAGAGTGGCTTCTTCAGATGTATAATACATACTGATACTGATAGTATGTATTAGGTATACATCTGAATAAGCCACTCTGTATTGGCGAAACAATTATCATGCTAACAAAATATAGTGAAAATCAAAAACTGTGAAGTTTTATTTACAATATTATAATGGATTTTCATCAAGTATCGGCTCAATCAATTATTTATTCAATAACAAAAAATTAGAAGAACATAAGTTTTTAATTTGCAATGAATTTTTTATAGTTAGCAGGGTTATCACAAACTCACTTCCTTTATCGTGCTCCTTTAAATCGTTTTTATTAGGATTCCGTACCCAAAGGGTGAAAACGGAACCCTATTACTATGGCTTCGCTGTCTGTCCGTCCGTCCGTCCGCCTGTCCGTCACCAAGCTGTATCTCAAGAACCGCGACAGATGGACAGTCGAAATTTTCACAATTTATGTATTTTTGTTGCCGCTATAACTTTGAATACAAAAAACAAAATAAAATGAATATTTAAGGGGGCTCCCATACAACAAACGCGATTTTTTTGCACTTTTTAGCTCAATATCAATAATGGCAACAGGTAGACACTTGACATATTCACAAAATACTCAGTTGTATCTTTACTTTAATGATAAATAATAAAATCAGAATAAAATAGATATTTAAGGAGGGCTTCCATGCAAAAAACGCCATTTTTTGCCTATTTTTGCTCGATATTAATGAAAGGTACCAGGTAGGCACTTGAAATAATCACAAAATAATTAATTTTATATTTACTTTAATAATAAATAATAAAATCAAAATAAAATAAATTATTAAGTGGGCATATTAAATTGTACGGAACTCTCCGTGCGCGAGTCCGACTCGCACTTGGACGATTTTTCCCTTCAAACGTCGATACCGGCAACGTTGCTAATATTGATATTCGGAAAAAAAATTCTAGGCAATCATCCAGCTCTTTCAATGAAGGCCTAACATCGCCTCTGCGAATTAAATATTTTTTCCACACTTTCAACTCAAGGAGAACAGTAGGTGTGGCAGTAAGAAATTTTTGTTTGAACTCGTCAGTTTTGATGAATTTATCAGCTGCGTATAATTTCGTATAAATCATGCTTGAAAAGTACCGAAAATCCTTCTAATATATTCTCATGATTGATAAATCTGCCTTCAAGATCCATGATGTAGAAGTCCAGAAATGGATTGAACACCATCACACGAAACTTTTACTGACTCGACAATTTTTATTAACTTCAAAATATTAAGGAGGAAATAAATTGACAATCAAAGCCAAGATTTAGTCCTATTCTTTAAGAAGCTCATATTTTGATACTCTACATTAACAAATATTGGGAATATTAAATATTGATTGAAAATCTTCTATGAGTAGAAGTTACGCTACTCGAATGTGAACAGGAAGTTTAATCGGTTACTAGGACCAAAAAAAAAAAAGAGCTCAAATGGATGAAATGGAAAATATCATTCACGAACTAAGAAGTCAACCAAAACCTCCTCGCACTTCTTCTCTTTCTAAATTTTATACTACACTATTAAACAAAACTGCTCGACCTTCAGATATGATACTACCCTATTAAACAGAAGCTCGAGCAGTTTTGTTTAATGGTGTAGTATAAAATTTAGAAAGAGAATATGTGCGAGGAGATTTTGGTTGACTTATTCCTTTCGAAATAAAAATTGTCCATTAGAGACATTTGAACTGTTTTGCGTGTTTCGCTCATAGTGACCGATTAAACTCACTAATTAAACATTGAATAAGATATTCTCAGAACAACTAGTTACCTAACCCAAAATTAGAAAAATGATTCAATTTCTTGATATATTATTATGTTCAAATTATGAGTATTTATTTACAGGTGCTCGATGTGTCTATAATTATAGCGAGCGTCCCTTTCATGGCTCCTGATTGGTCTGCTTGCTCGAAACGCGGAAATTATACAATACTCAATTGCACAGCCGTCACGAAAACATATCTAGATAATTTTTATATAATTGCACATAAATTATGCCCAAACAGGTGCTAGTGCTTAATAAATTTCATGTATACTTAAATACGTAGATACGATCTGCCAAGCCACACATGAAAAATAAGTTTTCACAAAAACTACACAGCAGATTTCGATCGTTCATTATCATAAATGCGTATCCATGAAAAAATATTTATGTATTATTTTTGTAAAGATAATTTGTTGAACAGTGAAATTTTCCAAATCATTTAAAATTTTAAATCCTATTCTCGAAAGAAATTCAGATTATTACATCGAGGCTCCAGCAAAATATCAATCTACAATATATTGTAACGTGTCAATTCCCCGCTTAACCGCCGCCACTGAATTCTACACAGAAATACCGTGATTCAAGCTATCAACCGATACGTCACTTTTGTTTCCCTATGATTAATGACTTGCGTACAATGAGAGTATCGAAATAGCGTCTTATTTGCACGTGCACGTATTACATCTCTCTTTTCCCAAGTATCGGTTGAAGATACCACATCGTTAGATATTAAAATTGTATTCATATCTATTAAACGAATAGTTTATTAAAGTTTATTAAAATTTATTAAGTATCTGTGGCGTCTGATAGACGGTAAGTTATAAGAAGAAATATAATTATTTCGTATAAATGCATTATCTTGAAAATCTGAATTGATTCCTTGTTTCATTTTTTCGCCATTTCATTTTTTTTCATTTATCTATATTAAATTATTTATCTTTCAATATTGAAATAATCATCTTACATTTCTTAATTTAAAATATTCTTAATTTATTTGCTTATTTCATTCTCTCAATTTGAAATAAGATTTTTGTAGGCTAACGATGGCAAATTTCACGTGGTCATATCTTATGTTCAGTTTAATGTTGGAACATATACTGTCTTTCTTAGCATCTTTGCTTGAGATAAATCTAAATGTTAATTTGAATTGGCCATCGATACCCTACAGATATTCTTGGAAAATATTAAGTTTGAGATTGTATGTTGATTTGCCCCGAATTATTTTAGTCACCTTGGCTGGAGTTTAAAAACCACCTTATCTGGAGCTAACATTCACCTTGTCTGGAGCTAATATTCATCTTGTCTGGAGCTAAAATTCACCTTGGCTGGAACATTTAACTAAAGCTACTATGAAACCACAGCTGGAGCTACTAAGAAACTAGGGACAAAGATAGGGCAGCAGTCAAGAGTACAATCCACCTAGGAAAATATCTAAAACGTCAATAGAAAATTAAATAAAATAAAAAAAAGAACAGATAAGTCTCATTCTATGTAATAAGAAAATAGTAAATACCTTCATTTTATCTTGTTGTTATTACTGAAAACAAACTAGAACCCATATATGTTTAACCAATCTCCCTGCTAGCTCGGGCATAAATATATCTTAAAAGGGAGAGTGGTTACAATATATATATATATATATATATATATATATATATATATATATATATATATATATATATATATATATATATATATATATATATATATATATATATATTTATATATATATATATATATATATATATATATATATACATATATAATATAATATATCAATATATATATATATATAAATATTTATATATATATATATAGTATATATATATAATATATATATATATATATATATTTATATATATAAATATATATATATATATATATATATATTCATATACATACAGTGGCGTAGATATCTTTTTTGCAATGGGGGAGGGAATATGACTTAGTATGAATTTCCAAATTTTTCACTAAAGTTCTTTTTTTGTTGATAAAAATAACCTTTCATGTAGTACAAAATAAGTAGAAAAATTAAATCAAATAGTAAAAAATTGAAATAAATTGAATTGGAAAAAATGAATTCAAAACTAGTAAAAAATTATATTCAATTGGATTTTTACATCTTTGAAAATATTTTTGGGAAAACTAGAGCAGAAAATCGAGGTTCCGCCGTTTTATTGACAATTCATTTATGTCAGCTGTGATTCCAATGTCATGATGAATTGCCAGAGCAGCCAAACCATTCAATAACAAAAAATGAGATAACCATGAGTTTTTAATTTGCAATTAATTTTATAAAATCAGAAGTCATTACAAACTCACTCCTTTTATCGTGCTCCTTTGAATCGTGTTTATTCCCTTCAAACGTCGATACCGGCAACGTAGCTAATATTAATATTCGGAAAAAAATTCTAGGCAATCATCCAGCTCAGCTGTTTTGTTAATTTCGTAATAATCATTCTTGAAAAGTAACGAAAATCCTTCCAATATATTCTCATGATTAGTGAATCTTCCTTCAAGATCCATGATGTAGAAGTCAAGAAATGGATTGACACCATCACACGAAACTTTTACTGACTTATTTACTTCAAAATATTAAGGAGTGAGTAAATTGACAACCAAAGCCAAGATTTAGTCCTATTTTTTAAGAAGGTCATATTTTGATACACTACATTAACAAATATTCGAAATATTAAATATTGATTGAAAATCTTCTATGAGTAGAAGTAACGCTCCTCGAATGTGAACAAGAAGTTTAATCGATCACTAGAACTAAAAAACATGTTTAAAAGAGCTCAAATGGATGAAATGGAAAATTTTATTTACGAACTAAGAAGTCAACCAAAACCTCCTCGCACTCCTTCTCTTTCTAAATTTTATGCTATACTATTAAACAAAACTGCTCGAGCTTCATATATTAAACTGCAGTATTAAACAAAAGCTCGAGTAGTTTTGTTCAATAGTGTAGTATAAAATTTAGAAAGAGAAGAAGTGCGTGGAGATTTTGGTTGACTTCTTCCTTTCGAAATAAAAATTGTCCATTAAAGACATTTGAACTTATTTAAATACGTGTTTTGCTCATATTTACCGATTAAACTCATTAATTAAACATTGAATACAGTATGCTCAAAACTACTAGTTACTTAACCCAAAATTAGAAAAACGATCAATTTCTTGATTTATTTTAATGTTTTTCAATAATTTTGCCTGCTCGAAGCGCGGAAATTATACAATACTCAATTGACAACTGCGCCGTCACAAAAACATTTCTAGGTGATTTTTATACAATTGCACATACATTATGCCCAAAGAGCTGCTAGTGCTCAATAAATTTCATGTATACTTAAATACGTAGATACGAAGACTTTAATTCAATTCTATTATAATTTTCTTAGGCTCATGGGGGGGGAGTTGATCCCCTTGATCCCCCCCTATCTACGCCACTGTATACAAATATATATATATATATATATATATATATATATATATATATATATATATATATATATATATATATATATATATATATATATATATATATATATATATATATATATATATATATATATATATAGGGTCACTTACGTTCATGTTCGAAAAATAGTGATATCAGTCAACCCTGTAACTTTCAGACATGATATAAGAAATTTCTCTCTTTCAAACGAGCGAACTTCAACCTTTGACGGGATAGTCGTCGTTCCTGTAATGGCAAGAATTGTCTTCTTTGTTTGCTTGTTGCAAATAACGAGTTCTTTAGTTCAATTCTTTCACTTTTTTGTGATTAATCAATTGTAAAGCCTAACTCATGAATGGTATTTAATAATTGTATACTAATTTAGTATTAATTTCTCTGAGGAATCATTGAAGCTCTAAGGTAAATCCATTTCGAACAGAAGAATAAAATAAAATAATGGGCTTAGGATGAACATTTCATTGGGAAAATAAATCCTATTTTTCATCTGCATAAAATAACTTCTTAAAAAGCATATTACTTTCAGATATATTTTTATTCGTCATTATGATATCCCAGATTTTATTCATCCTCTTATAAATAATGTAAATATCATACAAAAAATATTCCGAGTTTTGCAGTAATTGATTACGTATAGTTCTCGCATCACTGATTTTTTTTTTAATGGACATTGTTTTTAGTCAATCTCTTTATAGAGCTAGCCTCATTTTTTCGTTAAAAAATTAGAAATCAGAAGGAACTGTTCTTTGGTTCGTATTCCAATTTATTAATTATAACCATCATTGCGACTCGTATACTTGGAATAATACATAGTTACACCAATCATCACACCATCAACCTTAATTCTTTTCATAACTTGATGTTTTGTTATGTAATATGTAATGTATTTATAATCATAGTATTGAATTTTCAATTTCCGCGTTTTGTTCTAGCGATGATTCAATCCTTTCAATTTTTTTTACTCAATGGACCTATGTTTAACTTCAATTCCGAATGGCTATTGTACTTATAAACTAGTAAATTATGCAACAATTAGATATTTTTAACCACTTAAACCAGCCATACTCAAACTTTTGTTTTCTTGGGCCACTTTAGTTGTGTCCTGCGGGCCGCTACCTTCATAAATCACATCTGTTATTTAGATGTTGGAAAAAAACCTATTACGTTTAATTGTTTATTTATTATATTGGAAACATTTTAATGTCATCGAATTGAGAATTCGTAAGTCGGTTTCTATATACGTTCTTTGCATATTTCATTTTGGAATAAGATGATTCACAAAGATATGTCGATGCAAAACAACGTAAGCAGAATTGGATCACATTTTTTCAGTCTTAAATTGTTCGGGCACTATTGTCCAAAATTCAGCGTACCTACTCCATCTTCTCTCTCGTCCCTTTAAAAATAACTTTGTATCATTCTTCATTTCAATGAACTCATCAAACATGTCTGCATAATTACAATCCAAAACTGAAGCCAATTGTGAAATACTTATCGGCTCTAGGTACCATAATTTTTCTACAAGCAGTAGCAAATTTTTAATTTTTCTTAAATCTCCCTTTAAATTCGTCTGATAGTGCAGATATATAATTTGAAATTATCAAACAGTTTTTTTCGAAATTATCAATATCAGTCCTGTGTAAAAATTGTACGCGTTCGAAAATTTTAACGTACATTGTTTTGAATTTCATCGTAATAGAGAGAGAGAGAGAGAGAAATAGCTTTATTGTTCTATAAAATTACAAAATTTTGTCGACAAAGCACATATAAAAAATTAAAAATAAAATTTAACAATGATAACTAATCAAACAAAACACACTTTCAATAGTTGACCAAAACAAGAATCTATTAAAATAGAGGAACAAAATATAAAAACATTCATCAGTCAATTATGTAATTCTAATAAATAGTTTTTCTATGAAAGCAGATATTGTATTTGCCATTCATGAAATTATTTTGTTTTCACCTTGCAAGCTTCGATTAAGGCTGTGAGTTTCTCAGTTATGTCGCATAGAAAATCTAACAAATGGTGGTGTTGTTATTTTGCAGTTCAGGCTAATTTTCATCATTTAAACAGCATTATTTCTTGACGTAAAGAAAAAAAAATGCACCTTTTATTTCCTCGGAAATTTAAATAGTCAATAGGTTAATAGAATTTGGAGTTAAAACGGGAGGACCACTTTCAAAAGCCTGGCGGGCCGCAGTTTGAGTATCGCTGACTTAAACTCATATACGTATACAAAAACCGAGTGGGAATTGAACTCACCAACTCCGTAGCGAAGACGGCATTTCATACCGCTTCGTACTAATTCAATTCCAAGCATTATGTAGCAAAGTACGTGGTAATTATCAAAAATTAAATTTAAAAAGTGTTGAAATAATTTGGATTGATAAGGTCGATACTTGATGTATTTACTAAACATATCAAAACAATGGCTAATAAAAACAATTGACATAATTCATAAGATAAAATACGCATGATAAAATACGTATAAATTAAATAAATAAATAACAAATTGGGTGGAAAGGACAAATAATTAGTAAGAGAGAAATAATTTGTAAGAGAGGTGCTGAACTGCTAGTTTCAGGTTAGTTCCGTAATTTTGAAAATATTAAGAAGGGGCTTGTAGTATGATCAATTTGGCTACTCAATAGGAGACCTGAATGTTTGTATTTATTAATCTCTAATGAATAAAGTTTAAATTTTAAAATAAAACAACACTTTGCATAAGTTTCGCTGTTCAAAAATAATTAGATTATGGAAACAAATTTTCAAATCGAAGTAAATATAATTAAATTATTAGCAACTAATAACGGTTACGATGAAAGTCTTTTCGATAAGCTTTTTGGAAAAAAAGAATAAAGAATCTGTTGCATTCAATATGCATTGTTATTAATGAAGAACAAAAATACTTCCGAATAAATTATGTGCCGAATTTGAGTAACAAAATTTGTAACAGACTATCTAAAAATAACGTTAAAACAATTTATATAAATGGAAGAAACTTTTTACATTTAGTCAAAGGAAAAGTTAGGAAAGGTCTAACATCGGAGAAAACAGTGGTGTGTACAAAATATTTTGCGACGAATGTCCTGCTTTCTATATTGGACAAACAGAAAGGAATATAACATTCGTGTTGATGAACACAAAAAGTCAATTTTACAAAATAAAAACACCACTGGCTTCTCCGAACGTTGTATAAAATTTAATCATTTCGTGTATTTCGAAAAAACCTAATTGTTGCATTCAGGTAATAAATGAAAACGCCTTGATCTTCTTGAAATTCTAGAAATAAGTTCCTCCCATAACAGTAAAAACAGTAAATTACTCTTTGTGAACAAACAAATCGATTTGCAGATATCGCCCTTGCTATTGTCTGTTTTATAAATTAAGATGTAATACTCTCCTGTAGTCTTGATAATGAGTTCATAACTCGAAACATGTCGACTATCCTTTACTGCTAAAAATAATATATAATTATTTTTATATAGTGAAACTTGTCAATCTGTAATGATTCTAGATGATTTTCCGGCACGGTAAGCTATGTCAATGAAGTGCTCAGATAAAAGGGTATTGAGTATTTCAAATGAATCTCCGATGTAAGTTAGGCTGTTGCATTTAATATTATCTCTAGTAGGGGGTAAATTTTTAAAAATATTTTCATCTATCATATTGATTATTATTATAATTATTATTTAGGTCAATTTGTTATTTATTTGTTTCTTGTGTTGGATATATTTGACAAATTCAAATATTGGATGGATTTGTCTGGTACTTTGCGATAATTCGGTTGAAAATGTAGTATTACAACGAAACTGCAGTCACAAATAATTGAATGCAAATATTCGAATATGGCGGAAAGTGAGAAAGATGTGAGCGAAGTGCTCTGCAAGTATTGCCGTAAAACGGTAGTAAGATCATTAAAATGTGCAAGTTGCGATAGTGCATATCACCCGTCGTGTTCAATGCGTTTGAAGGGTGTGAAAATAAGTAGTGATATGACAATAGTTTGTTGTGAAAATAGAAAAGATTCCGGCGGGTTGTCGGTAATTGAAAATGGTGAAACCAGTAGTGCTAATGAAGTCAATGTAAAAAGAGATAAAATTTGTGTGAACAGCGATACAGTGCAGCAGGATTTATTAATCAAGATTCTTGCTGAATTAGAGGATAAATTTGATTTATCAAGTGAAAATAATGCTTTATTGAAATTTAAGATTTCTACATTACAAAATGAAATTACTTATCGTGATAACAAAATCCAACAACTCGAAAAAAGAATAAATATGTTAGAAAAAAACGAAGAATCACATCAGGCTTCAACTGACTCAGGTGTGCTGAAGACTAGTAAGCAATCAAGAACAGCTGATCTTAGTCATGCTGAATTGTCAGTAACTGGTGATCCTAACAAAAACAATGTCCGTATTTCTAATCCCGGACAAACAAATTTGAGTGGAATGACACAAAACAACAAATTTGCTCACTTAGAAAAAATACTGAGAGATAAAATGACTGAAATAGTAAATCTTACCAATTTCGATGAAGAAAAAATAATTTCGAAAAAGTCAGAAACTAAAGATGAAAATGATTGGCAAGCTGTGCGTAAAAGACACTCGAGAAGATTTGCACTCCCAAGATTAGGGACGTTTAAAACCACTGAGAGTTCTATGGGTTTTAAGGGTGAAGAAAAAAACGCTTGGCTTTTCATCAATCGTATCAAAAGTAATGTTACTGGGGATATTATTGAAAAATATATAAGATCAAAGAATGGGTTTGAAAATGAGGTAATTGAAGTTCAAGAATTGAAATTTGAAAGACAAAGGGGCAACCTCAAAAGTTATTTAGTCAAGTTACCTTTCCAGAGAAAAGACGAAGCGTACAAGCCTGAATTTTGGCCGGAGAATGTTGGGACTAAAAGATTCAATCTCCAAGCATACAAAAAAAATTGCCCGCCAGGTACTTTTTTAGGGGGTGCAGACAAATAAATCAAAATGTATCGATTTGTGATGAGAATGTACAAACAAGCAAACCTGCAGAAATGTATAAAAATCTAGAAAATATAACCAAAGATAGTTTTAGTGTAATTCACCATAACGTACAATCGATGGGAAACAGCATCGACTCCCTTCAACACCTCCTTTTCAGTCATGAAGACTGTAGTATTTTGTGTATTACTGAACACTGGAGAGCAAAGGGGGAGCTTATAACTAGAATAAATGATTACAGTTTGGTTTCGTCAGTATGCAGGGAGAAAAATAAACATGGTGGTGCAGCTCTCTGTGTACATAAACATATTAAATGTAAAAGAAGAAAGAAATTTGAGGAACTCTCAATTTTAGGTCAATTTGAATGTGCAGCTGGTGAATGTAGGTTGGGCAACCATAGTGTTATAGTGCTTTCCATATATAGACCCTGTGGCGACAAAAGCTCAGTAAGTGTATTCTTTGAACAACTAGAAAAAGTTCTTTCATCCATACTGCAGGAAAGTAAGTTAGTTATAATAGCTGGAGACTTTAACATAGATTTATTGGACAAGTCAAATAATATAAGGTCAGAGTTTCTAACACTGTTACAATTGTTTTAATTTCATGCTACAATAGGGGAAGCAACTAGAATAACACCTAATGCAAGTAGCTGTATAGATAATATTTTTGTAAATTTTACTGTAAACAAAGCCGTGGTTCTCAGGACTGCCGTCTCAGATCATACAGGACAAAAGGTAACATTTAAATTGTCTTCAACGCCTAAAAATGTTTCTACATATCGTAGAATATATAGTGAGGAGGCAAAAATTGCATTTAAGAATGAGATGAGAGAGGAAGACTGGGAGTCAATTTTTTCCCAACAAAATAATACACAATGCACAATGGGAATGTTTCATGATTATTTTCAATCTGATTTTTGAAAAGTATTTCCCTTTAAAATTGATGCATGTCAACTACAGAAATATAAATTATTATAACACGCCTGAAGTTGTCGACAGTAAGAAAAGATTAGATGTTTTGTTATTGTTGAAAACTGAGGACAGAAGTTTCAAATTTTTATATGATCAAGAAAAGCGTAAATATGATAGGTTATTAGTGCAAGCTAGGGTTGATTACTATAATAATAAGATACAGTGTTCGGAAAATAAAAATAAAACTATGTGGTCCATATGTGGGGAAATAAAGGGAAAAAACAGTTGTAACAAAGGTTGTGAACTTGAGGGTGAACCACTCGAGGCTGCTGAAAAATTTGATAAATCTCTTTTGGAAAAGATACCTAAAATGTTGGATGATCTAGACGATGTACCTTTCTTGTATAGGGAACCATATAACCATCAATCGTTATCTTTGAAACCAACTGATCCGGAGGAAATAGTAAAAATAATTTCCAAAATTAAAAATAAATTTTCCAGCGGCGTCGATGGTGTGCCAATCAGTGTAATAAAGTTATGCACTGATGAAATTAAACATGTGTTATCGCATATTATAAATAATTCCTTTAAATATGGAATTTTTCCCAATAGGTTAAAGTTTGCTTTAATCAAACCTTTATATAAGAAAGGCGATGTGACTTCAATGGATAGTTATAGGCCGATAAGTCTGTTATCGAGTTATTCAAAGATATTTGAACATGCTTTTTGTAATAGGTTACTCTTGTTTTTGAAGGAATGTAGTTTTTTCAATAGTTCTCAACATGGTTACTTGGAAGGTAGATCAACCCAGTCAGCACTACATCAATTTACTGAAGTAATTATCAAAATACTTGAGGAAGATAAACTAGGATTAGGAATATTTTTAGATTTAACAAGTGCTTATGATTGCCTTTTTAGACAATTTTTGTCAGTGAAATTAGAAGTGATAGGTTTGAGAGGCAGTACAAAAGGCTGGATTGATTCATATCTTTCAAGTCGTCAACAAAGTGTTTGCATCACTAATAATGGAAGAAATTATAAATCTAAATTTGCGGAATCAAAATTTGGTATACCACAGGGAAGTGTTCTAGGTCCTGTTTTATTCATTGTTTTCATTAATGATCTATGTACATTGGAAAGAGATTATTTCGATGCGATAACATGTTTTGCAGATGACACTAATATCATTCTGGGAGATGAGGAGTTTGAATTACTGGAGATTAAAGCGGATATGGCTTTCAGACAGTTGAAATCATGGTTTACTGCTAATAGATTAATAATTAATAATGAAAAGACTAAAGTGATTTTATTTAGTACTCAAAGATCTGTTAAAAATAAAGAAAATAATGTTGAAATTGATGGAATAAGTATAAAACTTGAAGAGTCAACAAAATTCTTAGGGGTTTACATAGACCAATACTTAAAGTGGACTAGTCATATTGATTATTTATCTCGTAAGCTCTGTCAGGTTGGATATGGTATTCGTTTATTGTCAAATTATTTAAATAATAAAAGTTTGAAGATGGTATATCATGCAAACTTTGAGTCGGTTTTAAGATATGGGATCATTTTTTGGGGTTCTAGTTCAGAGGTGCAAAGATTGTTTGTTATACAAAAGAGAATTTTAAGATTAATATCAAAATTGAAAGTTCTTGATTCATGTAGAGGAGTATTTGAAAAAAATGGTATCTTGACAGTCTATGGTATTTACTTGTATGAATGCCTAATAATTTTCTTTAAAAACAAACCTAGCTTTGCTATACATATGACAGACCATAAGTATGAGACAAGAACTCTAAATTTTAATTATCCTAAGCATAGATTGACCTTAACTGAAAAATATCCTTCTTATATGTGTATAAAAGTATATAATAAGTTACCGGATGAAATCAAGAAAATTACCAACTTTAATTTATTCAAAAAGAAAATAAAAGATATGCTCATTAAATTAGAACCCTACTCCCTGCTAGAGTATTTGAATTGATGATTGTTTCATGCTCAGTAGGGGTGGGAAAGTTTCTTTGTTTGACACTGTTTAGTTGTATGTGTAGCATTAAATGTTGTAGATGTGCTTTACATGCTTCAAAATAAAGATTGTTATTATTATTATTGATAAAAAACAAAGTATATTGTTTCTTATTCATATTCAAATATCTTCAATTTGCATTCAGCATCTAGAAAAGGTAAAGTTTCACCGGAACGTGCGTTTATATATATATAATATATATATATATATATATATATATATATATATATATATATATATATATATATATATATATATATATATATATATATATATATTTATATATATATATATATATATATATATATTTATATATATATATATATATATATATATATACAGGGCTATTCTTTTTAGTCGACACGAATAATTATGGCTAAGGTATTTGATTTTATAAAAAATTTTAGGATAGGATGGATAGGGACCTAGAAGGACTATATTTAAAAAATATAAGGCCTACTAACTGAAACAAACTTTATGTCGCACTTATTATATGTTGACTAACTTAGTCTTGGCGTGAAAAAATAAAGGTAAAATAATTGTAATCTTTAAATGGCACTAACTTTTGTAACTAAAATGGGACACCCTATATTTAATGTCACCAACAGATGTGAAATTTAATTGTCTATCGAATACCTGAATCTCTTCACCATTTCAAATGAAATGCACATTTTCATCTTGTAAACTGATTTTAAGAAATTTATCATTCATCAAGTCGCCTATGGCGTTTTGAGAAATCAGAATTCATTGAAATGAACATTAAGATCATAAAATATGCATTTATTTTTCAATATTTTAAATGTTATGTATAGGCTGTTTTCAATCACGTTGTGGGGTATCTGTCTTGAAATTTGTAGCACTTTTTCTTGCAAACTATCCGCTATTGGGTCGTTCAGTATGAGCTTTCGATTTCATATAGCCCCAGTAGGAAAAATCTAATGGGGAAAGGTCGGGAGAATGACTAGGCCATTTGAATGGTCCATTTTTGCCTATTCATCTTCCTGGAAATTGCTGATTCAGTAGATGGGTTACTGCTCTAGTGTTATGAGGAGGGGCTCCATCTTGCTGGAACCAAATTTCTGCGATTTTTAATTCACTAATGGCCGGCAATACCTTTTCTGTCAACAACTCCAGGTACCGATCTCCATTCAAATTTCCATCTATGAAAAAAGTCCGATTACATGTACTGCAAATATTACAGCAAAGGTGTTAACTTGTTGAGGACTTCTAGTTCTGGTGGCATTGTACAGATGCATAATTTCTTGAGCCCAATATCTGCAGTTTTGTGAATTCACCTCACCATGCACCGTGAATGTTGCATCAACAGTGAAGCATATTTTGAATATATTGCAATATGGTCTGGTTTTCATTAATTTTATTTAAAAATGTTTCACAAAACTCTGTTCTAAATGCAGTGTCACCTACTTTTAATTCTTGATGATTTTAGAACTTGTATGATCTAAAATTTTCTTTGCGTAGAATTCGCAGCACCGAACTTTGTGAAATAGAATGGGCAGCAGCTACTGATCTTGAATTCATACTGCTGCTCTTGACAACACGATTTATCACATCTATTCTTTTATTTTCGTTGATTTTGTATGGTGCTCTAACTCCGGATCTCTGATGGGATGTTTGCAAACTGTCGGTGTTCTTAATTTTGATGCTATCTTTGATATTGTTTTTATGGACGGAGCCAGACTCTCGGGATATTCAACACTAAAATGATCTCTCACTTGCCTTAAACTAGAGCCACTGCAGTACCAATCGTAAAGGCGAATCTTTTTTTGTAGTATGTAAATATTAATTCAAACTTAATTCAATTACAAATAAAAGTTATCAACAATCACATATAAAGTGCTTCAAGTTGTCGAACTAAAAAATCATCATATTACCATAGCAACATGCTATATTTCCTATGTATACCTTCAAATGGCGCAAACATTTTTCATTGGAATTAATTGCAATGTTTTTTCTATATATACCTTGAAATAATTCTCACTGTATATATATATATATATATATATATATATATATATATATATATATATATATATATATATATATATATATATATATATATATATATATATATATATATGGATATATATATATATATATATATATAATAATAATAATAATAATAATAATAATAATACTTTATTTCAATTACATCATAATCAAGTCAATACAAAAATTTATTATTTCTCCAACGGAATATTAAAATCATCTATTCCATAAGGAGGATTTTGAAGTAAATATGTTTTTAGATTTTTCTTCATGATTTTTTTATCCAATCCTCTCCAATGTCTGGGTAATTTATTGTATAGTACAACTCCTAGTGATCTTCTCGAAGTAACTTGTAATCTTGATTTCGTAATATACAAGTTGTCTTTTGTCCTAATACTATATGGCTGGTTTTCTGATCTTGTGGTATACAGTTCTGAATGTTTAATTATTTCCATCACCAGTTTCATTATGAGTTCAGCTGTTAATGTGAGGACTCCATTTTTGATGAATAAGGGCTTACAGTGAGTTTTTGAGTTCACACCTTTCAAGGCTCTGATAGCTTCCTTTTGTACAACAAACACATCCTGCAGATAACAAGAAGTGCCCCACAATTCCAGACCATAAAGCAGTCTTGAGAGAAATAATGCATGATAAGCTAATAAAGCTTCACTATGGCTAATAATTTGCCGAACTCGGCGTATTGCATATATTGCACTATGTAATTTGTTTTTTAATATAGAACATTGATCTTTCCACAAAAGCCTACTATCAATATTAATCCCAAGAAACTTTGCACAACCAGAAGGCATTTTCCTAGATGTAGTAAAGACAACTGTTTGCGATTTCTCTTTATTTAAATAAAGTTTATTGGTATTGAACCAACTAACTGTCTCTTCCTCTATCTGTGTTGCCCTCATTTTCAGGTTCTTCAAATCTTTATCTCTTATGGCAAGTGTTGTGTCATCCGCATATAAGACTGTGTGACAATGTGCATTTACAGGCAAGTCATTCATGAACACTATAAACAAAAGGGGACCTAGTACAGAGCCTTGAGGTACTCCCTGCTTAGTATCAATCATGGAGCTTACCTGCCGATTATGAACTACGACCTGTTTCTATTCTCTAAGTAGACGCTCATTGCAACACCTCTAACTCCATAGTACTCTAATTTTTCCAGACAGAGGTTATGATACATGCAGCCAAAAGCCTTGGATAAATCACAAAACTTAACGGATGTCATCTGGTGGTCTTCAAAACCATCCAAAATGAAATCATACAGAGACTTAATCCCATCAATAGTGCTTCTGTTCTTCCTAAAACCAAACTGGTCTTCAGATATATAATTATTTTTTTCTAGAAATGATTCTAGTTGATCTGCTATGATCATTTCTAGCAACTTCGAGAAGATTGGGAGAACTGAAACTGGCCTATAATCGTTAGGATCTTCTACGTTTCCTTTCTTGAATATTGGACAGCTTTTGGCAATTTTCATTCTTTTTGGGAAAATTCCTTGTTCAACACATGGATTGATGATGTGCGTCAATGGTTTCACAATTTCATTACCCACCATTTTGATTAAATTTGCACTGATGTTGTATATATCCATAGTTGTTTTATTTTTCATTCTTTGGATGTAGCAAAACATTTCATATTCAGAAATTGCTCTCAAGTGGAGCGAATATGGCATCTTGATATTAATTTGTTTTGAATAACTATATAAATTTTTTGATGTGGCTTGTATATCTTCAGTTATGTTTCGTCCCATATTTGAAAAAAATATATTGAACACCTCACTGTTGACAGTACTTTTGTTGTGTTTGTTATTTGTCTTACCTGTCTCTGTATTTATGATTTGCCATGTTGTTTTCTGCTTATTATTAGCATTGACAATTCTGTTTTCGTTCAACATTCTTCTATTATATTATATATATATATATATATATATATATATATATATATATATATATATATATATATATATATATATATATATATATATATATATATATATATATATATATATATCCAAGGGCGCACCCAGGATTGAGTTTCGGGGGGGGCTGCATCAAAATGTAACATTTAAGAAAATATAAACTCACATATATGTTGTATAAGAAACAAAACATATATTTACCTATAGTACTATTGTACTAAATTCGCTAAATCAACATGTAAAATTTATGTAAGAAACAACATTTACTCCTCAAATTCTTTGGTTACTATTATAAATCTCGGGAGGGGGGCTGCAGCCCCATGGTTCCCTCCCCTGGGTGCGCCACCGTATATATCTAATGACTCATAGAAAATAGAAGTTTTTCATGGAATTCTCAAAGAGCTACCGCCCAATATGCTTGCTTAACGCATTTGGGAAATTATACGAAAGGTTGATTTTAGAGAGAATTCATGAGGAAATAGAGGAAAAAAGGATGCTATCGGAGGAGCAACACGGATTCAGGGGAGGGAAATCCACGGTCACGGCTATGCGTAGAGTGGTCAACCTGATAAAGGAAAGCAAAAAGGAGGCATGGGCGGCAGTCCTCACGGTAGATGTGGAGAACGCCTTCAACAGCGCGCCATGGAAGCCGATCATTCTGAGCATGCGTAACAAGGAGTTTAGTAGATACCTTATAAGGGTCATAGAAAACTATCTGAGAGACAGAAACATCCAGCTTCCCACAGGCGGACAACATAGGTGCACGGCAGGGGTTCCGCAGGGTTCGGTTTTGGGGCCGACCCTGTGGAATATTTTGTATGATGGCATACTCCGGTTAAAATACCCGGAGGGAGTTATACCTGTGGCATACGCCGATGACCTTATCATGGTCGTCTGTGCGGAGTCGAAATGGGCACTAGAGACTAAATTAGCGCTGGCTTTCAGACGGTGTAGAGAATGGCTAGAAGAGATCAATTTGAAAATAGAGGAATCCAAGACGGAGATTATGGTCACTAGAGGGCCCAGAAGGGGGAAAACCATACAAATACAGATCGGTAACAACGCTGTGACCACAGTAAGGAGCATAAAGTACTTGGGAGTGCAGATAGACGACAAACTGACGTTCGGCCAGCACATAAGTCTAATTGCAAATAAGATGTACGACAAGATGAACGCCCTCAAAAGACTTATGCCAAACGTGGGAGGCACAGGCTTCAGAAATAGGCTGATACTGAGTTCGGTCGCACACAGTGCGGCTCTGTACGGGGCACCCATTTGGGCAGAAGGACTGAAGATAGAAAAATATCGAAAGATGCTGCTGGCCGCCCAGATAAAGGCTCTCTTAAGAGTGGCGACTGCATACTGGACTACGTCTGCAGAAGCGGTTCAGGTAGTGACTGGTATCCCACCAATAGATATAATGGTCAAAGAGAGAAGATATCTGTTCAACGTGGATAACTCACACACTGCGGGTGTGAAGAGGCAAGCAAGACTTAGAACGATAAAGCTGTAGCAGGAGAGATGGGGGAAAGAAAAAGATAAGGCAGCATGGACGAGGAAGTTGATCGTAGATATAGCAGACTGGTACAATTGCAAGCATAGAAAGACGAATTATTTCTTTTCGCAATTTTTAACGGCGCATGGTTCGTTTGGAGTGTTTACAAAAAGGATTGGGAAAACGGAGGATAACAAGTGTATAACATGCGACGTAACAGACGACCCAGAGCACATGTTATACACATGTAAAAGGTGGGACAAGGAGAGACAAGATCTAGAGGAGGTGATGGGGGAAAAACTACCGGAGATTGATGAACTGATCCCAAGTATGACGGAGAACAAGGAGGTATGGGACAAGATTTTTAACCACATTGTATCCGTCATGGAGAGAAAGGAAAGGGAGGATAGAGATAGGCAGGAACAAGCAGCCTAACGCAAGAGTAGCAACAAACAACCCAGGGAGCTGATGATAAGGAAGCAAATTCCGTTTCCGGCTCTCAACGGGCTCAGCCACAAGAGTAGAAATGAGAGTTTTTTAGTGGGTCGGTGAAATGCCATCCCCACATAACTGCCATAACAACTGGTAGTATCTGTCTGCAGATTTTTCTCTCATAGGAAAAAAAAAAAAAAAAAAAAAAAAAAAAGATGAGCGCAGTCAGAATTTCTGCAGTTATACTCACCAAATCTTTGAGTGAAAGTGACGTAAATTACTAAATATACACATAACGTTATGAAAATAATTTATATCCCTGAAAAATAATCAACATTTTTATTGAATTATATTGAATGTAGTTCTTTTCGTTTGATTCTTGACCATTAGCAATTTTGCTACAGTTGGAAAAAAGAGTTCTGAATTGAAATTCATAGAAACAAATTCTTATATAATAAGAATATTGTACTCGTAATGATTTCTTTTTAGGTGTTATTTTTCTATTTCTGAATATAATACGACATTTGTAACATCAATCATTGCATGGAAAATAAGCTGACATAAATAATATATTTATTTTATAGAATTAACATAGGATATTAAGAACTCTTTATTCATTCATTCTGATACAATTATTTATATATATATATATATATATATATATATATATATATCTATATCTATATATATATATATATATATATATATATATATATATATATATATATATATATATATATATATATATATATATATATATATATATATATATACATAATTAACGGAGCTAGTTTCATGAGATTTGCTGACATGGGTTTTCCATTCATCGTTCAAGAAGGAATGTTGGAAAATTCAACATCAGCGCCATACACGATTAAAACTTTAGACAGTCTGGTTTACTCTTCAACACCGATCAATATGGTCCCGTCTATAGACCGAGTGGGCAACAAGTTCAAATCTACCATGATCTAATAACAAATTATTTCTTTACTTTTACGTGACGGTTGAATATAATGAAATATACATTTTGTTGTGTGAAAAAAAGCCATATTGAATGATTTAAACTTAATATAGTTACTTGAACCAATTTTTAGGGAATAAATGTATGTACTTCAAGAGTTATAATATTAATTAGTTGTTTTGCCAGTTTTTTCAGCTAACATATATTATAGGAAATATCTTGCATTTTATAATTACTAATATAAAGTTTTACAGATAAAAATTAGAAAAAAATCTTAATCATTGAATCAATACAGCTTATATAAGGTAAATTACTGACAAAGCACACTCTCTCAAGAAGCAGTCTGGCAAGAAAAAGTTTAAATAAAAATATTCAGTTGTCAACTTAAAAAGCGTATCCCAGTCATCAATAGGGACACAAAGGGTTACTAATTTGTTATTAATTTCAAATTGGGTTTATTTCTTGCATAATTTTTTACATTTCATAAACAAAGAAAAACTTCAATTTTACGATAAAAAATAAAAAAGCGGAACTTAACTTACATAACCTCAAAAAACAAACAGCTGTAGTGTTACCGAAACGGAATTTATAAAATTTGTGATCCATTGGGATTGCCTTAGGGCAACTTTGTGACAGAACTAATCGAGTTCCAGTGCCGCACCAGTTTTACCAATGGAGAACGCTATTAATAACCACCTCATAGTTTCCAGGAAGAGCTCGAATGACATGCGAACACATCACAGTGTCATCCATCAAAAACCGATATTAAAACTCAAAACCCTTCACACCCATAGGTGGCCACCATAGATGCGAAATTCTGCTACGTGCTATGTGTGAATTTTCTCATCGAGACTCATGACAAGTAATGACAAGGGAGAAATTTCAATTTTTTCATCATATTCAATTTCGAAGAACTGGACAAAAATTTCATTCAAAGTTTGGTTTCAAGTACACCAGGAAGCTGTTCAGTAAATAGTTCATATAATTTACGTAGTGCATGTCCTATTACCTACTCTTGAGACTTCAAATTCATAATAAAAGTGATTATATTCAGATAAGTTAATATATATTAACATAAGCTATGAATATTTACCAATAAGTTTTTTCACAAAAGACTACGAAACGATGACACTAATACAAACTCATATCGGATTAATGCTTCAAAGAATGAAATGTTTAACGAAGTTATATTCCAAATATTCCATAAAAAGGTACATATGCGAAATTGTGCCATTTAACACCACAGCAGACTACTGAATTATGAAGTAATGTTATTCAAAAGAGATATTATTTGAATTATTGATAGCAGGATGTTCATTAAATGGACAATTGATGTGAAAAATTTGTAGAAAACAATTGCTGAAATATTCCACTATTAGTCGTAATTTACCCGAAAATAATAAGGCTATTGCTATATATATATATATATATATATATATATATATATATATATATATATATATATATAATTATATATATATATATATATATATTTATATATATATATATATATATATGTATATATATATATATATATATATATATATACACAACAAAAATAATAGTCTAGGAGCTAGCAACGTTTTCAAGTGAGATTTTAAGAGAGCTGGTTCTTTATTATATATCTTCTTATGCTCTAATTTGATGTTTTGACAATTGCGCGGGTGCATGTTAGTATTCAACATAGCACTTCTTTATATATAAATAAAATAATATCAAAATTTCAGCCATAATAAAATGGTTTGAAATGAATTTTTTTTGTTTATGAAAAATCAAATCTGCCACGTTGTTTTGTCAACAATAAATATGTCTGTCATTGATAAATTTTTGTTTTTGATACTGTCTAAATGTAGGTGAAAAAAAAATTTCTTGAAATTATTTATTTCAATATTGTTGCCTGCGCTGGTGAGATGCGCAGTAGTGAACGCAACGTTTACCGGCAGCCAGGTAGCCTGCATGCTATTTATGTGAGAATAAGAAAAGATATATTTAAGAACAAGCATTCTTAAAATTCTTGTTTTCCGACCACGCTAGCTCTCGTACTATAACTGAGATTGAGCATATCATTGTGCAAATCGAGTCCTGAAACTTTTTAACGAAATTAAAATTGCATCAAAATTATCGCAGTGGTGATTGACTGGCGTTCAGAAATTGTTGAAACTAGAAGACAGGGTGCAACGTTTTGAGTAGGTAGGTAGGTAAATTACGTTATTGACTAGAGGGCCAATTGAGAGTTATTTTGTAGTTTGTTTACATGACATATTATGATATTTGATTATACTAGATTAAATTAGCAGTAAATATCACTGTAAATATGAATCTATATCATTTGGATGGAGGCAAAATAATTGCGTTTGCTTTATGTGTAGAGAAAGAACAACTAATCACATATAAGATTTATTTAGAATCAAAAGCAGAAAATTCATTGAATGCTTTTTATAATAATTTAATACGCTTGACAAGTTTGCCAAAAAAACGCATTTCCCGACATTTTTTAGCGTTGGAACCCAATCGTCATGACCATGATACATAACGCAAGATCTTACATTCATTATCTTTTTTGATATTCAATATAAAATATACTAATAGTTTCAATTGATTGAATATAACCTTCTATAAAACGTCACTTTCAAATTATCAACAATGTTGTCGCATTGTGAAGCAGAGGTAGAGTAACTATCTGTGAAGCAGGCGTGCTAGGTTCGAATCCTGTGCTGGGTATGGATATTTGTATATGTCAATGAGTTTCAGTGGTCGAATAATTTAAATATGTGGGTAATGTAGCTAAATTTTTTACAAGCCCATTGGCCGTTCGGAATCGGCTTTAAACGGCAGGTTCGTAGTCAGAGGCGGATTTATAAATAGGCTAGCTAGACTGTCTACTCATATAGACATATTAACAAAAAAATTATCTTCTGCATGTTTCGCCATTAAAACGGTTTCTAGAGAGCTTTCAATTTCTGCTGCGTTTTCGACATACTTTTCTTTATTCGAATCACACCTTCGTTATGGTTTGCCATATTGGGGTTCATGCAGCCTGTTCCACTGTCTGTTTTCAGATTGCAAAAGAGAGCAGTTCGTTATATGTTTGATCTAAGCAGAAGGACACATTGCGAATTCTACTTTAAAAAATTTAAAATTCTAACTCTTCCTTCACTATTCATATTCGAATCCGTCTGTTTGGTTCGCAAACACATTCATAACTTTTCAGAAAGACCAAATCATAGATGTCCCACAAGAAATTCAGATACTGATATTTATTTAATAACGCCCACCTCCGTCTTAACAAAAAACTCCTTTACCTACAATGCCGGAAAGTTATACAATCATCTACCATTGGAGCTAAAATCCTTGAGTACGTACAAAAAGTTCCGAAGTTCAACTAAGGCTTTTCTTTTGGAGAGACCATTTTACTCAGTGGCAGAATTTTATTCTGTAACTGAATTTCACAATGTAACATAGAACCTTGAGATCCACATTTAATAGCAACATATATTAATGTTTTGTTTTTTTTTGTAATATACAAAATTTTATATCTGTATAATAAGTTTAGTTGACAAATATGTTGATTCTTAACATATGTTTATATATAATCGACTGATAAATGTTTTTCTATTTTGTTCTTCTATTTAATAGATTCTTGTTTTGTTCAACGATTGAAAGTGTGTTTTGTTTAATTAGTTATCATGTGCTTTGTCGACAAAATTTTATAATTTTATAGGACAATAAAGCTGTTTCTCTCTCTCTCTGTAACCTACGATGGCAAATTTTCGTAGGCAGCAAATTTTTGTAAGCAGAAAATTTTACGAATATACGAATTTTTCAAAATAAAATTTTTTTGTGACAGCAAGGACCGCCCGCCACTATAAACAGACACATTTAGATAATAACATGATTGCGTTGGACACGTCATTCATAAGTAAAATGGTTATCAGTCAGGTACACCTTTACACTTAACATTTTGTCAGGAGCACCGATTTTATAGCTTTCCTAAACCTAGCATGACCAAGGCATTTCAAAGAGTAAGCTGGATGGTTAAACAGTTTGATGCAATGATAAGCTGGTAAGTTTTCATACCTGGTCGAACCATGTTTAGGGATATATATATATATATATATATATATATATATATATATATATATATATATATATATATATATATATATATATATATATATATATATATATATATATATATATATATATATATATATATATATATATATATATATATATATATGTATATATATATATATATATATATATATATATATATATATATATATATATATATATATATATATATATATAGATACCAGGTGTAGTTAATATTTTATATACAATAAATGCACACTTAGTAAACGTTTTTGTGATATGAAAACTTTTCGGCTATAATATACTTCCATAATAGACACAATAGATAAACAATTCTTTATTCTATTAATGGCATAGAATGCCGAATTCAGTATTTTAGTCACAGAATCTACATGTGAGGGCCACCTGATGGTCCAACAAAATTCCCAAAAATCTAACGCGATTACACAAAAAAATTTTTTCGTTTCCAAATTGGATAAACACTTCATTATTTCAAGTGTTATGTCGCTTAAAAAATAAAAATTTGTTTTAGTGATTAGATTGACACAATTTTTTTAATTCTTTCAGTAAGAGTATACTTTTATCCGAGAGTCCCTTGTGATGTAATAGCTATCCAGTTATCATCGGCAAAAATAGTCATCTTACCCGCTTCTACATAATCGGGAAAATCATTAATGAATAAAAGAAACAAGACCGAGCACGAAGCCCTGTGGGACTCAGTACTTTTCTCGTTAGACCAATGATTCTTAATTTATACATTCATTTGCCTTCCAGAAATATAGCTCTATGATCCTCCAACGTGTAGACCACAATCTAATGATTCACATATACATTCAACATAGGAAATTTCTGCAGATTCGGTAGATCTGCCAGATCCAAAACTATGTTGACAATTATTTATTATATTAAATCTATTAAGATATTGCATTATTTGATCAAGAACCATTTTTTCAGAAATTTTGGAAAAAACAGTGCAAATAGAAATAGGTCGACAGTTAGTAATATGCAGAGGATCATTCCTCTTATAAACTGGGACAACAGTAGCCAGTTTGAAGGAGGAAGGAAATCTACCCGAACAGACATACGAATTTATAAAGTAAGACAGCGGTTCAGCAATGAATTCAAAAATGAGTTTCACTATTTTAGTGCAAATAGAATCAGCACTTGTGATCTTCATATTTTCAAGAGATGCGATAGCATTCGATACATCGTACTCTGTTACAGGATGGTAGAAGAAAGAATTTTCCACCATACGCTGAACTGTATATGATACAAGTACTCCAGTAATCAAACATTGGAACTATGAATTGAGAAAAAGTGAAGAATTTAATTAATTTCTTTTAAAGCGTTATTTGAAATGATATACAGGGTGTCTCATTTGAAACATTAAAATTGTTGCTACTTTTTGGTATCAATACAAGTAGCCTATTATCTGAGAAATCAAATTTTCAGAAAGTAACTATGTCTCGTTTTTCGTGAAAGTTTAAGGAACCATCGACAGTCAATCACCCTCTATATATATATTAATATATATAAACTCAGATTAATATAAGATATTTCTATTGCCAAGGAACTGAGTTAAACCCATCGATATTATAAAATAATACTTGAAAGGGATGAAGGTGTAAATTAAGAATCAGTCTTACTGTTTGCTCCAAAAAAAAATAGAAAAAACTAAAATATTTCCTGCAAACTATTTTATGTTGAATTAATTCAAAACCTCACAATTTAGAACCTATAAATACCTCTTAATATAATATAATCGTGGTGATAATCCAATATAAACTGTACAAAGAAGTTTCATTTAACAACAAATATACATGTATTTTTTCGAGACAGAATCTAACTGTTTTTGTGAGAATGTCCGAACAGAAACTCAGTATGGGGAAACAATAATGGGTAACATGCTCTAGTTCTAATTAAAAGTTACATTTCCAGGTGTTTTGAAAAACATGGCATTCTATTTAATTTAATCACGTTATAGCAGAGTACAGTTCTTAATTGATAGGTTTAGTTTTTAGACACCCTGTACAAGATGTGGAGTTTATTATAATTCGAAAATTTAATATTATCTTCTGTAACACTTCACTATATATTTCGCTCACATTGCTTAGGTAAATCTTAAGTATTTCAAACATGAAAATCATATTGACAAAATTCAAATTATTCAAAATAATTTTAGATTCCTATTTATTTTGATTAGACAATCCGGAAATTTGATAACACCAAGAGGTTTCATTGAAAAAACACTACTCTGTAACTTTTTGGGTTTTTATGGCACCCTGTATAATATGAAGATAATTTTAAAAATATATCCTAAGATTGAAACTCCTTGAAAGTTAGGTATATTGATCACAATATTCCGTGTAATATAGCGTGAATTACTAAGTCTTTGACACTTATCTTCTATTTTTACATTTTCAAATTCAAATTGATGCTTATTCTCTACAGCCTGAATTAATAAAGCACATGTCTGATTATTTTTTTTATCATCACTTTTATTTATTGCTGTTCGGCTTTTCAGCCACTGAGGAGTTCGTCCAATATAATATTCTAACTCAATTATTATAACGTACGTTTATACTACACATGGTTATACTGCCATTTGTGGTATAAATTTGACACAGTTTTCATGTTATAATAAATAGCTATTTACACTTCTTCATTTTTTCATATTACATAAATATATACACATGAAGCACCAAAATTTGTTGGGGTATTGTCAGTGCCGGATTAAGCCAGCGCTGGGCATGTAGCAAATTCGGCCAAGGGGCCCTTGGTTTGCTTCAGGTTCTCAAGTTTATGGTATTAAATTCAGATTAGAGAATAAAACCGAAAATGTGTGTGCGTGACAACACGGAGCGTCTATGTAGGAACACGTATATCTGTGCGTGTAATGATAACAGTTTTTGAAATAAACTTTCTATATTTTTTTTATTACTTTCACAAATCAAACTGGTTGGCTTTTTTTAACTGTGGTGATGAAATAGTTCGTATATTATTTCAAATATTCATTAGGTACAATCAAAGCTACATACGCACAATAAAATTCAAATTTATATTTATGTAAGTAAATGACATCCTTGATACTTGTGAAAGAGCTATTGAGCCTACGGTCAGTTAGCTGATTGGGGTTGAGCTATGAGAACTGACAAGAAACTTGGGCCACTCTTTTTCATTCGCCAAGGGGTCAGAAGTGTTGGTGTTACAATAATATGGTGGAATGTAAACTGATGCAACTAAAGTACAATGCTAAACTAACATCAAATATGAATGTAAATCAAATTCTAATAGTTTGATAGTCAATAGAATCCTATTTTATTTGTTCGGGTTTTACGACTAGCTCGATAGATGACAATATCAGGGAATTCCCCTGTTAGTGTTGCAGTGCTACAAACTTGCGTGTAGTGCAGTGCAAGTAGTACAAACACATAACTTGTGTGGCCAGCGCTAAATTTTCAGAAATTTGGTACAACTTAAAATTATTGTTGTAGATTTTGATACCAACGTTTCTCGTGGTGGGTATTATACAACTTATACCTACGATTTAATGTGACAAAATCGATTTTTAGATTTTTAGGTGTGAGTAAAGCATAGCCTAATCGCTTCGCGTTGAAGAAATGCAAGATATTTTACGCTGATCTAATCTTTTTTACTGTCAGACAGGCGTTGGAGCGCGGGGCCCCCCAATTCGCGGGGCCCGTAGCATTTCCTACTCTTGCTACGTGGCTAATCCAGCACTGGATATTGTTGGTTTCATTTGCTACCTTTTCTCTTTGGACACTGGGTCCTAGAACTCACGGTGAAGGAGATATAATATTTTTAATTGTTTTCTCAAATTTCCCAAACTTCCGCCTTTGAACCCTCATAAGCTTTTCATTAATACCTGCAATATTTTCAACTCAATATTCTGTGATGTTTGCTTATTCAAATAGTTAATAGTTTTCATTACAACTATTGGAACCTGGATTACGAAGATTTTTATTCTACAAAATTAGTGATTTTGTGAAAATGAATCAACATAAAAATTCAATGTTGAAAAAAGTAACAAAAATTGAGAGCTTCACTCTCCTTTGAAAACTTCTTTACTTAATAAATTTTTTAACGGTTTGCTCCACATTGATTAGAAAAAAAAATTTCAGCTGAAAATTGCAGATATTCCTTCAGAAAGACGGAAAACGTTCGGAATTAATGAAGAAAACAATTTTAATTTTATGATCGTTTGTTTGAACAAAAGTTAAACTACTAACAATAATTTAATATAAAACTGTTCTCTAGTTAAAAAATTTGTTCGATGTGTTCTCCTTTGTTCCTTATGAACGCCCGACACCTCTTTCTTACTTCAGCCGTTACGGTAGCTACTTATTTGTTGAAGCAGAAATATTTCTTTTTTTTTCTCGATAGAAATATGATTTTATGATCGTTTATTTGAACAAAATTTACTACTTATAATAATTTAATACCCTTCTGCTTTCTTAGTACACATTTTGTTCGAAAAAAATGAATATTTCTACTTCAAGAAAAAAAAAAATTTCCAACAAAATGTGCAACAAGAGAGCAGGTAGGTATTAGGTAGGTATTAAATTATTGTTATGAGTTCATCTTTTGTTCAAATAAACGATCATAAAATCACATTTTGTTCGACCAAAAAGAAAAATATTTCTGCTTAAAAAAAATAACTAGCTACCGTAACGTCTGAAGCAAGAAAGAGGAGCCAGACGTGCATTAGGAACAAGGGAGAACAGTTCGAACGAAATTTATAACTAGAGAACAGTTATATAGTAAATTATTGTCAGAAGTTTACCTTTTGTTCAAATAAACTCAATTTTTGTTACTTCTTCCAAAACTAAGTATTTTCCGATATCTTCAAAGGGGTTTTGATTGAGAAGTTTATATTGTAGGACTGATTATGAGACATTAGTATAATTAATTGTATGTCACCACCTACCTTATCCCTTATGAATACAGGGTAGTTTTGAATGGTGAGGGTTTTTATATTCAAATTCATTTGAAAAAATATATTTCACAGATTGTTTCCTTGGACTATTCTACCCTAATGGTTCAGAGAAGACAAAAAATTAGGGATTCAATTTCAAAGTCTACTTGATGTTTTAAAGACATAATTACAGTGAAATGCACGCATAAATTCTAGTTCAAATAACTCCAAAACGATGATATTTATCGAAATGCGACAAGAGTTTTTTTGAGTAGAATAGTATAAGGAAATAATTTTTGAAAGAATTTTTCTAAAATTGATCAAAATAAAAAGGTGACATAGTACCCCTCACTTACCGTTCAGAGCTGCCTGGTATTAATAAAGGATGGGGCTAGGTGGTGAAATAAAATTTATTATATTAATGTTTCATAATCACTCCTGCAATATGAACATTTTAATCAAAACCGTGTGGAAGATATTGAAAGAATAGCATTTTCAATTTGAAGGGTTGAATGTGACTTATTATTCTTTTTTGAGAAAAGTTGTTCATGAAGAAATACGCTTATTTTTGGACGAACTATCACCTGTAAAAATTAATGTTATTATAATCATCATCATTTTTTCAATCGGTGGAAATTCATTTAAAAAAAAAACTAATTTACAATAAAAAAGGCTGTAGAAGTTTGCTTAGTATATATTGATCACAATAAAATTATCTCTCAGAACTAGAGAGAAATTTTTGTCTATTATATAATCGTGAATATATTTCTATTTAAATGTGATATTATTCAATCAAATTCTTTAAGTTGTCTGATGATGGAACAATTATTTTAACATTGAAACAAACAAAAAACCTGTGGACTATAATGAATTTATAATGAGACATTTCTCATACCTATTTTCACCATATATATTCTGGAGACTCGACTTGAAAGCTCTCCTCTTATTCATGTATACTCCTTCTGATTACGTAGTGATGTTACTTGACCAAATTTCTAAATTTATTATTTTCGTTTTCGTATCGAAGTGTGTGACATGTAATGCAAAAAATTCGTCTTATGAAAACTATTCTGTAAGTTTTTTCATTATGTTTTTGAAAAACGTGATTCTATACTGATATTCCGTTTGAATTTTGTATTAATTGAAACTTGAAATTGAATGTTTCTGATTCATAACATATTTCATATCAACAAGTTTCACATCACGTTCTGCAAAATTCATTTTTATAGAACACAAAAAGCCTGCTTCATGAAAAAACACCAATGTGTCACGTTTGGCGATGATCGGTGTTGGAGATTAGCATATACATGAGTGGACGTTTTGTCTCGAATTGCTAGTATTATTTTGCCATGTTCAAAAGTACTTAGTATTGAGGAATTGTCAACATGTCTTTCGAAAGTTAACAAAAATGTTTTATTGGACGTCAGTCTCTACTACTTCCTAAGCTGATTCGTATATATGTATATATATATATATATATATATATATATATATATATATATATATATATATATATATAAACTCTTGATAATTATTAGCAATAACAGGCTGGTTGAATCTTGAAAACTCGATTTGTAATACAATTTGAACGTTCCACTATGATATTCGTAATTTTGAAATTTCTTTTTGACATTTATTGATGTTAAAAAATTGAAAAAAAACAGGGCTGCTTAGTATACGTGCTATTCAGTTCAATATTAACATTCAAAATTGTTATCTGACCAGATGGTAAGGGAAACCAAAGAAACCACTCACTACGCAATGTTTTATAATAAAAAGGTACTATTTATCTAACAACAAAGAAATGAGTCATGGGAAAACATTAAAGAAGTGGAGTAGAATTTAATCGGTATAGACGCTTTATATGGAAGCCAGCCGTTGACACGTGTTTCGGACTCTTTGGTCCTCATCAGAACGGCGTAGCGCAAGTATTGATTGAAAATTTTGAAGATGAAAAAAGTACAACAAACAAAAAGAGTTTAAAAATAGATCAAGGCAACAACTATTCGAATATATATATATGATATATATATATATTAATTATAGCTTTTTAAAAACCATCGGCAGTTACTTACTTAATTATATATATATATATATATATATATATATATATATATATATATATATATATATATATATATATATATATATCAGTGGCGGCTCGTGAGATGTTGGTTTAAGGAGGCTACAAGAGGTGTTAAAAAATATACCATAGGCGAAAATTTTTAGGATTTCAAGGTCAACCGCCTTATAATTTAAAGAAAATCAAAGTAAAACAAGCACCCTTAAATATCAAATAGATACCTATTCGAGGAATTAATTAATTGTTGCCCAGCAAGAACCAACGGGGAGGTGAGACTTTTTTCTTGCCAGAAATAAAATAGGCCCCTCCCAAAAATAGATTAAAATGAAATTCTTGTCATGAAAGTCAAACAAAATTTAATAAAATAACAACAAAATAAAATAATAAATTTAGACCTAAACAAAAAAATTTAAATAAATTCTTTGGTATAGACATCTACTTTTTTATAGATATAATAAAAACATTGTCTTTTTGATAATAAAATTCATCTATTTCATGAATTTTATACTTTTATGAACTCGGAGGTTAGGTTAGTAAGGTTAGAAAAAGTCAGGTCAGCTCAAGTTTTTGAAGAAAAAAAAGATGACCCAGCGACAAAATCTGACTTCATATTCGGCTTTTTCAGGCCAAAATAAGCTATAATCCGAAATTTCAAGAATATCGGGGCAGTCTGTTGTATTATCGATAATTACCATAATTCCTGCATAGATGCCAGTGCCAAACAGAGACATTTTCTCTAGTAAAAAGTAAACACTGCCAACAAAATAATTTATTTTTTACCTGTGATCCGGTAAGCCAAGGATGTCTCTCTTAATTTCTGATATTAAAACCGCGATTCTGCTACGCTGCACCAAATTGTTTAATTCCGGGGTAGGTTGCAATGTTTTTATTAAATCTTTATCGTTTTAACTTAGTGCACTAAAGTTATGGCATAACAAATATTCCACTAAGTCACCATTGAAATTTTTGAAATTAACTTCAGTAACCGAACTCATTTTAAAAACAATACGCCAATAAAATAATTTATTTTTCACCTGTGATCCGGTAAGCCAAGGATGTCTCTCATAATTTCTGATATCAAAACCGCGATTCTGCTACGCTGCACCAAATCGTTTAATTCCGGGGTAGGTCGCAATGTTTTTATTGAAACTTTATCGTTTTAACTTAGTGCACTAAAGTTATGGGATAACAAATATTCGACTAAGTCACCATTGAAATTTTTAAAATTAACTTCAGTAACCGAACTTATTTAAAAACAATACGCCAAATTAAAACCAAAAGTTACAACGGTCCATGTCCAACGAATTTACTCGATTTTACCCGAAAGCCTATAGTTGTGATTGGTCGACATTGTGTGAGACTTAGGTGCAATCGGTGTTGCCATTTACATGTGTTTTCCTTTTCTATTGCAATGAAGTATTCATTCGCAGTATTCGCACCGTTGTTTGCTTTTCTGTGGCAGACATAATGAACGTTGAAAATATACCTTTTTAAGCCTCTGCAGCGTTGCCACAAATCTTGAAATGAATGAAATGCAGTAAATGTAAATACCTTCTATCGTAATTAATGAATTATATTATATAATGTAGGTTGAAAGGAAGGTAGGTGCATAAAATAATATGATTTTGATTAATATGAATATGCTGAATGCTGACTATTCAATATAATATAAGAGTGATACACGGAATATTATTGAGTAGGAGGCTTAGCCTCCTTAGCCGCCTTCAAATAGCCGCCACTGATATATATATATATATATATATATATATATATATATATATATATATATATATATATATATATATTTATATATATATATATTATATATATATATATATATATATATATATATATATATATATATATATATATAAATATATATATATATATATATATATATATATATATATATATATATATATATATATATATATATATATATATAAATATATATATATATATATTTATGTAATATTGTATTGAACTCTTGGCGTAATAATTTTCAATTTGTTTTGAGAAGGGGTATTTTTTATTTAAAATACTTGGAAAAATATCACGAATAAACCAATTTACTTTACAATTGTTTTGGGTTTCAATCCCATTATCAAGAGTTTTTCAAGACAGGTCAGTAACCTGAAACAATTCTGAAATAAATTAAGTATTCTCTCAAGAAACTTTTTCAATTATTCAATTTGCAAATATCTTTTCTTCATATATAAGTATATATATATATATATATATATATATATATATATATATATATATATATATTAAAATATATATAAATATATATAAATATATAAAAATATATATATATATATATATATATATATATATATATATATATATATATATATATATACATATACCTATATGGTGAGTGTGTGTGTAATGTGTAATCGGAATGGAACTTTTCAGAAAATTTTTGATTTTGACTTTTTGTGTTCTGTTTGTTAAGTAGCTTTTGAATAGATTGTCTGCTAAACCTCCCACACCCATATATTCTAGTGTATCTAAAAGAATATACACCGATAATACTCTCCTGTAGTCAGTCTTGATAATGAGTTCATAACTCGAAACATGTCGACTTTTCGTTACTGCTAAATACAGTATCTAAATATTTTTTATATTCTGAAACATAAGCCAAGTGTTTTTATTTTAAAGTTTATACTTTATTCTTTATGATGTTTCACCAAGTGATGTGCGAGAATTCAATCTCAGTTATATATATATATATATATATATATATATATATATATATATATATATATATATATATATATATATATATATATATATATATATACCTATATGGTGAGTGTGTGTGTAATGTGTAATGTGTAATCGGAATGGAACTTTTCAGAAAATTTTTGATTTTGACTCTTTGTGTTCTGTTTGTTAAGTAGCTTTTGAATAGATTGTCTGCTAAACCTCCCACACCCATATATTCTAGAGTATCTAAAAGAATATACACCGATGGATGGAGTACTTGAATATAAAGATGCATAAATGGTTCTTGTCAAGGAATGAATTTCATCATTTGTAGATTTTTTTTCTCTAAAACCATATTGGAATGTTGACAGCAGATTATATTTTGAGAGGTATGCCTGAAGCCTCATTTTTATAATTCTTTCGGAAGCTCTGCTAACTAATAAAATAAGTGACATATGCCTGCAATTCGAAATATTTTCCGTATCGCCACTTTTGAAGATTGGAGTTATCATTGACCTTTTTAGAATCGAAATAAATATGCAATTTATGTATGATGCCTGTCAAAGGTCCACATATGTACTTAGAAACAATTTTCAGAGTTTCGTCTTTGATTCCATCAAGTCCGGGAGCTTTTCTGTTCTTTAAAGTAATTACTGTATTTTCAACCTCGGTAGTAATTGTTGGTGTGAGGAAGAGTGAATTTTTATTTTTATAGTTTTTACTTATATAGTCCGCAAAGAAGTTATTAAACAGCAATATCTTTTGGATTTGTGACGATCTCATTTTTTACATTTTCAATGTTGCTTATTTCTCTTTTCGTCTTGATATTTGAAATTTCTTTAACAGTGTTCCAGAGTTCTAATTTCTTCAGTTTTTCTCAATAAATCAATATTTATATCCAAAGAACCAAGATCAACCTATATGTAACGGTGATACGACCAGTAGTGATGTACGGATGCGAGACTTGGACGCAAACGAAGAACGACTGTGCATATGGGAGAGAAAAATCCTCCGAAAAATATACTGGCCGACATGCGATGGCGAGATTGAAACATGGAGGAGGAGAAACAACAAAGAACTTATAGAGCAAGTCTCCAATGGACCGGCCACGTCAGAAGACTTTCAGATGACAGAGTATCGAGGCTTGCATGGGAGGGGGCACTAACTGGTAAAAGGCCACTAGGACGACCTCGACTTCGGTAGTGAGATAACATAACAAAAGACCTGGAGGCTATGGGCACTAACAACTGGAAGGAGGTCTCAATGGACAGAAAAAAATGGAGAGGTGTCGTCGAGTCGGCTAAACCCCACCCAGGGTTGTAACGCCATGGAGTTAGTTAGTTTAGTTCCAGAGTTTCTACTTTCATTTTGTTTCTTTCCCACTAATTTTTTATAATAATTGTCTTTGGCAGACTTCATTTTCTTCTTAATTTCTCTTTTCCTTGCTAAATGATCATTTTTCAAGTTTTCATTATCTGGATCTTGTTTCCATAAGAGAAAGAAATGATTTCTCTGGTTGATGTGCTTTATCAATGACCTCGTTATCCATTTTTTCATTTTTCGTTCACTATTCTTCATTTTGAAGTATTTGGTAGATATTTGTATCTTTATATCTGTTGTTGATTCGAGATTATGCATTTGGTATAATTCATTTTTCCAATCAGTGGTACTCATTGCTAATTGCAATAATTATTGATAATCATTTTTTTGAGAATATTCTTCACTATAACTCATTGGATATTTTTTTCTTCATCTAAGGTAATTTGTAATAACGTTATGTAGTGATCTGTGATTGTTGTTAGTATAGTCATAGTTAATATGCTATTGAAGTTTTGTTGTTTTGATTTAATGAATATATGATCAAGGCATGATTCAGATCCATTTCTCGCTCTTGTTGTTGTATTAATAGTTGAATGGAATCCATACTCACTCATAATGTAGAGATGGTATGAGTTAGTTTTCGCAAAGACAATAACTTCATCGCTTCGGTTATAGTTACCTTTATTATATATTGAAATGTGGTCGACTATATTGAGGAAGGAGATATCTGGGACCTACCAAGTCTCCGTCAAAACTATGCAATCGAAACATGCATCAAGCTCCTCAAGATAGATATTAAATTATCCCATTTGTTGTTCACAGATAAAACCTATTTTACTTCATTTAAATTGTTTAGGATGTTGTTATTTTCTCTACTTCTAAGTATCTAATATAATGATCCATTTGAATGTACCTATCAACTAGTGTTGAGTCATCCGTTAATGTTGACAATAACTATTTAAAAAGGCGTAACGGTATCAGCAAGATTTGCTTTTGTTTGCCTGCAACATTGATCTTGTTTTATGGTATATAACATATGAATTATTGGGTACCCTGAGTAGAACCTGCACGAGATCTATTTTGAATTTTTTCCTTCACAACAGATTTTTCTTCTTTTTTTTTTGAGGTTGGTAAAACAGGAATGAAAGCAATCGTTTTGGGATAGAAAGTCGTTTGTTCAGTTGGTATTTTGGAAATTTTTGATAGTGTTCTGTTTGAGGTTGGTATACCAGGTTCACTATTTGTTGTTTTCACTATGTTCACTTCATTGGTTTCCGCTTCTTCCAAGTCATTCGCAGAATATTTCTCTCCATCCAGAAGTACCTAGTATGTTTCCTTTTATGTAGCAATTTATATGGTTATTAGCTTTCGCTAGACTTAGATGTTTTCTAAAGATTTTGTACTCTTCTCTCTGAGTGAGTGTTAAGTCATGAGCTATGCTTACGTGAGTACCTTCGAGATTTTTCGCGTTTTTAAGTACTGCTAATTTTTTCAAGTATGAAACAATTTCAATAGGGGATCGTTCTTTCCTACCCAAAGAGTAGATATTATTTTTTGTTACGTTCACTGATAGTCCAGGGAAGATAGAGAAAATTAAATGAATTTGGCCGTGCAGCAGATATCGAGATGGAGTTTTCTGCATTATGTTCAGGATGATCACAGAAAACGAGTCTATATGGTCTGGTTAATCCGTTTTTGGAAAAATGTCTTCTGGGCCGGAAAATGCATTTTCCAAATGCATCACTACTTGTACCATTATAGGAACGACTGGAAACTCGGAAAAATCGCTCGGAAATTGTTACTCAGGGGTTTTCAGGCCCGCCGAACTCGATTCTGGCATTAGAATTACCCGAGAACGCTCTGGGGTGGCTCTGCAGGAAGTGCGGGGGTGGTGAATTGGGGAGAAATTGCAGCGTGCATGGAAATCGATCCAAACTCGTTACTCGGGAGTTTTTGGGGATGCCGAATTCAATTCTGTCATTGGAATTATCCGGGGGCGCACGGGGGTGGCTCTGCGTGGGGTTCGGGGGTGGTTAATTGGGGGAGAAATTGCAACGTGCATGGAAATCGCTCCAAACTCGTTACTCGGGGGTTTTCGAGGATGACGAATTCAATTCTAGAATTAGATTTTTCCGAGGCCGGTCGGGGCCTCTCTGTGAGGGGGGCAGCGTCCATGAATGGTAAAGGAGAAGGTGAAAAATCACAAATTATGAAAATAATACTTTATTCAAATAACAGATAGGAGTTTCTATTAATCTGGAATTATTCATTATAAACTTCAATTTTTAACTAAAATACTAAACATCTTTTTCGAACACCTTCTTCGTCTTCTTCCTGTTCTTCATCTTCTCTCCCTCCTGAATTTGCTTCCTCTCCTTCATGTTCTTCCTCGTCACTACTCTCGGCCTCATTGGAAGCGTCTTTTTGATTTGAGCGATTGCCATCGCAATGGTTGCATGCAAGTGAGCACTCCAACCCACTTCGGCGGCACCCGCACCTCGGGCCACAGTCGGTTTCACAAGAGCAAGAAATTTTGCTCAAAATTTCCTCGGGACCGACTTCCTGGGTCATGGTGACAGGACGCCGACTGCGCGCGGAAACTGAAGCCATATTTTTTCTCTTCAGTCGATACCGAATACTTCTGTTTGCGCCGGTCCCGGTGGTAACGATACTCTACTCTCTAGCTTTGGCGTCTTTTTCAAATCCAGTTTCGAGGCACAAAAGACTCCCAAGACAATTGTTTTTATAATTTTTGTTATATTTATTTTTTTAATATTCCATCAAATTTTTATTATTCATATCCCCGGTGAAATCTTATGTCTGATTGCCATGGACGCTGACAGTCCCCCCCCCCCAAACAACCTCACAGAGAGGCCCCAAACGGCCCCGGAAAAATCTAATGCTAGAATTGAATTCGTCATCCCCGAAAACACCCGAGTAACGAGTTTGGAGCGATTTCCATGCACGCTGCAATTTTTCCCCCAATTAACCACCCCCGCACCCCCCGCAGAGCCGCCACCGGGTAATTATAATGCCAGAAACAATTTCCGAGTGATTTTTCCGAGTTTCCAGTCGTTCCTATAATAGTGCAAGTGGTGATGCAATTGGAAAATGCATTTTCCGGCCCAGAAGGCTTTTTTCCAAAAACGGATTAACCAGACCATATAGACTCGTTTTTTGTGATCTTCCTGAACACAATGCAGAAAACTGATAAGATATAAGATAAATAAATATATATATATATATATATATATATATATATATATATATATATATGTATATATATACATATATATATATATATATATATATATATATATATATATATATATATATATATAATTATATATATATTAATATCACAGTCGTACTTATTTGTATTCAGAAGGTAAGGGAATCGACTAGAAGTTGAAAATTACTCTCTTTATTCCATGCCAGCTTTCGAAAACCTTTTTTTTTCTTCTTCAGGGCTACTACAAAGGCAGTTAATAATTAGCATTGGTTTTTTTATAATTTTTAAAATTGCTAATGAACTTACGGAAAATGAGATCAACAATGTTTCTCTGTTATCGTGCGAATGATCATTAGATTGGCTAAAATAAAATTATACTATATTAATATCACAACAGTAAACTTATCTCATAAAAACACAGTGACAATTGACATCACTTGATCAATAAAACATATGACAGAATTTCTAATGTAAATTTACACAGAGATCATAGGCTAGACAAATTGTTTCTTTTTCTTAGCAGTTGACAATAGAAAAGTATATATGTTACTTAAATTCTGCACATCCGATTTTTTATGTATGCTATTATGTTCACGTTGTATGTGTATCATCTCCATAATTAATCTTTTATTGTAACTAGAAGTTTTATCTAAAATCTCTATACTCTCTAATATATATATATATATATATATATATATATATATATATATATATATATATATATATATATATACAGGCTTTTCAAACTCAAGTCGGCACTATTGCTAACTTCGAAATTATTGGAGCTACAAAGTCTGTTAAATTGGCAAACTAGTAGTATTTTTCTTGTTGATTACGATAGTGAAAACGTAACAAAAATCGGACAGCACGTACAGAGTTATGTCAAAAATTTGAATTTCTTTAAATGGCACACCCAGTATACAATAATTTCAGTCGATAGGACATTTAATTCTGAACAAAAATTGTTCGATGAATGTTTATCCGAAAGTCAAAAACGACAAACTTATTGATGATTTTTCGTCAAAGTGGCTGTTATTTCATAAACAAAATTCATTTATTTGACAACTGCAATGAAGATTAAAATATCGAATTTAAATTTTGGTAGTAAACATTTTACAGTTTGTGTTTTTCAACTGGAAAAATTCCTTTCACGCAATCAGAAAAATGTAATATGATGAAAAGTTATATAGTTTGTCAAAAAAATAGCCACTGAGCTCGCGAACGTTATGGTGATTTGTTTCCCCTGTGTTACTTGCCAGATTGAAGATACTTTTCGAATGAAAATATGTTCATGAAGGCTAGAACCAATAAATAATTCATAATAAAAGATTCAACTGAAATTTACGTCTTAGCTTACATTGAAGCTCAACCTATCAATTCAACTAGCGATTTAATCCAAGAAAGTGGACTATCCACAATATTCTAAAAAAGCATAAGTTTATGCCGTTTAGGTACAGACCTATACAGACGCCGGCTCCAGGTGATCAAGAAAGACGCGTCCAGTTTTGTCAGCTTAATTCTTTGGATAGACTAATCAAATTTCTCCTATAGGGGAATAACAGAAAAAGCAGGCATTATCGGAGAAAATCCATCGCTCGTCCGTCTTTGTAACCAGAGACGCTTAGGCCCGGTTGTACAGTCACGGTTTAAGCCAAGCTCAAGGTTGAACTTGGTTTAAATGAGACTGTAACGTTGCACAGAGCTAGTTCAACGCAAAGCTTGGTTCACCGGCTGTCAAATTATGCGGTTCAGCTGAACCATCAAATTCAGGCGCTTAAACCGAGCTCAAAGATAATATAACCTCACTCCTTGTATCAAATTGTTGGAAAGGTAGAGGTATCATCATATTAGATTATATTTTTGTCAAAATAATTTGAAATAAAAATAATGGCGCATTAGCTACATGATAATCTTCAGGAACTAACAGACGATGAGGACTTTGCTGAAATAGTAGAAGTATTAAATAATGCTGGAAGACAACCAAAGAAATATAGAGATAGAATGGACCATTTTGTTGTATGGAAGAAACTGCAGTTAATTTTGTTGATAATGTAAATTTTCAACCTCACATGAATGCTAACAAAATTCATAATATCAATAATGTTGTGAGGCATCAATTAATAAATTACTTCAGAGAACTGTAGAAATAAATTGTTTCTTTATTTGAGAAATATATGTTAGAATCCTATGTAAGCTTCTTCTAATGATTACATAATGATGGGCATAAAAATTTGAATTCCATATCATAATCATAAAAAGTTTTTTGTAGTAGGTACTTTTATTTCATTTATTATTATTATTAACTTTTTTATTAACAATTTATTTACTATTATTATTAACTTTTTTATTAACAAATCCACCTATTATACAACACAATAAATTAACATTGGTCATTTTAAATTCTTTTTAATTTTTAAAGCATAATATGCTTCTCTATTGATAAATTTTCCATTCGTAACTTATTTCACTCAATTATTCCATCTCTATTTTTAATTTAATTATTTTTTCTGAGTAAGACTTTCGGCTTTAATTCATTTTAAAAAGATACAGCTTGGCGTACCGTTTCACAATGCAACATACAAATTCCGTGTCCGTTTTCAAAATTCAAATTAACATAAATCACAACATATCTGCAACTGCTGCTCTGCATTCAGCAACGACAAAAAAATTAACAGCGCATGTGCAAACGATACCAACATAACACATATTTTCTTGAACTCGGTTTAGTAAAGCTAGTCTTCAAAATAACCTGTACAACTGAAAGCTATTATTGAACCGAGTTCATCCTTGAGCCTAGCTCAGTAGAACCATGGCTTAAACCGCTACTGTACAACCGGGCCTTAGTGTTAATGTTTGGTGTGGCTTGATCGGCTCAAGAATATTAGGCCCTATATTCTATCAAGGTGCATTAACTGGCGATATGTAGGTACGTCGAAATGATAACCTTTCAGATTTCTTGAACATTTTTTTTTTTGAAAAATATTTTTTATGGCAGATATTTATCAACCAACCTTCTCGATCACCAGACGTTACCCCTATGAATTTTTTCTTTTTAGCGTATTGGAAAGATGTGGTATATAAAAGGCGGTAAGATAATCTTGAGAATCTCCAGCAAGGTATCACTTATGCTATCAATAATATGGCTCGTAGATTCATTGCGAGAACCACTAGAAGCGTTTACAAGCGGCCTCAAAAATGCTTGAAGCAAGACGGAAGTGGTTTTGAGCTTCTAGTTTGAATTTTGTTATTTTTGAGAAGTTTCTGGAATAATTTAAAATAAAAATACTGTTTAACATCGTAGATATTCTTTTTACTTTATGACAAAGTAAAGTTATGGCAAACTATACCACAACCTCTAACACAGGCTCTTTGACGAATATTTTTTTAAAATTTTTTACTTTAGGACAAAAGGTCATTCAACAATTTTTGTTCAAAATTGAATTTGCTATCGACTGAAGGTATTGTAGACAGGGTGTCCTATTTAGAAATTTCGAAGTTTTTGACATAACTCTTGAACGCATGGTCTAATTTTTTTCCGGTTTCATCATCATAATCGGCTAGAAAAATACTACCACTAGCTTCAATAATTTTGAAGTTTTACATCAGTCAGCCCTGCTTCTCACAGACTTGATATCATAGAAATTTCTCTATTTCAGTCTAGCGAACTTCAACCTTCAACTCTATCTTAGAAAATAATGTAGATTTCGCAGTTTTGCCGAAAGTTTCGACGTTTTTCCAACAACAAGAAAATTAATGTTTTCTTCCCTGTTGAAAATAGCAGATAGTGCGTTGGTTAGTTCAATTCTTTCACTTTCGAAATATTTTTTGGTTAATGAGTTCATATGAGCCTAAACGATGAATAATAATTATCTTTCAATTCAGTATTGATTTTTCTAGGAATCATTAAAGCTCTAAGATGAAATCATTTCGAACTGAAGAATTCAATAAAACAATGGGCTCAGGATGAACATTTAATTGAGAAAATTAATACTATTTTTCATCTTCATAACTACTTATTAAACAGCATATTACTAATTATCAGATAAAGATTCATTCTTCGTTATGATATCTCAGATTTCAATAATATAGGTTTTATTCTTCGTGTTATAAATATTGTAAATATCACACAAAAACTATTCCGAGTTTTGCAGTAATTGATTATACGTATAGTTTTCGCATCAATGATTTTTTTTACCATGGACATTGTTTTAAGTCAGCTTACTTTTTTTGAAATTCTCTTCATGAAGTTGACCTCATTTTTTCGTGGAAAAATGTTGATTATATGGCTCTGTTCCTTTTGTTTCTATTTTAATTTATTAATTATATACATCATGGCCACTTGTATAGTTGAAATATATAATTACACCAATTATCATGCCATCAACCTCAATTATTTTCATAACTGATTGAGGTGTTATGTAGTATGATATGTTATGTATTTATAATCACATTATTGAATTTTCAGTTTCCGCGTTGTTCTATCGTTCAATTAATCAATTCAATGTTTTTTTTACTTAGTGAAGCTATATGGTTTATTTAATCAATATTTTTAACCACTAAAACTAAAAACAAAACAACAACAAAGCGGGAATTGAACCCACCAACTCCACGCCAGAGACGGCATATTATACCTCTACACTTTGTACTAATTCAGTTCCAAGCATTATGTAGCAAAGTATATGGTAATTAACTAACGTTAAATAAATTAAATATTAAATGTGTTTATGTTCAGATATATTTCTTTAGAGTTCAAAAATGTTTCGATTTCCAGGCAAGTTATGTAAAACAATCAATTCCAAGTATTATGTAGTGTGTACGTGATAATTGAGAAACATTAAATGAATTAGATTTTAAAAGTTTTTATATTGTTCAGTTAGTTTAGACATTGAAAATCGAAAATTTAACAATAATAATATTGAATTTTGCCTTATGCTTGTGAAAAAAATTCCAAATCTTCTGCAAACTGGAAGTAGTATTAAATATCACGTATCAAATTTGCAACCAATTTAAGGGCACGGAACATTTTTTTAAATTCAAAATTAACGTTTTTTTTTGATAAACTGACCAAGAAAAATTACAAAAGTTATGCAAACTTGATAGATACTTCGGAAAAATATATCGAACAGTTGTATACATTTGCAATCTTTTGATCTATTCTGACGCATTTGCAAATTTGCAACCTTGTACGCGGTCCGGAACTTTATGCAATTTACTAAACTATAAAAATCCAAAAATCATATTTTTGCAAATTGCATAAAGTTCCGGACCTCGTACAAGGTTGCAAATTTGCAAATGCATCAGATAGATATTTTCTGGATTTGCAACCAAGTTTCAAAACTTTTGTAATTATTTCGAGATCATCTTGCACGGAAAAATCACCACGAATTAAAAAAATTATAAATAAACATGTTTCGGTCAACGTAAAAGGTTGTAAATTTATACAACTGTTCGGTATATTTTTCCGAAGTATCTGTCAAGTTTGCAGATTTTTTGGAATTTTTTTGGTCAGTTTATCAAAGAAAAACGTTAATTTTGAATAAAAAAAATTTCCGTACCCAAATTGGTTGCATGAATATGAAATAATATATTTGATACTACTCGAAGTTTGCAGAACTTTTGGAATTTTTTTCACAAACATAAGACAACATTCAATGTTATTGCAATTTTAACAATGTTCCGGACTTCGGAAAAGGTTGCAAAATTTCATAGTTCGTTTTTATCTCTTTCCCAACCCTACATTGAAGTTTGAAAACTTTTGGAATTATTGTCAATTGATTATCTAAACTGACTAGCCTAATATTCTTCTTTACAGTTCAAGAATGTTTCGATTTCCAGGCAAGTTATGTAAAAAAATTAATTTTCCTGCAATCGCACGCGAAGCGAGTATTTCGCGTTCGCACTACAGTCCGCGAAATTTAATTTCGCGGCCGTTACCCATAGCAACGGCCGCCAAACGTCACTTCAACATACATAGAATAAATGCTCCATAAAGTTGAACTTTTTACAACTTTTGATTTCTGCATAAGATATGCTAATAAAATGTTTTCAGACATCATCTTAACATTCTATTTGTCACACCAATATTTAAACTCGCTGTAACATTTTTCGTACTGCCGTTTAGATTTTTGAGGTTTTAAATCGGAAAGTGCCGAGTTTACAATACTTTTTAACTGTGGAGGAGTGCAAGATACCGAAATATCACTATCATTGTCAGACATATTTGCGTTCTGTCAAGAAATGTCAAAATATTTTGTATATATTCGAACATGGTCATTTCTATAGCAACGCTGTGACTTGTTAATTACTGTTGATTTTAAAGCACTAATATTTTTATTTCCAATTGTCTAGTTAAATAATTTTGTCGATTGCACGAAAAATAGTGTGTGTATACAAATAACTATTCCAAGTATTATGTGAGTACGTGATAACCAACAAACATTGAAGAAATTAAATTTTAAAAGTGTTTATGTTGTTCAAATATTCTTCTTTAGAGTTCAAGAATGTGTTTATTTCTAGGCACATTATATAAAAAAATACGGATACCCAGTGGAAAACTATTGGGTAAAGACGAATGATGGATATGTTTTATACTTACTAAGAATACCTTTTGGAAAGAATCGAAGGGTTAATCAGAATCGTCCCCCAGTTTTGATAATGCACGGATTGCTTTCATCGTCCCAAGATTGGGTGGCCTATGGGGAAAATCGATCACTGCCGTATTTTTGCGTTGAAAATGGATACGATGTATGGTTGGGAAATTTTAGAGGAGCTTCTGGTTCAGTAAATCATGTGTTCTTAAATCCCCGAAAGGATTCGGCAAAATTTTGGGATATAAGGTATATATGCCAGTATTTTAATTACTCTTAGCTTAAGCACGAAACAGTATGTATAAATTCAACTAATGAAATTTGAAAACTCAATTTAAATGCATATTTAGCTATGAACAACATGGATAAGATTTTTATCTAATTATTATATTCGAATAAGTTTACAATAAAATACAATATTAAGAGATCAAATATTCCTAAGCTTTTTGAACATAAATATATCAGTAAGATAATTAGTAAAAACATTTCACCAACATGATTTATGTACTATTAATTATAACATTTTGCTTTTAAAAATTTATCCCTGTTCTTAATGCTAAGAAAAATTTTCCTGTTATACTCATTATAATACAACTGAAGCCCACTATTTACATTGCATTATTATAACATATTGCATCATTTTCAACGTTTATGGTAAATCATCGCCTACCGCAAAGATTCTCGAAGAATCGAAGCCAGACAAATATGGAACGTTCGAGAAACATCGTTTATGGCAATGATAACTTATCAACTGTAAACTACAGAAGCTTCGAGAACAATCGATATTGAAAGAGAGAGTTCTAGAAAATATCTCGCCGGATATATAAAAGCGGCCGTAGGTCGAGCAGGGCAGTTTAATTCTGATGCACGCGACGAAATAAATAAAATGGAAATAAATAGACTTTGGTACATAAATAAGTTGAGTGATTAGTTAGTGTTGGCAGAAGAAGGTATTTAGCGTGGGTGCAGGAATGTAGCAGTTTACCGTCATGCCATTTGGACTTTGCAATGCTCCGGAAACTTTTGAAAGGCTCATGGAAATGGTTTTGAAGGAATTAACTTGGATGACATGCTTGGTCCAACTTGACCACATCATTGTGGTCAGGAAATCATCCGAAGACCACATGAGGAATCTGAAGGAAGTATTTCCACGCCTAAAAAGTTCCGGCCTGAAGCTTAGCCCGAAGAAATGACATATGTTCCAAAGAGAGGGGCAGTATCTGGGCCATGTCTTCTCTAGTCAAGGAGTACCAGTGGACCAACAAAATGTGAAGACGGTGCGAGAATAGCCAATCCCAAATAATAAACATGATTCAAGAAGCTTTCTTGCTTCTATCGTCAATACGTACCAGGATTCGCGAAGGTTGCCAAGCCTTTGACGCGATTAACAGAAGGAGAGACGCGATTCCAATGGGATGACGAGTGGCAAGTAGCCTTTGAGTACCTGAAGAAGGCATTAACCAGTGCGCCAGTTATCCTCTTCCGGATGGTGGATTTATTCTGGACTCTGACGCCAGAAACAAAAAACTGGAAGCTGTTTTGTCCTAGATTCAAGAAGGAAAAGAGAAAGTTATTGGGTACTTCAGCAAAACTTTATCCAAATCAGAATGATATTACTGCGTTACTCGACAAGAATTGTTGGCGGTGGTGAAAGCAGTCGAACACTTCTATAAGTACCTGTATGAAAGAAAATTTTCGTTGAGAACAGACCATGCTGCCTTACAATGACTTTGGAAACTCAAGAACCCTGAAGTACAGGTAGCAAGATGGATTGAGAAACTACAGTAGTTCGACTTTGACACAGAACATCGGGCTGGGATCATTCATAGAAATTCTGATGCTTTGTCAAGAAGACCATGCCTCAAGGATTGCAAACATTGCACTAGGGTCGAGGAAAAGCATGTGTTCATTCGAAAGACTACAGTCGTGAATTATTATTGATAGTCTGTCAACAAGACCAGGAAGGAGACCCAGATTTAAAGCTCATCATTAACTGGATGAAGAGCAACAGCAGACTAACATGGCAAGAAATCGCCCAATTTTCGGCGAAGGTGAAATCGTACTGGGCCCAATGTAATTCTAGCATCTTAGGTGACGAACTTCTGAAGCGTATTCTGAAGAATCCAGAAGAAGTGGGATCTCAGAAACAATGTACCATAGGTGCTGCGGGAATTCCATGATGGAGACAGTGGAGGGCATCTAGGGGTGACAAGGAAGCTCGGTAGAATTAGGGAGCTGTTTTATTGAGTCAACTGCCAACTCGATTGGAAGGAATGGTGTAAAAAGTGTGCCGTTTGCGCAACAAGAAATGGGCCCCAGAAATGCCTGAATGCAGAAAGGCAGCAGAAGCATTCTCTATATGATAAAGAAGCGGTTATCTTCTCAAAAGCCAGACAACTGTAATATATGGAAAGTACTAGAGAATTTGAATTTTTCCCAAGGATATCGTGAATCTTGCAAAGCTTGCTTGTGGACTTGACGGTTTAGACTGGATAATAATTAGAAGTATTCTAGAAGTTATCTTCAGATTTAGAGGCATACACATTCTTGCCTGCTGTCACAACCCTAGAATAACACCTGAGACTGCTACTTCTATATAGTGTTCAGTAGGACATACAAGAGGCAGTACATTTGTCCCGTACATGACGTTAAAATGTAAGAGCGGCTCAACATATATTGTACTGCTTCAAATTTTATGTCGCGCTACTCACTCTCCGTCTCCGTAAAACTATAGGATGAGACAAAGAGGGAGTGAGGACGCATGCTACAAATTTTATGCATTACTGCGTTTCGAGACTCGGGCGATAAGGAAATAGACTATGACGCACGTATTGAAGCGAGTGTTTTGCTTTTGAATATCCTAACCCCAACGTACGTATCGACGAGCTTCGGTTCGCCTCGCGTCATTTGAAGTGGGACATTGTACTGACTCAGTACAAAAAAGAGGCTATTCTTACAAACTCTTTTTCATGTCGTGTCCTACCCAACACTACTTCTATAGGACGTCAGAATGCAAGTTTGGTCGCCTATGCAAATATCGTCATGGAGAGGACAATTTCACCTTTCGGACTTTTCGGGACGAAAATGTCTTAAGACTGGGACAGTGTAGGGAGTACCCTCTCCATCATTTTCATCGTCTATATTGAATCATCGCCTACCACAAAGATACTCGAACAATCCAAGCTTTGAACGTTCGAGAAACATCGTTTATGGCTATGATGACTTATCGACTGTTAACTACAGAAACTTTGAGAACAATCGAGATTAGAAGGGAGAGTTCTAGAAAATATCCCGCCAAATATATAAGACCGACTGTAGTTAGAGCAGGGGCACCAAGCTAATGAGTCGAGTACTTAGGTACGCTGGCTAGTATTTCGGAGTTCTCGGGTTCAAACCTCGGGCCAACTGGTCTGCCATGGGTTTTTTTTAGAGGTTTCCTCATGGTAATGTAAGTCACTGCTTTCATACTTGGCGAATGCAGGGCCAGTATTAATCCTCTGAACTCTACCCACACTTCCTATGTTCCATAAATATCCCGTCTCACCTATAATGCACTTGTACATACAAGCGTATCCTCTGATCTGGCTGAAGGAGTTAATCTCAAACTCAAGCTGCGCGCCTACCTGACACATACTTCAGAGGGGAATGAACACTTCTGTTCGAGCAGGGGCAGTTTAATTCTGATGCTCTCGACGAAATAAATAAAGTGGAAATATGTATATATACTTGAAATAAATAATGGTTAAATGATTTTCGAGCATTGCGCATCTCTGCAGCCACTCCAAATTCAGTTTGAATACTCAAAGATTGTATATTAATTCGATTGATCATAGGAAGATGCAATTTGCGGGTTCCTTATGTATTTTCTTTCCGTCCATATTTGTATGCAGAATTAAGATATGTTTTTAAAAGTTAACAAGCTTTGTGCATCTCTTCAGACCAGTCAAATTGGCTTAGGGAGTTAAGAATTTGTTTTTTATATCTTATAGCTGGACAGAATTGGGGGTATATGATCTAACTGCTCTTATTGATTTCATCTTGGAGAAAACTAAACATAAAAAATTATTTTATATTGGACATTCCCAAGCTGGAAGTTCTTTTTTCACCATGGTCTCCGAACGTCCAGAATACAACAGAAAAATCCGACTAGCAAATGTTCTAGCTACTGTTTCTCAGTTGAGTCATCCTACAAATAAATGGATTATAGCCATTGCAAGTTTATGGAAGGCATTAAGGGTAAGAAAATCAAATCAAATCATCTTTATTTGTGTCAATATACAATTGTATTTACACGCGTCCAGTACAAAATTAAATCACTATCAAGGTGAAAAATAGAAATAAAAGATAGTAAAAGAAGATTGAGAAAAATTCACTAAAATTAAAATTTTTAAAATTATAGGGAGCTGCATCAATTAAGATTTTTTTCATTTCATTTTTGAAATGGTTCAGTGTAAGAGACCTCCAGCTTGAAGGTAACTTTTTATACAACTTGAATGCTAAAAAATTTGGACCATTCTGTGATCTCCCCAGTCTATATCTTTGTACATATATATCATCCTTATTCCTGGTGTCATATGAGTGGTTATCACAATTCAGCTGCCATTTATCTCTACTCGAGTGGGCGTACATGAGACATTCTAAAATAAATAAGCCAAGTAGAGTTCGAATATTTAAATATTTAAAAGATTGTCTACAATCCTCTCTACACTCGAGATCACCAATTATTCTTATCGCTCTTCTCTGCAATCCAAACATTCTATCAAACCCAGCACAATGTCCCCAGACCAGAATGCCATATCTCAGATGAGCCTCACACAGTGCGAAGTAAGCCGATCTTAACACACCCCTAGACAGTGAAGCGCTCATGGCTCTCAAAGCAAATATATTTCTCAATACTTTAGCTGCCAGAAAATCAACATGGGCATTCCATGTAAGTCTGGCATCCATGCATAATCCAAGAAACCTAACACTCCTCGGCTGGCCTAAGAGTAAAAATCACTTTCTCAGTTTTACCGTCATTCACGCAAAGACCATTCCCCGAGAACCATCTCTAAGCACTCGAGTGCGATATTTCACTAAGCTCTGTCCCCTCATTTAAATCTCTGCTCGAAACACTGATAGTTGTATCATCAGCAAACAAAATTGTTAGGCAGTGATCTAAGTAGTCAGGAAAATCGTTAATATATATTAAAAAAAGTATAGCACACAATATTGAGCCTTGTGGTACTCCAAAAGTAATGTTTACCTTACTGGACCAATTATCACTTACAGAGGCAGCTTGATGCCTGTTGTTCAAGAAAGATCGAATGAGCTAAATACTGGTATTGTCAAAGCCATAGTGTTCGAGCTTTTCAAGGAGAATTAATATAAAATATTTGAATTAGTATGAGAATTTGTCATTCAAGAACTGTCAGTTTCATAATGAGACATCGATATTATTTCAGAATATCACTCGCGCACTTGGAATCTATGAAGTGCCCGCAACTAATATTTTGATGTCTCTCGGAAAAACATTTTGTCCTTCAAGCAATCCAGTGTCAGATCTTTGTATTACATTTCTATTTCTATTCAATGGTTATGATTTCCAAGGGCAGTTACCGAAAGTAAGTAAAATTCAATGAAATCGTATAATATAATATTGTGAGAAATATCCAATACTTGGCGAGTACTGGAAAGAATCTTTCAAGTAATTACATAATTTCAGGACCTGTTACCAGATTTGTTCAACAATTATCCAAGCTCTGCTTCTTTAACACAAGTTATTCATTTATTACAACTTTTCGAAAGCCGTAAGTACCGTGATATTACAGTTTTCCGAATGGAAAATCATTTATATAATACTTTCATTAAACTTACTATCAGCGTTTATTCACACAGATATAAATATATATATATATATATATATATATATATATATATATATATATATATATATATATATATATATATATATATATATATATATATATATATATATATATATATATATATATATATAATATATAATATATATATATATATATATATATTTATATATATATATATATATATATATATATATATAAAATATATATATATATATATATATATATATATATATATATATATATATATAAATATATATATATATATATATATATAAAATATATATATATATATATATATATATATATATATATATATATATATATATATTTATATATATATATATATATATATATATATATATATATATATATATATATATATATACGTATAAAAATGAGCTATTTTTGAAAAATCACATTTTTAACACATAATTATTAGTAGGTATATGTGTGTATTAAATAATGTATTTGATTGAAAATAGTATATATGCACATAATAAAAAATTCAATTTCCATATTAACTTTCACCAATAATTAGTATTAATTAGATATCTTCAACCTAGTCTGATTGAATGCTGTCGAAAAATGTTATAATTTTTAAGAGATTGGCAGATTCTAAAGATTGTTGATCAAAGTTTTACAAGTGCCACTCAAAAATAAATTAAATTATAACAACATCTAAATTAAAATGTTCATACAAGTTTATGTCCAACAAGCAATCGAAAATAAGAAAAAGCTAACCGATGTTTCACCTTTCCTATCACTCATTGACTCATTTTATCATTACTATTATGAGTTCAAACAGTGACAATTTGACCTCATGAAGATTTACACAACGAAGTATTCACTTCTCACCATCATAGATCGAGTATTTCTAACCCGAAGCCTGAACTCAAATATCTTGAAGTCATCTGCTTCGCGAATAATAGTAGTTGTATTCTGAATATACGTATTATGTTGAAGGTTGATATTTCATATTTCAGGAAGATGGCAAAAATTTGATTATGGCCCAACAGAAAATTTCAAACGGTATGGGATACAAATACCACCTCTTTATGACACATCTTGCGCAACAGCACCTGTAGCCTACTATCATTCTACATACGATGTATATACAAATATTCAGGTAAATAAATAATACCTAACTATAAGAACATAAGATATTAGTTGAATGTTGAGAGAAAAAATTTTCATCTTCAATATATATATATATAAATATATATATATATATATATATATATATATATATATATATATATATATATATATATATATATATATATATATATATATATATATACACTAGCTCACCCAGCCATTCGATGCAATCGAATTAATAGCAACTAATAAACCTTAAAATAGTTCAGCCGATTTTAAATCATAAATTGAGAATAATTTTTTGTTCAACTTTTTTCAATAATCTCGGAAAAATATGAGCAAGGTGTCATTCGATTCGGAATAAAAATTTTTTTTTATAATTTCAATAATTCCTCTTTTTATTATCGAAAGCTGGAAATAAAAATGGTTTTTTCAATTTTCGTCTCCTAGTGTATGAAAAATTTATAAACAAATGCGTTGTTCATAGGAGAATTGAAAAAAATTTTATGATTCATAATTATTTTTTTTTTAGCAAATACGTAAATTATTAATAAAACAATGAAAAATATAATTTTTCAAATTTTCTCGAGCGGGATCTATTCAGAACCTATTCAAAACTAACTTCAAGAAAGAAAAAAAAAATCTCAGATCTACAGTTCAACATCTATCACACTTTCAATGTTCTTGTTCAAGCAGCAAAAAATTATTGAGTAACTATTATCGAATTAATTGAAAAATCGCGATAAAAATCATTTGCTACCGAATAATTGCTCTATCCAGTTAGTTCCTGATTTTTTTAAATTCTTAATTTTTGTATTTGATATGGTTAAATGATGTTTATTGTAAAGTGTCCATTGGGCGTGTTTTGTGCAAGCCGCTTTCGTCGTATTTTTACCCCTCTGAGAAAATTATAATTATTGATCCTACAGTTCCAACAGTTAGGACTTTGTTTTAGGAAATTTTCTTATGTTTTTGAATATTTTTTTAGATATCAAAAATCTCAATTGGATTTTGAGATATTTGCAAAAAAACTAACCCCCATATTTTTCTTTCAGTAAATTGTTTATAACTATTACAATTTTCACGAGCGGAATTTTTTTTTTCAAAAAATAGTTGCATTCTATTTCATATGGAATAACGAATTTCTCATGTTTTTCCGAGACTGAAAAAAGTTGAACAAAACAGCACTTGTTGACAAGACTATTCCTCCAAAGTTTGAAAGTGATGGTAAAGTATCGGAATATTGAATTTACTCATTCATATTTCATTAATGATAACAGGCTATTTTGTAGTTTTTTTTATGTTTGAACAACGAATTTATTGATAATTTAACGATTAGTCACTACGAAAAATAGCCTGGTATTACTGATATATATATATATATATATATATATATATATATATATATATATATATATATATATATATATATATATATATATATATATATATATATATATATATATATATATATATATATATATAGTCAGGGGCGGCTATTCAAAGGCGGCTAGGGAGGCTAAGCCGCCTCCTCAATAATATTCCGTGTATCACTACTAAATTATATTGAATAGTCAGCATTCAGCATAATCATATTAATCAAAATCATATTATTTTATGCACCTACCTTCCTTTCAACCTACATTATATAATATAATTTATTAGTTACGATAAAAGAGATTTACATTTACTGCTTACTGCATTTCATTCATTTCAAGATTTTATATCAACAGTGACAATGCTGCAGAGGCTTAATAAGGTATAGACACTTTCATTATTCCTTATGTCATGTGAGAGAGAAAAGGAAACGCTGCGAATAAATATACCTTATTCACTTCATTGTTCATAGAAAACACGGGTAAAAGCAACACAGATTGAAGCTAGCTGCTCGGTTCAAAAAGGATGCATTAATTCTCACACAATGTCAACCAATCACAACTATAGGCATTCGGGTAAAATCGAGTGAATTCGTTGGAAAGCATTAATTGTAGTCACTAGTGGACGAAAACAGTTTGTGTTGGTTTTATTTAATTTATTTTGCTGGCGTATTGTTTTTAAAATGAGTTCGGTTACTGAAGTTAATTTCAAAAATTTCAATGGTGACTAACTAGAATATTTGTTATCCCATAAGTTTAGTGCACTAAGTTATGACGATAAAGTTTTAATAAAAACATTGCGACCTACCCCGCAATTAAACAATTTGGTGCAGCGTGACAAACAACAGAATCGCGTTTTTAATATCAGAAATTATGAGAGACATCCTTGGCTAACCGGATCACAGGTGAAAAATAAATTATTTTGTTGGCAGTGTTGTGGTACTTTTTACTAGGGAAAATCTCTGTTTTATTGTAATCTATTTTTGGGAGGGTCCAATTTTATTTTTGGCAAAAAAAAACTCTCACCTCCCCATTGGTTCTTGCTGGGCAACAATTGATTAATTCCTTGAATAGGTAACAAATTCTTGAAGTAGGTAGGTAGGTACCTATTTTGTGAAAGAAAAACAATTGATGAATAGATGAATTGATTACTTGGCTGAGAAGAGTTTTTGTGAATATTGTGAATAGGAGTTGTAGGTCTCAAGGTAGACACTCGAAAGTGAAAACAATTTTTTCGTAAAGAAATTAATAATTTAGAGTGCTTGTTTTACTTTGATTTTCTTTAAATTATAAGGCGGTTGACCTTAAAATCCTAAAAATTTTCGCCTATGGTTCATTTTTCAACAACTCTTGTAGCCTCCTTAAACCAACACCTCACGAGCCGCCATTGATATATATATATATATATATATATATATATATATATATATATATATATATATATATATATATATATATATATTAATATATATATATATATTATATATATATATATATATATATTATATATATATATATATATATATATATATATCGTATTAAGATATTATATAATAATATATATATAGATATATATATATATTATAATTATAGTAAATATAATTCTTATATATATATATAATATATTAAATAATTATATATATATTATATGATATCATTAACTATATAAAGATTCTTATCCATAATCACCCTGCAGGGTAAACACATATCAGAATTCAAAGAACCACATAATTTCTAGAAAGAATACTAATGACACGAGAACAAATCATAGCGCATCGGAAACCGATACGAATCTCAGTTCAGAAAAAACAGAAATGCCAGTTGCCGAAAACTCATGTCACTTCACACCAATAGGAGGCCACCATAGATGCGAAGTTCTGTAACGTGTGAATTCTCCCTGAATTGAATGAATGAATAGGAATTCCATATGGTAGTCTCATCAAAATAACTCCTTTTGAGGTTTAATTTCATTAATCATCGATTTTTAAAATGGGGGGGGGTGGGGGGGGGGGGGGGTGGGGGGGGGGGGGGGTGGGGGGGGGGGGGGGTGGGGGGGGGGGGGGGTGGGGGGGGGGGGGGGTGGGGGGGGGAATCTGGATCATCTTCAAAGGGATTCTCCTCACCTATTTCTGCTTCTTCGGCGATCGGCATATGAGATACACCCTCATCCTCGAACGTTGCTGAATTCAAGCAGGACTGACCTGGCAATTGAGGCAAATTGTTGAACATTTCATATCTACTTCCCAGCAGCTGCACATTCCTGTGAACCCCTTCTTACATCTGCAGGACACTTTGTTAAGGATTTCAGCTGGAGCTGGACCTTTGGTGTTCGTGGTGGGGAACCAAAGTCCGTCCTCTTCCAACCCCAACTAAGAGGATTCTTTGATATATCATACCAATCCTAGATTTGGAGGTAGGCCCATAGAATATGTTGGGCGTAGGCTGCATTTGTTGGCGGTAGAAAGGCCAGATTGGAGGTTGGCTTCATGAGGGATTTTGAAAATATCTCGTCGTGCGTGGTGGAAAACCTTGACAGCCTCCTGTCGAGCCTTCTTCTTTTCATGGCGCTTGAAAAACTTTAACTTTCCTTAGCGATAGAATGCAGACGTTGTATTGCACCCAGTGATTGCATGTAGGAACAGAAGGTTCTGTTTGACAGTAGAAGAGAAATTGAAGTACCTGGAAGAATAGAAGTGTTCTGTCAGGTCCCCTTTCTCTTTTGCTTTAGCGGTTAAAGGATAAATAGATCGATATCCTCCCTGATTATTATGACCCTCGCAGAGTTCTATACCGCTTGAACGGCGGTGTTCACGATGAGGGTGTCAGCATCCTCAAGAGTTTTCCGCACTTCAAACTCATGCTGTACAAATGCTTTTACAAATGATCAACTTCTCACACTGTATTTATCAACCAAAAACACGAAATTGGAGCTTAGAAAAAAACGATTTTGAATTGTTGCCTAATTTAGTAGGCCAAAATGATTGAATTGATAACTGTGACATCTATATAACGTTCAATTGTATTCTCTTCAATTTTTAAACGATGAGTTTTTCAACAATAACTGTTTCAAAGATATGTCTTAAAAAGTCGCAAAATGTAAGTTTGCGACTTTCAATTTTCATCTTTCCCCGTTTTTAACCTTTTATTTCGACTATACCACTGAACCGAATTTTAAGTTTCAGAGGTTCATTCTACGCAGAATTTGACCCTCATTAATATTGAATTAAATGACATTTTCCGTCCGACGGGCCGTTTTTCTGCTACAAGCAAAAAATTTAAAAAAAAACAAAATTTCGCGGTTTATTGGATCCCAAAAGCTATGCACACCTCCTGAGATTGCGGAGTACACGAACTTAGGACCAAATGAAGGCATTAAAATGATTTCCAGCTTACTGGAAATAAATTTCTCAAAACGCTTTGCATAGATCTTATTTGATTGGCCTATTATAGCATATAAGGTTTATTTACAATCTAGAGCAAAAATTATATTTAATGTTTTCATAACGATTTCGGGAACAATTTTATTCGCTTGACCATTTGGCCAAAAAAACGCATTTCCTGGTTTTTTTTAGCGTTGCAAAAGATAGATAAACGTCACTTTCAATATTCATATATATATATATATATACCTATATATATATATATATATATATATATATATATATATATATATATATATATATATATATATATATATATATATATATAAATATATATATATATATATATATGTATATATATATATATATATATATATATATATATAACGAAAAAAGGGGAATTGTCGGGTATTGCATTCGGAAATGAAGGAATTCTGGTAAACTGTTTTTTTCAGTTCAAGCTTTCGAGATTTTCATTTTCTCTTCATCAGGAACAATGATATAAAGAAAGAAAATGACAATTACAATCAATTATATGATATAAAATATCAAGTACCTACTTACGAAAAGTGAGGTTGCTAAAGAAGCCGGCAACATTCACATCAACACAACTTTTTACAAAATACAACATATCAACAAAAGGTGGCTAAGGACAGGACTCAACATTATGAATGATAATTTACATCATGGATAAAAATAGTACCTTGTTGAATCTTTTTAGTTCAAATGAGAACATCTCTGCTAAATAAAAATAAATGATGAATTTGAAGATTGAAATTTGACAATACTGAAGAATGACAGTGTTTACATTTGACGTGGAAACCTACTGAGGAGAAATTTTTACTATTCTGTTACTGCTAACTGCAATGGTATTGCCAACTGACTTTGAACACAAGACAAAAGGAATTATCTGGAAAAGAGGGATTTTATACTGACGAATATAATTCAGAAATTTGATTATGTTTATTGAGGTGTAGCAAATATGTATAGATGACATTCAGTCCTTCTTGAATTAAGGGATGTCGAGTCTTTGAAGATATTGGTCATCTCCAAAAATACTCTTTTATGTAAGTTATTAGAAGTATCCAATATTTTCACATCATCATATAGAAAATTATGATCTGCTTCTATGGTGTGTTTAGCAAGAGTAGAACATTTTTTGTTGTTTATGATGTCACTTTTGTGCGAGGTGATTCGGTCTTTAAGCAACCTACCCGTTTGTCCAATATATCTCCTACTACAATTTCCACAAGGTATGGAGTAGACTACATTTGACATATGTAACAATTCCTCTTTGTCCTTTAGTTTAGAAAAGAGGTTTTTAATTTATTGTTAAACAATTTTTAAAGCAGTTGGAAATACCATTGAAAATGGCAATAACACAATAGCAAAAATTTCTCCTTATTAGGTTTCCACGTCAAATGTCAACACTGTTATTCTTCAGTATTGTCAAATTTCAATCTTCAAATTCATGATTTATTTTTATTCAGCAGACATGTTCTCATTTGAACTAAAAAGATTCAACAAGGTTCTATTTTTATCCATGATGTAAATTATCATCCATAATGTTAAGTCCTGTCCTTAGCCACCTTTTGTTGATATACTGTATTTTGTAAGAAATTGTGTTGATGTGAATGTTGCCGGCTTCTTTTGCAACCTCACTTTTCGTAAAAAGGTACTTAATATTTTATATCATATAATTGATTGTAATTGTCATTTTCTTTCTTTATACCATTGTTCCTGATGAAGAGAAAATGAAAATCTCGAAAGCTTGAACTGAAAAAAAGAGTTTACCAGAATTCTTTTATTTCCGACTGCAATACCCGACAATTCCCCTTTTTTCGTTTCTTAACTGGCCAGTCGAGCTAACCTTCTCCAATATATATATATATATATATATATATATATATATATATATATATATATATATATATATATAATATACATATATATATACATATATATATATATATATATATATATATATATATATATATATATATATATATATATATATATATATATATAATATATATATAATCATATATATATATATATATATATATATACTGAAATCTCTTCAGAAGATTAAATTTTTACTATTATCACAATAAATGTAACATTCACTTTATAAAGTTGAATTAATTAATTAAAGATAATGAAATTTTTACTGAATATCTTACACACCTCAGTTTCCCTGCAGTATTTTAATACATTTCCAATGGAATTGAATATAACGTTGCAGAACAGTCCTTACTTATTCAGTATATCTAAAATTATATTATCATTATTTTGTATGCATTGAATTTTTTTGAAATTGAATAGTTAAAATTTATTTTCACACTCAGAGAACAACTTGTAGATCATCAAAAATTATCATTGAAACTTAAATTTATTTATTGAAGAAGGAATCCTGAAGTTGGATTTAATTCAATTTTTCAAGGTTAGATTATATAGTTGTATCGTATCCATAACCAAATAAGACCTTCAAGTTAGGCAAATCCTGAAAATGATACGCAGATTTCCTCCTTTTAATAAAATGAAAGAATTGGAACATTGAGTTCAAATACTTAAAATATTCAAAATATTCAGTAAGATTCGATGCAATCAGAATTTTTTTTGTAACTCAAGGGACCTACAGTTTAGCGACAGTTCCAAACGGCCAATTGGTTTGATTCTAACAGATCAAATTTTAGAACCACTAAATTTCATGCGACATACACAATACCCAAAAGCAAGATGGGACTCGAATACACAATCCTCGGTTTACAAGCTATACACTTTACCGCTGGGCTACCCAGGCCTCTGCAATCAGAATTAACATTAACGGTAAACTATCAATTTTTAATGTAATGACTATTAAATTAATGTAATGACTATGAAAATGGATCAACAAAATTTTTAATGAACAATATTTTACTATTCGTCTTGGATGGCTCTGTAATCGAATTTGAATTTTCCGTCTGAACGACCTTAATAGACCGAGAGATGGTGACACAAAATATTAGGTTATTTGTACCAGTAGTTGAGGATAAAAAAACAAAATGGCCGACTCGTGTGGTAGCTGTGCAAATTCCTGCAAAAATTCTCATGCTATTAATTGCATAAAATGCCAGAAATGGTATCATGCAAAATGTGAAGAATTATCCACCGCAACATTCAACCACTTTGCAAGTGAAATGAAGAATCCAAAAGGTGAAAGATACATTTGCGAGTCATGCAAAAAGAGTGGGGTTATGACTCAAAATACAAACAAAATCCCCTCAAAAATAAGTTGAGATTGTAATTCCAAGCAGGAATATACCCCAAATGACATAATGAAGAAACTAGTGGAAATGGACCTCAAATATACCGACCTACTTAAGAAATATGAAGATCAAGTCAAAGTCAATGAGGTTCTGAAATCAGAAATACTAATGATAAAGTCGCAACTAGGAAAGGAACAAAACAAAAATAAGCAAAATGAGCTGAGAAACAACATCATAATTAACGGTGTACCATATGACAACCGAGAAAACATTGAAGATATTATCAAGAAAATGGAGGAAACACTAGAAGTTCAAATTGCAAACAAACCAAAATGCTTCAGAATTGGAAAAGGACGAAACCACAATGGACAGCCGCCTATAAAAGTATGTTTTTATAGTGAAAAGGAGAAAGACGAATTCTTGGGAGCTAGGAAGAAGAAAATGATCTGGGATACGAAGAAGGTGATGTAATCTACCTAAATCATGATTTAACGAGGCAAATCAATACCTACCTATTCAAAGAAGTGCTGAAATACAAGAAAGAAAATAACTATAGATTTGCCTGCATAAATCATGGGAAAATTTATATACGCAAGGATGAACATAGCCCAGTTCAGCCAATCGAAGATACCAGTGATCTAAAAAACTGAAAAAATCCAATGAAGATACCAAATGAACAGCAGAATCACAACTAAAAATCTCATATATAAATGCACAAAGTCTCAGAAACAAATTGGAGGAACTACAATGCCTTGTGAAGATTAAATATTATGATGTATTGATGATTGTGGAAACCTGGTTATTTAGTGATGAAGTAAACCAATTCATGATTGATGGATATTCAGCTGTGCATGCTTGTAGAGATAAAAGAGCCGGAGGAGTTGCAATGTACATCAAAGAAAACATCAAGTACATTGAGATGAAAAATGTTGGTGGAAACAGTCAATACAACATGATTGGGGTGAATCTACAGGTAAATGGTGTGAAAATTATAGCATTATATAGACCACCATCATTCAATGACAAGGAATTCCTGGAAATATTAGAGGAAATACTACAGTATGAGAAAAATACACTAATAATCGGGGACTTTAGCATAAATTTGTTAGATAATACTGAGACTGTTAAAGAATATAAAAATTGTGTTGTATTGAATGGGTTTGAAATACGAAACAATATGGAATATGCAACCAGAATTACGCAACACCATCATTGACCATGTTTTAGCAACAAGTAATGTTGGAGAGTGTAAAATAAACATTGAATACAGCACAATTTCTGATCATAATCTATTAGAAATAGAATTATATAACAAAACTAAAAACATAATTGTAAAATTCAAGAAATATTTGAGAGACTAGATAACGCAAAATATGAGGGTAATTTGAAGAATTTACTGCAAACTTCTGGACCGGTTGATACACTCGAAACTTTAATCAAACTTATACAAGAAGCTAAGAGTAAGGCTACAAAAACAATTAAAATGAAAATTAGGGAAAATAATGATTGGATAACCCCTCAGTTTTTAGAACTATTGAAAAGGAGAGACGAATTATACAAATTATGGAAAAAATTCCCGTTAGATCAACAAATCCTATAGGGCTTCAGAAATATAAAGAACCAAGTTGAAAATGAAAAAAGAAAACTAAAAACAAATTTTTCATAAAAGGATGGAATGATACTGATGGAAATCCAAAGAAACAGTGGAACTTTATAAATAACCTAATAAAACATGAATAGAAACAGATTAGTGTAGATACAATAGAGGTTGAGAAAACATTAATAACTGATAGATTAGAAATTGGAAACAAATTTAATGAATATTTCTGTGATATAGGTCAATCAGTTGTCAATAAAATCAATGCAAAACTCATAAGTGACCCACTCTCACATTGTTTTGATGACATCAATATAAAAAACTCCTTGTACCTATATGATACTAACATGAAAGAAGTAAGAGAAGTTTTGGATGAAATGAATAAGAATTCTGCTCAAGGTAATGATAAAATTTCGGTAAAATATTTATTAATAGTGCAGGAATCAATAATACCAATCTTAGTTGACTTGGTCAATAAAATGTTCGAAACAGGGGAATTTCCAAAGGAGCTAAAAATAGGTAAGGTCACCCCGATCCATAAATCAGGATCAAAAAATGACCTGGAAAATTATCGCCCCATTACCGTAGTCTGTGCATTGTCAAAATTTGTAGAAGTTCTCATCAGGAACCGTATCATGAACTTCCTTACTAGATATGTTGAAAGCACCCAAAGTGATACGATAGACTTTCTGAACCATATCATAACGAAATTGGACGGCAAAAAATATATAATATATATAATAAAAAAACATATAATATATATAATAACAATATTTATTGATCTGCAGAAGGCATTCGATGTAGTGGATCATGAAATATTAATTGAGAAATTGACCTCTTCAGGTATAAGAGGAAAAAGTGTAAGCATACTGAAATCATACTTGAAAGATCGACAATAATACGTGTCTCTGGATAATGTGAACAGTGAAATCGCGAATATAAACTGTGGAGTCCCACAAGGCTCAGTCCTGGGACCTCTACTATATTCTTTACACACCCTTAATCTCAAAAAGGCAAATCTTGAGGCTCTCTATTACATATTTGCAGATTATACCATTCTAGTATATGAAGGATCTAACTTAGCAAAACTAGAAGACTTGGTGAATAGTGATCTAGAACTATATGTTAAATGGATCCTGTCTAATAAGTTACAAATAAATGTGAAAAAAACAGTGTATATGCTTTTTTGAAATAAAACTAAAGAAAGTCACGACCCAGATATAAGAATTGGAGATCAGACACTTCAAAAGGTCGATCATACCAAATATTTAGGATTGGTGATCGAGGACAAATTAAATTGGCACAAACATGCAGAACACTTGACAAAAAAAATTGTACCAATGATTGGAACAATTTACAGATGCCAAAGCTACTTAAGTATAGCAAATAAAATCATGATATATAATGCTTATTTCCTTTCTATATTCAGGTATCTGATAACAAATTAAGGGGTGTGTTCTCAAACATCATTCAATAAAATAAAAACTTTACAAAATAAGGTGGTAAAAACTTTATTTAGCTATAATTACAGAACGAATACAGAAATGAAATACCATCAGACTGAAATTTTACCGCTAGAAAAAATTGTACAAATAGAACAATGCAAATTTATTTATAAAATAACAAAAAATCAACAAAAATGCGAAACAAACATGAGCATAGTTAATGAAATACATTCATATGCAACCAGAAATCAAGACCAAATTTATTTACCCCAGGTGAGAACGAATTCTGGCTTGAATAATCCCTTCTCTAAATGTCTTCAAACATTTAACCTTTTGCCAAACTATATGAAAAATAAAGATAGCTACTCCTCATTCAAAGCTGAACTGATGCGATATGTTGACGGCCATTGAATTCGAAATATAAATATGTTCCGGTACCAGCAATTATGGCTGATTTGAAACAATGCTTTAAAATATATATATATATATATATATATATATATATATATATATATATATATATATATATATATATATTATATATATATTAAATATATATATATATATATATATATATATATATATATATATATATATATATATATATATATATAAATATATATATATATATATATATAATATATAAATATATATATATATATATATATATATATATATATATATATATACTATATATATATATATATATATATATATATATATATATATATATATATATATTTCAGTGGCGGCTCGTGAGGTTTTGGTTTAAGGAGGCTACAAGAGGTGTTAAAAAATACACCATAGGCGAAAATTTCTAGGATTTCAAGGTCAACCGCCTTATAATTTAAAGAAAATCAAAGTAAAACAAGCACCCTAAGCTATTAATTTGTTTGGAAAAAAATTTTTTCCACTTTCGAGTGTCTACCTTGAGACCCATAACTCTTATTTACAATATTCACAAAAACTCTTCTCAGCCAATTAATTAATTCATCTATTCATCAAATTTTTTTTTCTATCACAAAATAGGTACCTACCTACCTACTTGACGAATTTGTTACTTATTCGAGGAATTAATCAATTGTTGCCCAGCAAGAACCAACGAGGAAGTGAGAGTTTTTTCTTGCCAAAAATAAAATAGGACCCTCCCAAAAATAGATTAAAATAAAATTCTTGTCATGAAAGTAAAACAAAATAAAAATAAAATAACAACAAAATAAAATAATAAAATATACATTTAGACCTAAAAAAAAATTAAATAAATTCTTTGGCATAGACATCTATTTTTTATAATTTCTGCATAGATGCCAATGCCAATGCCTTAAATAAAAAATAATGTTTACATAAAATCAAACTAAAAATAAATTCTTTTAAGATTTTTACAAGGAACAACGAATTATTTGGTATGATACTGAGTAATAAAGTACCTAGTACCACAAACAAAACCTGTGAAAAATAAAATGTACAAAATATGTGTGGGACAGCAAATAAAAAGTTATATATTTTTGAAGATTAGCGGGATTCTGCGATCTTTAACGTTAGCAAAATGATCTATAATATCCTCATAAAATTTTTTGTCTTTCGCCAAAAGTTTTACCAATTCCTTTTCAATAGACAACAAACTAATATTTTTCAAACGATCCTGGCTCATTGAATTTCGTAAATAAGTTTTAATTCTCTTAAGAGTGGAAAACGAGCGCTGTACGGAAGCCGATGTCACCGGGATAGAAACAATTAGACATAAGAGTTTATAAACTTGGGGTAAATCTTCATTCAAATCATTATCAAAAAGGTATTTAATAGTCCTCACATGATTTTCATTTTGCCCCAAAATTTCATTGTCATTATAAACAACACACAGTTCAATTTTTAGGGCCAACTTATCAAAAAAAGTGTATTTTTGACATAAATTTTCCAAAAGGTTATCTGGAAAATAAGCCGAAAATCCGGTAAACAAATTTTTATTGAGTAATTCGAAGAAATGCAGTTCTTTCAAATCAGAGAACCTTATTTCTATTTGACCCCTAATAGTATCCAAAATTTCATAAAATATTTGCTTATAGTGAAGCTCCATGTCTGCGAAACTGAATTTCTTTCGTTTTGGGCTAAATTGAGTCGTATCATCAGTTGTTTGAAATACAGAAAATAGTTTTTAAAAATAAACTTCTCCACGAAATTCTGAAATTTTCTCCAAAAGAAACTTGAGCCGATTTCGTGAGTGAATCACATCTGAAAACTTGTGCTGTAAGATTTGAAAAACTATTTCTGTTTGTTCAAAAATTAATTTAAAGATGTTTTACAAAAATATAAATTCCTTATCTTGTAAGTAAGATATTAATCCGCGTGCGGTATTTAATTACTTAATCGGTGAAAAATCCCTCACTTTCAACTATAGAATTAAGAGCCTCTAAAATTTTATCCTTATTATTGTGTGAAGTAAAGATAGCTCTTGAAGTAAAATTCCACCTAGTTGGTGTGTTACTTGGAATTCTGTTACCTACTATTGCATCTAGAAATTTTATGCGCGTTGTTGATTTTGAAAAAAATGTTGAAAATGCAGATAAATTTGAAAAAAAAATTCTAACTTGCCTAATAGAACTACAAGCGTTACTTAAAACCAAATTCATGTTATGTGCATAATAATGTGTAAAAATAGCTTGAGGAGCAACAGATTTAATTTTTGTTTGTAGACCGTTTAAATGGCCAGCCATAGCCGCTGCGCCGTCATAGGTTTGTGCTATAAGTTTAGATTGAAAATTAAACTTCGAAAATTTCTCATTTAAAAAATCGAATAAATCGGTGGCAGACCTTCCAGAACTGACATCATGAAAATCTTAAAATTGCTCAAATAATGTTCCATCTTTTACGAACCTGCATATTATCGACAACTGCGATTTACAGCTAATGTCAGTTGTCTCATCTACTTGCCATGAAAAAAAAATTAACATTTTTAAATTCATTTTCGTAAGTAATTGCACAAGTGCATCAAAATTACCGATAATTTTGCATGACAGCGTGTTGTCAAAAAACTGCATGAGTTCATTTTCATTTTTGGAGAAAATCTTGGAAAAATTCTCCAAAATATGAAAATGACCGAATGCAGTTTTTTAAAGACAACACGCTGGAGTGCGAAATTATCCAGTAATTTTGATGCACGAGTGTAATTTGGGGGAATATTTCCCGAATAAACTTTCAACTTGTCAAACTGACGTTAGTAATTCATAAATTGTCAGCTTGTCATCAATTACCGTGATATGAACTATGCTACTGTGCAATTATCGGTCTACAATGCAATTATCGCAGGGCTCTTTCGCTTTCTACAATGCAATTATCGCTGTAATTTTCGATAATTGCATTCCATTTACAAGGGATTTTTGACAGGAGGGAAATATTCGATAAAAGTTTCCAAAACATAGGTAGCAGAGTTTATAATTTCGTTTTGAGTTATTTTTGAGGTTCCGGAGAAAACTGTAGTGTTGTTAATGAAATTATAAAGCTTTTCGTCATATTTGCAAAATAGATCAAAGAGTTAAAATTTCCCTCATTGCTAGATTTGTCTGTTTCATCGTGTCCCCTAAACGCTATATCTTGGCGACATAAGAATAATATAATGTCAACCAGTTTCTCCAATATTTCTCTGTTTTCCTCAACTTTTTCGTTGTATTTTTCTAACTCTTGACTCTTGACCACGTGCTTTATCAATAACATTAATAATGTTTTTTTTTTTCAAACATTTTAAATTTGATCCGCGACACGACATGTTTCTGGGATTTTTCGTGCCTTTCCAAAGAACGTGATAAATTTTTTAAATCGTCAAATCCTAAGCGGCCCCAAACAGAGACATTTTCACTAGTAAAAAGTAAACACTGCCAACAAAATAATTTATTTTTTACCTGTAATCCGGTTAGGCAAGGATGTCTCTCATAATTCCGTGTATTAAAACCGCGGTTTTGTTTTCTGTTACGCTGCACCAAATTGTTTAATTCAGGAGTAGGTCGCAATGTTTTTATCAAAACTTTATCCTCATAACTTAGTGCACTAAAGTTATGGGATAACAAATATTCCACTAAGTCACCATTGAAATTTTTGAAATTAACTTCAGTAACCAAACTCATTTTAAAACAATACGCGAGCAGTATAAGTAAACACGCCGGCCATTAGACAATACGATCACACTACGATTTCCAACGAATTCACTCGATGTCACGCGAAATTCTATTGTTGTGATTGGTCGACATTGTATAAGACTGGGTCTCGATCGGTGTTGCCATTTACATGTGTTTTGCTTTTCTATTGCAATGAAGTATTCATTCGGAGTATTTGCACCGTTGTTTGCTTTTCTGTGGCAGGCATAATGAACGTTGAGAATATACCTTTCCATGCCTCCGCAGCGTTGCCACAAATCTTGAAATGAATGAAATGCAGTAAATGTAAATACTTTCTATCGTAATCAATAAATTATGTTATATGATGTAGGTTGAAAGGAAGGTAGGTGCATAAAATAATATGATTTTGATTAATATGAATATGCTGAATGCTGACTATTCAATATAATATATTAGTGATACACGGAATATTATTGAGGAGGCTTAGCCTCCTTTGACTAGCCGCCCCTGATATATATGTATATATATATATATATATATATATATATATATATATATATATATATATATATATATATATATATAACTTTTTGATAATTAATAGCAATAACAGGCTTGGCGAATCTCATAAAACTCGATTTTAGCTTGGCTTTTTCAAAACTTTTGAAAAATTGAAATTTCTTTGACATTTATTGACTTGAAAAAATTTGAATAGTTACAAAAGACTAGGTATTATGTTTCATAAAAATTTTCCGGCTGTGGCCGTTCTCTGTTATTCATTACGTGCTATTCAGTCCAATATTAACATTCAAATCTGTTATTATTAGATGGTAAGGGAAACCACAGAAACCTTTACCCACGTAATGTTCGAAATAGGTTCAAATAATTTTGATTTTTAAAAGAATAGGGTACTATTTATCTTCTTTTTTCAAAATTTTTTTATTGCGGCTGTGGCCGTCTTCAGTTATTAATTACGTGCTATTTAGTCCAATATCAACAGTCAGGTCTGTTGATATTAGATGGGAAGGGAACCACATAAACCTTCACCCACGTAATGTACAAAATAGGTTTAAAATATTTGATTGTTGGATTTGTCTTTAAAAAGACATTACTTGTAATTTTGGAGATAACATGTTCTAAACTATACTTTCTTTTTAAAAAAATTGAAAATTCTAGATGTTTAGATTTTGTCTAAGAAGATGAGTTTTTATGGTAAGTGTTTGTTGAATTATTTTGTTTTGATTTATGTTGTTTCTTAGAAAAATTGAAGAATTAAATCTGCGTATATTGAACTTAAATTTAAATATTGAAATTTTTTTGAATATGTAACATTTCTTAAGTTTCTCTGCGTTTTTGATCTTTTTCTATTTCTAAAATTTTTGTGCTATTAAAGTTGAAACTATGATTCTCATTGTTTTTATGTTTTATTAGTGCTGCGGTTTGTGTTTTGGTATATTTGTGTGCTTTTAATCTTTCTTCTAAATTATATTTTTATACTGTATATTGTATATTGAATATACGCAGATTCAATTCTTTAATTTTTCTAATCCATCTGCGGGGAATCGTAAAGAATTGTTCGTACAAAACTTTTGTATAGTTTGCCGTATAATACGAATCTGCAATAAAAACCAGGGGTTCACATTTGAAATTTCGAAGTTGAACCCCCCTTCCCCCACACAAGGGTGAAGAAAATGATAGAGTTTTTAGCATAAGTGGACTTCCTCCTCAAAACCATCGTTTATTTATAAGAAACATTTTTCCGAAAGATGTTTTCTTCGTTCGAGATTTTCAACTGATTCAACTCAAAAATTCACCCGGTATATATATATATATATATATATATATATATATATATATATATATATATATATATATATATATATATAAATGTGACCATATGAAATTAAACGTTTACTCAATCAAAATATTCGTTTATAAATTGAAATAAACAAGTCCTTCCTCGTCGTTCTAATTGAAAAGTGAAAACAAGTTAGCTCGTTTTCACTTTTCAATCTTCAAGAAATAACGCAAGTATAATTATTATTATCAATCAAACGAAATGAAGCGCTACTGATACAACGTGGTTAATATCCATGAAATAGTGTTTAGTCATTCCACGTTATACTTTGTTCCAATGGATCGTTACAGTGATAACTATATTAATTAAGTGTTTCTTTGAAAGAACCATAAGATACGATGAACTTAAAATTGAATATTGCTATCATTACTACTTGTGTAGTATTATTCAGAGCATTTTATGTGAGGCAGGAAAGTAATGTGGTAAGTCTATTTAAGTACTTAATATTTGAAAATGAAATTTGACAATAGAGCCAAAATCTTAGTCATTCAGTAATCAATTTTATTCAAATCTCTGATGATGAACGATCCTCATAAATATCTGATCTATTGTCATAGTTCACGCAGTTATGAAAATTTTTCATTAGAGAAAATTATAGCCCCAATAATCTATATATTGAAAAAATTTAAGGTCAGAGACAGTCCCATTTCGAAAATAAAAAACGATAAATATTCTTTATTGCTAAGTATTTCATCAATAACTTGCATTCTAGATAAAAATAATGCCGAATCCACACATGAAAATATATCTATAATATTACTAATGAATGATTTTTTTGAAATTGATTAATATGGCGTTCGTTTATCATTTTGAAGAGTTCGAGTGTTTATGAATGGACACTTTGGAATATTTTCGAGAATGGCGCATATTTTTCAAAGAATATCTATTGTCTTTACCATTTGAAATTAATGAACTTACTGTCATATAATTAAAAGTTGTAGGAATTTTTTTAAGTGATTAAAACTAACAGTTCTGTGATTTATCTTACTTTAATAACCCAGATTAAACCTTAGACTCAGTGAAACGTATTCAATAATGATGTTTTTGTTTAATTATTTATTATGATTTCTTCAATATATATATATATATATTTATATATATATATATATATATATATATATATATATATATATATATATATATATATATATGTGTATATATATATATATATACATATATATATATATATATATATATATATACACATATATATATATATATTATATATATATATATATATATATATATATATATATATATAGTATACATATATATATATATAAAAAAATATATATATATATATTAATATATATATAAATATATATTTATATATATATATATATATATATATATATATATATAATATATATATATATATACATATATATATTTTTATAATTATTAGCAATAACAGGCTTCGTGAATCTCAAAAAACTCGATTTTTTGAGATTCACCAAGCCTGTTATTCCGCCAAAATGTTGGAACCATTTGAAAACTTTTTTACTAATGGTTTCTCACAAACTTTCATTTTACACAAAAGTTATTGCATTGAATTAGACTAAATACGCAAGTGACATTAGTATGCAAGATATCGAAAAATGTTAGTGAAGAAGTTCCTTGAAATTAAAATATATTCTCAGTTATCCAGTTCAGTCTTAATTACTAATTTCAATAACGTCTTAATGAGTAGGCCGCAATTTTTAATTGGCATAATCGAAACTAGTTTTTGCGGAGTAAATTACTGAATTAACATAAACTTTCTGTCGTAGTAATTAACTAATACAACAAAATCTTGAACATGAATCCAAGAAATCAGTAATGGAAATAGTTATTAACGTAACAAGGCCGATATGTAGCAAATAACGGATGAGGTTGGATATTGTATATATATAACTAACCGAATCCGTTATTTGCGTATCGGCCGTGTGTCGTTAAAAATTTTTCGTAATCCCGTTGAAAGATTATATTTTGATTCCGAAGAAAGAAAAAACCCCATACCTCGCAATTCTAAAGAAAAATCCCAACGTTGTGCACTCTGTTGTCATGGAACAGTTTGACAGTTTTATAAACAACGTCAGTTTTTTGTATTCTCAAGTTCGCTTTAACGACGACCATGGATAAAATTGAGGAACAAAATGAAATTCCTTTAGAAATATTGGGAGAATTATGTGCAGTGCAGCGAGTGTTGATTAACTGCCGAAAATAACTAAAGAGCGATATCAAAAATAATATTAAAATTTTGAAATGTGGCGTAAAAGCAAGAATGTAAAGGTGGTTAATAAAGATGTATTATTAGCCTAGGCGAAATGAAAATCAGAGGTTTATTCTCCTAACTCGCTGTGGACTACGATTTCAATGTTGTTATTGTAAGCAGAATGATGTTTTGAAATAAATATTTGAACAAGTGATTTCTTAACGGCCGGCGGCCGTTAACACTGACTTTTCAATTGTCATCTGAATACCGTTAAATCAAAATAACAGTATGGAATTACGAAAAATAATGAAATAGAGCGACGATCTTTCGTTTCAATTGCAAACAAACTTTTTCAATTATATTTTCCGATATTTTGTATAGTAATGCAAAATATAATGTATATATATATATATATATATATATATATATATATATATATATATATATATATATATATATAAAGTTTCCATAAGATTTAATTTTCTACCTTTTGTTCCGAGATATAGAATTTCGAAATCCGAATTGAAGTCATTTTTTTTTAATGTCTAGCATATTCGTTATGATTTATGTAACTTCGCCTGTGTTCAGTAATCCTTTTTTCTTAAATTTTTATGTGTCCGACCTACATATATTTTAACGCAATTTCGGCATTTAAGTTAATAAACTCCCGGTTTACTGAAGTTATCTCTTTTCTACTTGTTATTTTTTATGTATTTTCCTAGACTATTTCTTGTTCTGAATGCTAAATTGAAATCTAGATTAGAGAAAAAGGATTGTAATTTGTTGGAAGCTTTGTCGAAATAAGTTTAACTATTATATTTAATTCCTTATGGTTTGATCAATGGGAATACTTGTGAAATTGCCATTTTATGATTCTTCTTTGCAAACCATGCATTAGATATTTTAGTTTTAGTTCGAAATTCGCTCCTGAAGAAACTGTAGTGTCAGAGAAACGCGTTGTGCAACTCTTGTTGTTTTATTATATGTGAAAATCGTTAAACTCAGAGTTTCATTTCTCAAACATGTTAACAATTGATCTTTTACTCCAGTAACGGCCTCCCGCCTCATCAATTCAGAAGTATATATACAGGTTGTCCTAATTGCCATGGACCACTATTGCCATCTCGGTAACTATAATAACTACAAGGTTGGTCGAATAAGATGAAATGTGCAGTTTTTGGAGGAAATTGACAATCCGGTTTCAGATTGAATGAAAAAATTTCTATCTCGAGCTACAGGAGTTTTTCGAAAAATTATACATATATATTTTACAAAAAATTAGTGAGGAAAAAATATTTGCATTTTAGACGTTCTTCAAGCTGGTTTTTTCAAGGAAATTTGGTTCGTCTAGTTTTCGAGATATCACATTCAACTTTGTTTTCTTAATACGGACCTGCATTTTTCATTACAAATTTTAAAGAAACTTTTTTTTCTGATTTCAACGATGTATCACATGTCCATATTCGTTTGTATTTAAATGGTAAAAACTAATATTTAACTTTTGTTGGCACTTTTTTCATTTGATCATAGGTTTAATCATAGAGCGAAGAGTAACAATTGCTTATAAAAGCCTATGATCCGTAATACATGTTTCGTGTCGAAGTAAGTTTAAACTAACATGGTAGCGTTTTCCAATGGTGAAAAATAAGATTTATTTTTTCGTTATGCAAAAGCATTTCGAAGTGCTGAAAGAGCCCTCCAAATGTATCAAAATTTGTACCCCGAAAGGCGCTTACCGAATCGAATTACAAGGCTAGAGCGAAATTTGCAACTATACGGTTCCTTTAATAATCATTCAGAACGGGGAACAAATGTAAGGGCAGAAAATGGGGAAGATGAAACAAATGCATTAGGTGTGTATCATCCACTTTGAATTTTGGCAAAGGTAATTTTGAAAAATAAGGAAGTTTCAAGATTTATTACATAACTGGAATTCAATTAAATGGTAAAAAGTTTGAATGTTTGAAAACTTAATAAAAAGTTTCTTTCATTACACGCTGCAACAGTCTGTTTATGTTCTTAAAACAGGCAATTGTTTAATTGGTAGTCTAAGCCACCTCTGATGTTCTCATTTTTTAAAAACTCAATACAACTTAAATTTTGTCTTTTTATCATTGAAACGCAAAAAAATATGAACATGTGATACATCGTTAAAATCAGAAAAAAAAGTTTTTTTAAGAAATAGAAAAAGAATTACAGATGCGTATTTGAAAAAGTAAGTTGATGGTAATATCTCGAAAACTAGACGAACCAAATTTCCTTAAAAAATAACAAATTGAAGAACGCCTAAAATGCATACATTCTTTCCTTTACTAATTTTTTGTAAAACATACTATTTGAGATATTCGATCAAATAAAATTGAGTAATTTTTCGAAAAACCCCGTAGCTAGAGATAAATTTTTTTTTCAAATATGAAACTAGATTTTCAATGTCCTCCAAAAACTGCACATTTTGTCTTATTTGACCAACCTTGTAGTTCTTATAATTACCGAGATAGTAATAGTGGCCCATGGTAATTAGGACACCCTGTATATATATATATATATATTCAAAATTAATATCTAATATCGCTAAAAAAACTCAGCGTGTATGATAAATATAAAAACACTCTGGAAAATTCGATGATTAATCAAATTAACCCTTCAATGAAGCTAGTTTCATGAGAATCGACAAAAAGAAATTAATATTTACGTTGTAGGGACATAACACGTTAAAGAACTACGCATCTATGGTGGCCATTTATTAGTGTGAAGTGACATGAGTTTTCGGAAATTAGTGTTTTTGTTTTTCCTAAGAAAAATTTCTATTGGTTCCGGTAGATGACGCTGTGATGGGTTTGCATGTCATTAGCGCTCTTCCTAGTGACTATTATTGGTGGTTATTTAGTGTGGATATTGGTACCCACTCTGTCGATGGATGGAACACTTTTGATGACTTCGTTGAAGAAGAAGAGAAAGAAACTAGAGTATCTTTCGTAGGTGACGCCAATGCCGAATTCTCTAGTATTCTCCCTTGAAGAATTTGTAGAGGATTGTATAAACGTTATTTGCATAGTTACTATGGTTATGAGAAATAACACTATTAATTAATGTTTCGCAAGATGGCAAATGTCAGTAGTAGTTTACAAAAACGATTCGATTGTTCTAATAAAAAAATAAAAAGATTTCAAGAGAATATACATGTTAATTGTGTTATATGCAAAGCTGCAAAGTAACATAAACGTTAGATACGCTGTGGTAGTGATAAATCAAAGGGAATTCCATGTTGTCGAATCTCATGAAATTAGCTCCATTGGAGGGCTAATTTGATCATCAATTTTTAAAATGAATTGCCCGAGTTATTGTCTTTATATATACCTACTGTAAAGTTTTCCTATTCTAAGTTGGCTTTTGTTAGTAAAAACACGCAATTTTCTATTAACAAACTAAACGATTTATTTATTAGTTAATTAATTGATTAATTCAAATTATAAAAATTTATTTACACTAACTAATCACTTAACCAATAATGATTGATGTACAAAAGTCTATTCATTTCAGTAAAATTATATTATAATTTTAGAAATTTTTCAAATTTCAAGAACTAGTTAAATTATCTTCGGAAACAACTGATACTCATTTCAATAATATTTATATATATATATATATATATATATATATATATATATATATATATATATATATATATAATTATAATATATATATATATATATATTTATATATATATATATTTATATATATATATATATATATATATATATATATATATACAGGGTTGGGATAAAGTATTTAAAAAAGTAAATATCTTTCGAACGAAAAAGAGAATATTTATGAAATTTTGCAGGTAAGTCAAATGGGGCCAAATGCATCTGATGTATGATTTTTTGTTGATAATATACTTCCGGTTGTACCGGAAATAGACCCTAAGTCGCTTATTTTAAATAGAATACCCTATATATTATTACATTTTTGGATTCTACTTAAGATTCTAGGCAGATTCTATGCATCATGTCCTATACCTAAGTCTATACGTTTCTGACATATTTAGGTTTTTATGTCGAAAACGACGATAGCAAGCCCTAATATAATAATTATCAATTGTTCCTATAAGAAAGCCTTACTTACTTTGGGTTAGATTCCTTGTGGAAAAGGACCTACTTAGATTTTGTAAAATATTTGAATAACTAGCCATACACGGTGTGCAAAAAATAAGATCAAAAATGAGATTGAGAAAAGTGACAAAATCAAAAATCAATTTTTTCAAATGTAAACCCCCATTTTTCTTAATTTGTAGTATTTAGCATTTAAAAAGAATATAACTTTGTATAAGGTAATCTATACCTAAAATTTGAAGTTTTCGAAATATTGCCAATTTAATATTTTTATATGACGATGTTGCATTTAATCGTTAAACAATTATATCTAGGATAGCCACGATCGTATTTGACATTTAAATTATACAAACGAAGATTATTTAAACTTATTCATTGTTTATAGACAATGTGATAAAGTTATTTCAAGAACATGTGATACATTTACGACCCGATATCCTCATGAACAAAAACCATCACCAAATACTATTAAACGAATTATAGAGAACTTCTTTTTAAATGCTACTACAAATTAAGAAAAATGGGGGTTTCCATTTGAAAAAATTGATTTTTGTCAGTTTTCTCAATCTCATTTTAGATCTTATTTTTTGAAAACTCTGTATGATTAGTTATCCAAATATTATACAAAATCTAATTTAAAATAATCACATTTAAAATAAGCGACTTAGTTTCTATTTCCGGTACAACCAGAAGTATACTATCAACAAAAAATTATACATCAGATGCATTTTGTGCCATTGGACTCACCTGCAAAATTTCATAAATATTCTCCTTTTCGTTCAAAAGATATTAACTTAGTTTCATACTTTATCCCAAAAAAAAAAAAAAATATATATATATATATATAACTATATATATATTTATTTAATAATATATATAATAATATATATATATATATATTTATATATATATATATATATATATATATATATATATATATATATATATATATATATATATACAGGGTGTTACATGCGGCAAATATTCAAGAGGTTATTCTTTGGCCTATTCTGAGAATATTTTGTCGTATGATGATTCTTATTAAAACTACTTTGTTTAGAAGATACAGACTGAATAAAATTGGCGAAAATCATATTCGAAAAATGCCAATATTTGGAATGTTCATAGGACAAATTATTAAGGACAATTTGTGGTATCCATACCACATTCAACGTGTACCTGCTGATTTTTCTCTACGTATTGCGTTATGTCAATGGCTTTTGCAAACATTAATTCTAATACCTCAATTCCTGACACAGTTTCTTGTCACCGATGTAGCCAATTTCTCAAGAAATGTAAGAAGGAAATTTTATAACAACCATGAAAACCCGCATGAGGCATGTGAAAATTATTTTCAACATCAGTTCTCCTGCAGTTTGAGTCTGAGTTTCTGCAGAATGTACCATTGATGACAAGAATTGCAATGTGATTTATGCACGATGGCGCGCCACCACATTTCAGTTTGGGTGCTCGTGATTGGTCGTAGTGGGCCACACGTATGGCCTGCTCGATCCCCAGACTTTACCCCCTGGACTGGTTCTTATAGAGATATTTGAAGTCATTAGTTTACGCTACTTCAGTAGAGAATTTGGACCACTTCCAAAATCGAATAATTGCTGGGTGTAACTCAAACAGAAACTACCCTGGTGTGTTTGAAAGAGTTCACACAATGACGAGAAGATTGAGTGCTTATATCCACGATGAAGGAACTCATTTCGAATATTAATTTTTGATTGAGCGACGTCGCAATTTTTATTCACCCTGTATCTTCGAAACAAAGGGGATTTTCAGAAATCATCATAGGACAAAATATTCTAAGAATAATCCAAGGAATAACCTCTAGAATTTTTTCCGCATTATTTACCTAACACACTTTGTGTGTGTTGTTCACCTAACAAAACTATGTATATATATATATATATATATATATACATCGTCTCGTGTTTTTGGGTGTCCTTTTTTCTATTTCTATATATATATATATATATATATATATATATATATATATATATATATATATATATATATATATATATATATATATATAATAAAGTATAAACTTTAAAATAAAAACACTTGGCTTATGTTTCACAATATAAAAAATCTTTAGATACTGTACTTAGCAGTAATAAAAAGTCGACATGTTTCGAGCTATGAACTCATTATCAAGACTGACTACAGGAGAGTATTGCATCGTAATTTATAAAACAGACAAAAGCAAAGGTGATACCTGAAAATCAATTTGTTCGTTTACAAGGGGTAATTGACTATTATGGGCGGAACTTATTTCGATAATTTCGAGAAGGTCAAGACGTTTACCCTTGTTACCTGAATGTAACAATTTGGTTTTGTTGAAATCCAGGAAGTGATTGAATTTTATACAATGTTCAGAGAAGCCAGTGGTATTTTTGTTTTGTAAAATTGACTTTTTATGTTCTTCAACACGAATATTTATATTCCTTCCTGTCTGTCCAATATAGAAAGCAGGACATTCGTCGCAAAATATTTTGAAAATACCACTGTTTTCTCCGATGTTAGATTTTTCTTTATTATTGACCAAGAATGACTTCAAGTTTCTTTTATTTGTACAAATTGTTTTAACGTTATTTTTCGATAGTCTGTTACAAATTTTGCTACTCAAATTAGGCACATAATTTATTGGGAAGTATTTTTGTTCTTCATTAATAGTTTGCGTGGGGTATATTGAATGCAACAGATACTTTCTTCGTTTTTTCCCAATGAGCTTGTCGATAAGACTTTCATTGTAACCTTTATTGATGGCTAATAATTTAATTGTATTAACTTCAGTTTGAAAATTTGTTTCCGATAATGGAATCGTGAACAACCTATGTATGAACGAATGAAAAGCACTGAGTTTTATTTTAATGTGTTGATTACTGTCGCTGTGAATTAATAGTATATTATTCAACGAGCACAAAATGATTGCTATTTTTCACGAGGGTGAAGTTTGCGACACGAGCTGCAAGCGAGTGTCGCAATTCACCCGAGTGAAAAATTGTAACTTTGTGCGAGTAGAATACTATACCTTGTCCACGACTTCCTCGAAAAAATTAGTAATCATCTGCATTTTCAACAATAAAAATAGTTATCAAAAGCGTTGACATAAAATTTTCTGTGTTCACTGAAAACTGCATACTCACGTAAACGTCAACTATTTCACTTGACATCGATTCCATTACTTTCTTTCACTCTGATAAAAATGAAATAGATAATTTATTAGATTTTATTAGTAAATATTCAATAAGTTGGGCATTATATTAAATATTAGTTTAATAATTTGCCTAAAAGTTATCTTAGTTACATAAAACCTAAAAATCTAATAACAATACTATCCTAACAATGTGAATGATAGTCTCAAGTTTGGACATACGTTTCGAGTGTGACGTCATGCAGTGTATAATAAACCATTATACACACTAGTGAATAATAGGTATAATTATACTTCAGGAAGCACATGTATAATGAATGATTTATAGTATAGTCGTGGACAAAGTAATTTAATTCACAGCGACAGTAACCAACACATTAAAATAAAACTCAGTGCTTTTCATTCGTTCATACATAGGTTGTTCACGATTCCATTATCGGAAACAAATTTTCAAACTGAAGTTAATACAATTAAGTTATTAGCCATCAATAACGGTTACAATGAAAGTCTTATCGACAAGCTCATTGGGAAAAAACGAAGAAAGTATCTGTTGCATTCAATATACCCCACGCAAACTATTAATGAAGAACAAAAATACTTCCCAATAAATTATGTGCCTAATTTGAGTAGCAAAATTTGTAACAGACTATCGAAAAATAACGTTAAAACAATTTGTACAAATAAAAGAAACTTGAAGTCATTCTTGGTCAATAATAAAGAAAAATCTAACATCGGAGAAAACAGTGGTATTTACAAAATATTTTGCGACGAATGTCCTGCTTTCTATATTGGACAGACAGGAAGGAATATAAATATTCGTGTTGAAGAACATAAAAAGTCAATTTTACAAAACAAAAATACCATTGGCTTCTCTGAACATTGTATAAAATTCAATCACTTCCTGGATTTCAACAAAACCACATTGTTACATTCAGGTAACAAGGGTAAACGTCTTGACCTTCTCGAAATTATCGAAATAAGTTCCGCCCATAATAGTCAATTACCCCTTGTAAACGAACAAATTGATTTTCAGGTATCACCTTTGCTTTTGTCTGTTTTATAAATTACGATGCAATACTCTCCTGTAGTCAGTCTTGATAATGAGTTCATAGCTCGAAACATGTCGACTTTTTATTACTGCTAAGTACAGTATCTAAAGATTTTTTATATTGTGAAACATAAGCCAAGTGTTTTTATTTTAAAGTTTATACTTTATTCTTTATGATGTTTCACCAAGTGATGTGCGAGAATTCAATCTCAGTTAATATATATATATATATATATATATATATATATATATATATATATATATATGAATAACCATACATATTCATTTTTTTCTGGTACCTTGTGATATCTTCAGCAGCTCCTTTCAGACCAAATGAGGTTAAATTTAGTATCTGAGGTGTTTTTTGAGGCAGAACTCTAATGTGAAGATGTCGATGAAATGAGTCAAATCTTTGGCAAATTTTTGTGGAAAGTAGTGATAGAGTTGCAGGCGGATATTTTTCAAACCGTTGCCAAAATATTCGAAAATTAATTATGTAGAACATATCCGTTATTCAGCCTTCACAGGGTTTTTGTTTAATTAAAAATGTATGCACTCCAATTCGAGTGGGAGTGTTGAAGATTTGTGTGTAAATTAAAATAGACGTTAAAAGAGTATTTTTTGGAAGTATAAATTATCTTCTTAAACCGTTATCATTTTCATGTAGAGATTTCCTGCTTTTTGGTGGGTTTTGAGGTTTTGCGGACCTTCGCAAAATGAGTTCAATTTTGGAAAGTAGATCGAAATGAAGTTGAGGCAACTTTTTTTGTAGTTTTCCACTGTTTTGCTTAACCACCACCATCTAAATGTAGAGATTTCATGTTTTATTGTAGGTTTTAAGGTTCGGCTCACTTGCACAGCCTCTCCAAAATAAATTTGGGGGTTGAGAATTTGTATGTAAAAAAGATCAAAAGATACTGGAAAATACGAATTTAGTTACGTCTCTACTGATCGCATATTTTTTATGTCAAACTCGAAATCAAGAAATAAATGTTATCCATTTATTGATAAAAGAACTCAGGAAATTCCACAACTATATTTTTGATCTTTTTCAGTTAGAATCTATGAAAGAAACTGGTTACAAGGGTGAGTTACATCATGTATTGACAGAAGATGGTTATATTTTAGGTCTTCAAAGAATTGTGAGAGGACCTAACACGCACAATGAAATTCCATCTAAGATAAAAAGACCCCCTATTTTGATAGTTCATCCTCTCGCTGCATCAGCAATCGATTGGATTCATTATCATGGAAGAGATTCTTTGCCATACCTACTTTTCGAAGAAGGATATGATGTGTGGCTTGGAAATGTTAGAGGTGCGGGCCAATCATTCAATCACATTTCTCTTGATCGATATAAAGATGCTGAAATATTTTGGAATATCAGGTAATATTTCTACACACATTTAAAAATTATATATATATATATATATATATATATATATATATATATATATATATATATATATATATATATATAATATATATAAATAAATATATAAGAAATAACAATTATTAATAATGTAGTGAAACGTCAACTTTTTAATAAAATCGAGTTTTTTAAGATTCAACCAGCCTGTTATTGCTAATAATTATCAAGAGATTTTATATATATATATATATATATATATAAGCAGTATCATTTAGAAGACAATTATTAAATATTATATTTTTTTAGCATAATGCAGTACGGTTATATAAATGGCATAAAATGTGAGGAATTTTTGAAAATTTAATATTTTTGAAAAAATGTTAAAAGTAGCATTAGTAATTATATCTATCAATACTCACAATTCTAAGTAGTAAGTCATCAAGAATTCCACTCAATAAATTTTGCTTCAAAATAACACTAAATAAAGTTCAATAAGTCTTCAAGGACACATAATTGATTTTTTTAATAAATAATGCGATATGTAACAAAGTTATTTATATTTTTGATACCGAACATTAATGAGAAACAAGAAATGTAACGAATATATATATATATATATATATATATATATATATATATATATATATATATATATATATATAATATATATATATATATATATATATATATATATATAAATATATATAAATATATATATATAATATATATATATATATATATATATATATATATACAAGGGCGCACCCAGGATTGAGTTTCGGGGGGGGCTGAATAAAAATTTACCTCATTAAATTTAAATAGGAAACGCACATCCCGTATCCGGTAAATCATAATAGATCTTATGGTTAACCGATAGTGACCAGTAGGCTCATTTTATAGTAGTAGATGAGCTCATTTCACAAATATTATCTTAGTAATCTAAAATTATTTTGTTACTAAAATATATATATATATATATATATATATATATATATATATATATATATATATATATATATATATATATATAATATATATATATATATATATATATATATATATATATATATATATATATATATATATAATATATATATATATATATATATATATATATATATATATAATATATATATATATATATATATATATATATATATATATATAAATATATAATATATATATATATATATATATATATATATATTTATATATATATATATATATATATATATGGATTTATCATTCTTTCAATTTTTAGTTTCCACGACATTGGTTATTATGATCATCCTGCAATGATTGACTACATCCTCAATAAAACGGAGTCTGAAAAATTATCATATATTGGAATGTCACAAGGAGAAGCGTCATTTTTGGTCCTTGCTTCTACCCGCCCAGAATATAATGAGAAAATTGGGCTAGCTTGTCTTATGGGCCCTAGTTCCCATTTGAAATTTTCTGAAAATAATTTTTATTTAACTCTTGGAAAATACTGGTCTACATTAGAGGTAATTAGTGAATATATTCATGCCATGAAAAATGAATATACTCTTTATTTATATACACTTCACATTTTGGAATTATGATTGAGATACTCTTCAGATTGTAATTACTGAACGAAGATGATATCACTGTCAATGCCGTATATTGTATAATGTAGAATGAAAAAGAAGCTTGGAAGAAGAGCAATTCGAAACAATTAAAATTACGAATATTTAAAAACAATATAATATTGGACGAGAGTAAACGATATAGTGTTGTGACTTTCATATATAATTTGAATAATTTATTGATTATAATTGTTTACCTCATTCTAGCTGAGTTTCAACACATCAATTTGCTTAACTGAAGAAACAGTTTCCTAGATTTTTATGTCTTTTTTCTAAGCATGGTCTCAATATCCTTAATATCAGTTCTTATGCATATTCAAAGTACTGAAGCAACTTTCAAATCTAGAAAATTAAATAGAGAACGCTTCGATATTATGGTTCTCGACAATTCAATGTGAATTGTTTCATACTCAATGTGGAATAGTATTTCAATATCTACAGCTCATAACATAACATCAATTTAATGAAGCTTTTAAAATTCTTAAGTTTAATTATTGCGGCTTCCGAACAAAATTCTGAAAGAGAAGTCTTAAGAATTTCCGCATTACAAATAATTACATTTTCCATAATATGGAATCAGGGAAATATTCCAAGAATGTGGTCATTAAAACCAGTTAATGTTTAACTGAACTTTTTCTAGAAGAATTAGCAGTTTGAATGAGGGAAGTTAAATTTGAACAACTAACTACTCAAGTGAAATCCAACTTCTTGAAATTTTGCTTAATGACCTCATTAAAATGTCTCATATAGAATATATATATATATATATATATATATATATATATATATATATATATATATATATATATATATATATAAAATATATATATATATATATATATATATATATATATATATATATATAATATATATATAATATGTATATATATATATATATATATAATATTTATTCGAATTGTTGTAGCCTCTGAACTATTTCTGATCTTCTGATAATTATTAGCAATAACAGGCTTGTTGAATCTTAAAAAACTCGATTTTATTAAAAAGTTCACGTTTCGCCACGACATTCGTGGCTTTATCAAAACTTTTTTTAAAATCGAGTTTTTTGAGATTCAACAAGCCTGTTATTGCTAATAATTATCAAGAGATTATATATATATATATATATATATATATATATATATATATATATATATAATATATATATAATATATATATATATATATATATATATATATATATATATATATATATATATATATATATTTATATATATATATATATATATATATATATATATATATATATATATATTTAAATATATATATATATATATATATATATATATATATATATATATATATATATATATACATATATATATATATATATATATATATACCTATATATATATATATATTTAAATATATATATATATATGTTCAGAAAGGTTTCCGCGGTCGGAAGTATTTGAAAAACTTGGTTCTCGGGATGAACCGCGTAAAAGATTTGAAAAATCTCGACGAAAAATTCCGACCGCGGAAATCTTTCTGAACATTTTATACGCCTCTACGGAGAGGAATTTCTTTCAATCACAAAATCCTATTCTTCATTTTATCGCGAAAACATCGTCTCCTCTGTGACCTGACCTTTCTGAAATCATGTCGTGACCATCGTGTCATTGCCAAATTTCTACAGCTCAAACATCATACAAAATCCCCCTCCATAACCCGAATTCTCAATAGAACAAGTTTTGCCCTCCTTAGAGATTCCATTCACACTACCAGACGCAACCTTAATCACACTAACGAACTACTTCTCAAAACTTTCCATCACCTTCACTCTTTCCCCATCCATCCAATCCTATGGGATACTTTTGATCGCCTATCCAACTCCTAGGCACAACATCTTTCCGACCAAAAGACCTTAACCCAGAAAAATAAACTAGCCAAACTCATCAATTCCCAAAAACCACAAAAATCATCTTCATCTTATACCTCCTCCATTGTTCACAATTATTCTGACACCCCAATTTCCAAGATCGCAACAAACGCACTCTCGAAAGGTTTCAACTATTCCATTACACCAAAATCCATCCCCATAGAAACTATCATCTCCCAAACAGAAGAAGCAATTTCCCATCTACCAACAGATCAAGCAGAAACTGCCAGGCATGACATCGCCAAAATTCTTGGTACAAGTCGGCCACCCCGTCCCAACCCCACTTTTTCTGAGAGGCAATCTCTCAAAGAACTTTACAATGACCAAAATCTAGTCGTCCTCCCAGCCGATAAAGGCAATGCCACTGTCATTCTTAACACTTCTTCTTACCTCGATAAAATCTTCTTGACACCCCCGACTATAAGCGTATCCCTCATGACCCGACAACATACCTGGAGAAAACCACAAAATCTCGTATCAACCAATCGAATCTGCCACCTGAAATAAAAAAGTCTCTAATCCCAAGAGAAAAATCCTCAAGAACCCATCGAATTTATGGTCTACCCAAAGTTCACAAGCCTAATATTCCACTTCGACCCATTGTCAGCGCTTACAATTGTCCAACACATCCTCTTGCGAAATATCTCGCCAAAACCCTTCAACCCCTCGCCGAACAAACCCAATCATACGTAAAAAACTCTTTTCACTTCATAGAACTCCTCAAAAGTATTGATATTACCCCAACTGATCTCCTTGTTAGTTTTGATATTGTCTCCTTATTTACAAATGTCCCCATCGAAGAAACACTTTCCATCCTAGACACGAAACATGAAATATCCCCAGACAACCTATCCCTGATCAAACACTGCATGGCCAACACTTACTTTATCTTTCAAGGCAATTTCTTCAGACAAATTGAGGGAGCCCCAATGGGATCCCCTCTCTCCCCCGTCATAGCCAACATTTTCATGGAACATTTCGAAACCCAAGCTCTCTCGTCATTCGACCTTAAACCATCATGCTGGCTACGTTATGTAGGCGATGTCTTTGCGATCTGGCCCCATGGCGGAGACTCGTTGCTCCACTTCTTGAATCATTTGAATGGCATACATCCAAGTATCCAATTCACAATGGAAGTGGAAAACGATGGGTCTCTGCCATTCCTCGATGTCATGGTCAAAAAACTTCCATCCCAAGGCTTCTCCTATTCAGTTTATCGTAAACCCACCCATAAAAACCGTTATCTCAACGCCCAGTCTCACCACCATCCCTCTCAACTTAACTCTGTAGTTAATACCCTAATCTACCGCTCCATTCGACTATCTGACGACGAACTCCGTGAATCAGAACTCAAGACTCTAAAACATATATTATTACAGAACGGTTACAACACATATCAAACCATAAGAACATACGCAAACATACAAACATCACCCCACCTCTACCACGTTCCAATCCCACTGACCAAGAATCTACACCTAAATTATTCCTTCCTTACATCAGAGGAGTAACAGATAAGATCGCAAGATCTCTCAAAAACACAAACATCAAAACAATATTCCCCACCCAACAAAAACTCTCCCATCTGGTCAGATCTGTCAAGGATAAAATTCCTAACGAAAATCACGGTGTTTATGAGATTCCCTGTTCCAATTGTCCTCGTTCTTATATAGGACAAACGAACCGACGAATTCAGGTCCGTGCCAAGGAACATTCACTTTCAGTAAGACATTCAGATATCACCAACGCCCTTTCCCAACATCACACCCAAACAGGCCACATTATCGATTTCCCCAATACAAGAACTATTGCTCCCGTCCGATCTTTTAAATCCCGAATTTTTCGTGAAGCTGTAGAAATAGAAAAACGTCCAAATTGTTTGAACACCAGAGATGACAGTCACAGACTCCCATCAGCATGGAAGCCGCTTCTCAGTGGTCGCCGTGTCACACCCAATCGGAGTGGATCCCGCACTGATACCGTGCGTGAATACCCCATTGACGTCAATACTTCGTCAATAACTACGTCAATAGAGTTTAAACTTTGAAATAAAACACACTTGCCTTAATTTTCCCTATATAAAATTAATTAGATACTGTATTCTGCAATAAGGGATAGTCGACATGTTTCGAGTTTAGAACTCATTATCAGTCTTTATAATGAGCTCATAACTAGAGATGTGTCGACTATCCTTTACTGCTAAATACAGCATCTAATTATTTCTATATAGTGAAACTTAAGCCAAGTATGGTTTTATTTTAAAGTTTATTCTAAGTGATGTGCGAGAATTCAATCTCAATCTGTAATTATTCTAGATAATTTAGTTTAATTTCTTTACTTTTATCTAATTATTTCTATATAGTGAAACTAAAGCAAAACGTGTTTTATTTTGAGCTTTATTCTTTATGATGTTCCACCAAGTATTGTGCCAGAATTCAATCTCAATTTTTAAAAATAAGTTGAATTACAGGTACGGCAAAAACAATTCAAAAATTATTATATATTCAATATGAACATATATATATATATATATATATATATATATATATATATATATATATATATATATATATATATATATATATATACAGGGTGGCGCATCCTATACGCGTTGGTCTCTGTAGGGAAAACGACTTGAAATTTTAATTTTTTTTCTTAATGGAGATATACAGCGCCATTAACACTACAAATTGAAAATAATTTGGATTATACAGGGTGACCCAAAAATAGGAATTTATATCAAAGTTATGTTTTTTTAAAGGGAACATCCTATATTTGATGGTGTCTTTTGATTCCGCGGAGTAAAGTTTCTGTAACGTTTCCTATAACTATCTCTTTTCGTTTTCACGCGATATGCATAGCCAAGATATTAGAATATCGAATAAAGTGCAAGTTTTTCCAATACATCATACAGGGTGTTCATTTAGTCTAATTGAATTCAACTTACATATGGAGTTGAATAATATTCTTATTTTAAATGGCACACCCTTTATTTAATAGCGTATATTGATAGACATTTAAATTATCTTTCATTCCATATAATATTTCCCTATACCTAAATTCGATGGATCTTCAGTAAATAGCTGTTTTTTATTTTTCACATACGGATTTTATCATATTCTTTTTTAATCATAGTAACCATAGAGCAAATATCACTCAAAATATGGTATTGAACGAAATAAACATTTTATCACTTTCCAATGTTGAATAGTTTCAATGTAAACCAAAACTATAATTTTTTTAATAAAAAAAACATTCAATGACAAGAAAATTTGAAGTTTTTGAAAACTATACACAAATAGAAAAGAGTAAGAAACAAATTGAAAATAAAACAAAAATGAATTATAAAAAATGTTCAAAGTGACGTCCATCTTGTTCTAAACACAACTGAACTCGTTTTTCAAAGGATCGTTTCACTTTGAGAGGAATTTCTCCAGTTACTGTCTGAAAATCAGCTTTTATTCTAGCTTTCATGTCTTTCGGAGTAGTTGGTGGGGTGTTATAAACTATACTTTGCAGGTGTCCCCATAAAAAAAAATCCAACGACGTCAAGTCTGGAGATCTTGGAGGCCAATTATGTGGACCACCTCTTCCGATCAATTTATTAACAAAACGCCGGTTTAAGTATCGCCGTACTTAGTTAAGTTGAAAATGTGCGGGGGCTCCATCCAACTGCATCCACATTTTCTGCCTAGTATTTAAAGAAGCCCAGATAATTTTCTCCGCAAAAATCTTAGAAATTTGCTGCCATTAAGATGACCGGTAAAAAAATAAGGATTGATTGGGCCGATACTTGATGTAAATTAATACACATATCGAAACAATGGTTAAAAATAACAATTTACACATTTATTATAAAAAACAAACTACTACTCAAATATGCTATCTCGAATCAGAATCTGTACTTCTTCTCCATGTGCCGAAAATACAATGTATTCCCGAAATACATGTGTTTAAGAACCAACAATCGAGGTATTCCAGCCGCCAAAGCCATTGAGGAGGGTAAACTAAGATGGCTGAAGGAAGAACAGAAGATCCTCTTCAAGAAACGTGACATCTACAATATTTATATCAAGGTAATCCATTCTGAACTGCTTTATAGGTTGCATAATGTAGAATTTGATTTGTTTGATTCACAAACTCGATTTTCAGTTAACAATATTATTCATAAAAAATTCACCAAACAGCAAATAAAATTGAATTACCTTCGTGGTAGCAAACCGGTATCAGAAAAAGGGAAGAAACCAACTAAATTTTCACAACATTAGTTTTTCAAAAATTTCACTAATTTATCCAATACTAATTTCGATAGTAAGGAAGTAAATTTATTGCAAAAAGGTTTCAAACACAATATACAACCAACTCATTGAACACGTCACTTCGAACAACTCGGCGTAGATACTGAAATAGCTGTTAGAAATTTGCCTGATAATCCACGATAATTATATTATATTAAAACACCTAGCTTCTAATATTATTGAAAATGAGTATAACAAATACAACGCCAATTTATCAGAAATGTCCATTGTAAAATCAATCAAACAAAAAACACTCTCTATGATATCATTTTCACCAAAGCTGACAAAGGTAATACAGTTATCGCTTTGAATAATTGTGATTATTTACGTAAAACTTTAGATTTTTTGAACTCCGGTAATTATAAGTTATTAAAACATGATCCAACCAGTAAATTTCAGAAAAATTTAAAATTAGCCATCGATAACATTAATATTCTTATACAAAATAAAGACAAGTATAAACTCATTGTTTCAAATCCTTTGGTACCACAACTTTACTCTTTAATTAAATTACACAAACCAGGTTATCCAATCAGACCAGTAGTGTTATCCACTACAGCACCTTCAGTGTTTTTGTCGCAGTTTCTAATAGAAATAATTCAAAATTATTGTAAATTTCAGCCTAAATTCTCTATCAAAAACTCTTACGATTTAGTTAATAAAATTGAAAATATTCATTTGCCACTCAATTCTTAATTGATGTCCTGGGATGTAGTTAATATTTTTCCAAGTATACCACCCAATGTTCCTTTAACCCTAATAGAAAAGTTACTTAATAGCAATCTTGTTAATCCTTTCATAAAATCGGATATATTGTCGCTTTTGGAATTATGCCGGCAACAGAATTATTTTAGTTTCAATGATAAGATTTACAGCAGTACTGAAGGCTTAATTATGGGAAACCCTCTGAGCCCTTTGTTGGCTGAAGTATTCATGGATAATTTGGAACAGTCAATTCATAATCATCCTGTTAGTCGACAATTCGTTTATTGGTTTAGATATGTGGATGATATTATTTGTTGTTTCACTGGTACTCTTAGACAACTAGATTGCTTTCAAACATTCATTAACACTTTACACCCTAATATAAAATTCACTTTAGAGATGGAAAAAGATAACTCAATTAACTATTTGGATTTGAAAATAACAAAAGTAGATGACAAACATAATTTTTCAATTTTTCGCAAACCATCGCACACTGATAGCGTCATACATAGTAATTCCCTACATCCATTCCAACACAAAATGGCAGCTTTCAATAGTATGGTACATCGTTTAGTAAATATTCCACTTTCAAACGCCAATTTTAACATCGAGAAAAATATAATTAAACAAATTGCCGTAAATAATAATTATGATCCCAATATTATAGACAATATGATAGATAAAAAGTTTTTCAAAAATGCGATTAACCAGGTGTACCCCCTTACTAAAAATAATATCAAATATAACAGCCTCACTTTCATCGGAAATTCAAGTAAAAAACTTAAATCTCTCTTATCTAAGCACAACATTAACATTGCTTATCGAACCGGTAATAATTTAGGAAATCATATAAGAAATAATAAATCCAAAGTTCATAAAGATAATAAATCACGAGTTTATAAAATTAATTGTGGCGATTGTGATAAGTTTTACATTGGTAGAACTTTCAGAAGTTTTCAAACTAGAATTTCAGAACACAAACATAGCTTTGTTAATCAGAAGTCGGATTCACATTATGCAGACCATTTAATCCACGAAAATCATACATTCAATTTCGATTTTAAAATATTAAATACTGAAAGTAAGGGAATTAAACTTAATTTTTTAGAATCATTACAGATAAATAAATACAAGCATTCCGGTCTCCTATTGAATAGCCAAATCGATCATACTTTAAGCCCCCTTCTTAATCTTTTCAAAATTACCGAACTACCTGACTAGCAGTTCAGAATTGGTTTTTTCCTTTTCTAATAATTATTTGTAACCATCTTTGTATTTACCCCTTCTACATAATTTGTCATTTCTTGTTTTCGATATAACAGAGAATCATAGTTAGTTTGCCATTAGCATCTGAAGAAGTTGAAGATCCACCGAAACGTGCGTCATGCGTTATTTTTTATAATAAATGTGTAAATTGTTATTTTCAACCATTGTTTCAATAAAAAAAAATAAGGACCAATAACATGTAAACCTATTATTCCTCCCCACACATTCAAGGACCACCTATGCTGATGATCGAGAGTACGAAAGACGTGAGGATTTTCATCAATATAGTAATGAAAGTTATGGCGATTAACGAGTCCATTAATATGAAACGTGCACTCGTCAGAAAACAGTACATTATCAAAAAATCCGCATCTGATTCTACCTTATCCATAACCCATAAACAAAAATCGATTATTTGTTGAGTCCCTTTGATATACAGTTCTTGGTGAAGCTGTATCTTATAAGGATGAAATTTATGTTTTTTTATTATTTTTCCAATACTTCTACTTATTCCAGTTTCTCTGTTGACTTGTGTTTGGGTTTTCTATCAGTGAGCCAATAAACCAAAATTTATTAACATGATCTCCTACAATAGGATGAGGATGAATAATTTTTTTATAATCTACGTTTCCGCTAACTTTAAACTGTTGTAGTAATCTTTCAAAAGCACTTCTGTCAGGTTTCTCGCGATATGGGTATTTTTGACCGTAAACTCTAGAAGCCAATGAACAGTTTTCATGACACTCACCATGAACAAGCACTATATCAATTCTCTCTGCTTTAGAATAAGTTTTCATGTTTCAAATTCAATTTTTCATACGTTTAATATCTAACTTACTAAATAGAAATGTCAAACTCGCATTTGACATTTAAATTCAATGGTCACTTTGACGGGAAAGAGTATTTACAAAAATTAGCTATGTTAAACATAGAAACAGATATTCACTAAAAAAATGTTGAATTTAGGTATAAGGGTGGAATTTAGGTAAAGGGAAGTCTTATATGGAATGAAAGATAATTTAAATGTCTATCAATTTAAGTTATCAAATACAGGGTGTGCCATTTAAAATAAGAATATTATTCAACTCGATATGTAAGTTGAACTCAATTAGACTAAATGAACTGTATGATGTATTGGAAAAATTTGCATTTTATTCGATAGTCTAATATCTTGGCTACGCATATAGCAGGCGACTGTTGATGTGTTTCAAATAACAGCGACATACTAGTTTATGTTGTTCAAGCTTACAAATAAAAAAATTTTCAAATTTTTCAAAAACGAAAAGAGAGGTATAGGAAACATTACAGAAACTTTACTTTATTTTTTCTGCGGAATCAAAAGATACCATCAAACATAACTGTGATATAAATTCCTATTTTGGGTAATCCTGTATAATCCAAATTATTTTTAATTTGTAGTGATAATGGCCCTGTATATTCCTATTAAGAAAAAAAAATTTCAAGTAGTTTTCCCTACAGAGACCGATGCGTATAGGATGCGCCACCCTGTATATATATATATATATATATATATATTTATATTTGTTCAATATTTGAACCTGAAATTTATAGTTGTAGCCTTACCGAAATGATTTCTCAAGATTTTTTCGGCTCGAGGACTCGAGATCTCAGCATTAAGTATTTCAAACAGAAGATGATATTGCTGAAATACCTACATCAATTTCTTTTTCAATTTATCATAAAGTATAAAAACTTTGAATTCAACATTCGTTATGTAGCATGAAAAGAAATTCAATATATATCCTCTAGTTTTATAAAAACAAATTCCACAATTATAAATAGTTTGTGTACCTATGTATTCCTTTTCTTTCAGAAATTGTTCCATGTGTTAAGAGTACACCATCTGCCAGTAAGGGATCTTTTCAGCCTCATATGTCCGTATCAAGTGTTTCCAAGTATTTGCGAGAAGATGTTAAACCCAATAGTAGGATATGCCAACAACGACCAGTATGATTTGGTAAGTGTCAAATTCGAATTTATCGATAAAATGGGAAACAATTAATCTCAAACCATAAGCTCATTAATATCATGTTTATTTTTTGCAGGAAATAAGAACAAAATTATACAGAGTTTATCCTACAACGTTTGCTTCGAAGCAACTCCTTCATTATTTACAAGTATATAATACAGGTAAATTACAGTAATAATCTTAATTGTTACTAGTGAAAATTAAAATAATTGGCTATAAATAAAAAATTCAGTATTCAAGTACGTACGAAATTAATATGTATTAATTCGGCATTTAATTCATATATAGCCAGATTGTTCTGTAAAAAGAATGAAAATATATGAAAACATGTTTTTCACAGAAGTAATGAAGATTCAAGTCTCCAGAGTCGTAATAATATTTTTCATAACACAAAAATAATCTATGCATTCAGCGCCCATAAATGAAGTCACTATGATCTTTCCGAAGCGATGATGACTTTTACAAAGAATTGAGTAGTTGTTTTCTTTTTATAAAAAACTTGAAGTTTCATTACTACTGGCATATTACCAAGTAATCGTCTATATTTACTACTGAAAACGCCAAAATCTGATAGGATACTTTGAAACTTTCTTTTAAGAATACATTGCAGTCTTTATTATATTCTAGTTACATTCCGATTGAATGTTGAAAAACGCAATTAGAAAAGTTTCTTCAAAGTGTGAATCGCCAAATTGATTTAGAGAATTTCATTTTGGCGGCTCTATCGCTCATAATATAGATTCGGGAAAATACAGATTCGCGAAAATATAGATCCTCCTACGAATCGCGATTCGTGTTACGCCTATGATAGCCCCCTATTCGCGATAGGTCTATGGCCAGCGGTCGATCAACAGTCCTTCGGCCAGAGCAGGATTTTGATCTAGCGTAATACCATGCAATCATTTGTTCATCTAGAGAACAAGCTGGCTTGATGAGATTCTGACTCGTTAGCGACTGAAGTCGGGTGGTTTTCTCGGAATTTTGAACGCCCAATTATGATCGAAACAGGGCCCCGCCTTCACCGTTATTTGGTAATTAATACGTTGGGGACCTGCGGGCCCCGTTCTCGCGAACGTTCTCCCAAATACATTTCCTCCAATTAGGAAACACGAACAAAGGTTGAAAGCAATTGTACTGTGAAATATTAGGATAACTGAAGTAACACTTTTTACGTAAGCAGAAACAAGATGAAATTTATATATTTTTTTGGAGGTTATTATTATGTTTTTGAATTTTCCATTACCAATAAATAATTCTTCATCGATATAATAAAAATGTTTTTCAATGTGTTACGTAATTTTGTAGCTTCTTTTCCATTGCCTAATAGTTATTTAGTTACGATACAAGTGAGTTAACAGCATCATTAACATAACTGCAATACATAAATCAAAATTAATATGATATTATAATTCGAGCTATACCTTTTTACTTCTTTTAAAAATTCTTTCTAGGAATTCTGGCAGTAGTTTCATAATAGTTATTTACTAGTGAGAGGCTACCCCGCCTATTATATAGATCCGTGAAAACTATAGATCGATGAAAATATAGTTTCCCGAACCACGATGAGTGCAAAGCCCGTCCCTGCCTCTGTCGAACGGTACGCGACGCGTCAAGTGCTGAGCCCGTTCCTGCCTCTGTCGAACGGGCGCGCCATCTGCTCACTGTCAATCTGTAGATCGTGAGGAATCGGCTAGATAATACGATCTCGTTGGACCTCGCCGTGCCGAAACTTCTCGATAGAATTCGACCCGTCCAACTGTCGGCTCGAAAGGCGGTCACGTGAATTCGAAATCTCCTTATCTCGGCTTCATAAGTTTGCCAAAATGCGGCCTTCGGCCGCCTGCATTTTGGGAAGTCGAATTTGGCAAACCAATTATTTATTTAGTATTATATACGATACAAGTGAGTTAACAGCATCATTAAGATACGCGTGTGAAAGTTGCACAACGAGTGCGTAGCACGAGTTTTGTAACCACACAAGTGTCTTAATGGGTTCAACTCGCGTGTATTGTACAATATTTTATCTACTCCTAACCGGGATACTTATTCATATAAGATTCATTTTTATTATAATTAATTTTACCTTAATACCTTTGTTCAAATAAGTACCTGAAACACCATGCATGGCAATGTCAATTTGATATTAAATAATATTGATGTCACTTTAAAGTCAAGTTTCAAAAATTGTAATATAAAATGAGCGATTCGGAAAGTATTCCTTCTGATATTGAAGAAGAGGCATCGAGAGCCATTTCTGGATTGCTACCAGAAAAATCCAGGCAGAAGTATGAGTCTGTATACCAACTTTTTATTTTATAAAAATGCGTGAGTTAAGAAGCTCTTAACTCACTCAAAATGCGTGCTGTAAGAGCTTCTTAACTCACTGGAGTAGATAAAATATATTACGGTGACTATTTCACTCATTCCATTTTTAGTGAGGAAGTTTCCATAGCAACTCTCGTTTCACAGCGATAAAACATGCAAGCCGGCAAAAGTTAGCAAGTTATTATTTCATCGATAATATTTTGACATTTCTCACATTCATAGGTTATTTTCTTGACTTTCTCAAATGTGACCATAATACTATTAGACATATTTTCTATATATCTGAAATTGTTTCTTATGACACAAAATGACAAAATTTGAACAGCTGATAGAACTGTCAAAAAATGTTCCACTAGAGATGAAATTGAAGCAGGTAAAATTTCTCGCTTGTAACATTCAAGTTTGTTCCTTAGACAATTTCGCTCATGACATTTCATCCAAAATCACTCGCCTGACGGCTCGTGATTTTGATACAAATGTCATTCGCGAAATTGCCTAAGCAACAAACTTTCATATTACAATCGAGAAATTTTGCCGGCAAAATTTCATCTCTAGTGGAACATTTTTTGACAGTTCTATCAGCTGTTCAAATTTTGTCATTTTGTGTCATAAGAAACAATTTCATCCAATCATGTCAACATGAACACTGAGAATTGCATATCAATAACTATGACAACATGATTGAGTGTGACAACTTCATTCCAAATAAATGTCAAAATGTGACGTTTTAGCAATGCGAATGTTCGAAGTATAAATAAGCTAATCAAAGAAAAATTTCTCAGAATTACAATTTACAGTCACAAATATATTTCGGGAATATTTATGGAATTTTGTTGCGAACGAGAATATGAATTAAATTAACATAGAAGCTTAGAAGAATTGGCGGTGATACTAAATGATTGATTAAAAGACAATGTGGATCTTATTGTGCAAACTTCCGCAATAAAAGTACTATAATTACTATAATATTAGCGACTAGAAGCTGTTTCATATAAAAGTTCAGTTCAGTTTCGTTAAATTTGTCGGAACAAAATAATATTGCTCTTCTTCTTATGGTGCCTTATCCTTAAGGACGTTGGCTATTACATTTGCCCATTTTATCTTATTTGTAGCTGCCCTGAACAGTTCTATGGATGTCATATTTGTCCATTGTCGTAGGTTTTTAAGCCATGAGTTGCGTCTTCTTCCTGGTCCCCTTTTGTTATTGATTTTGCCTTCGATTATAAGTTGGAGCAGTTCGTATTTTTGATTTCTCATGATGTGGCCAAAATATTGTGTTTTTCATTTCTTTATGAGGAGCATGAGCTCTTTTTCCTTGTTCATTCTCTGCAAGACTTCCGCGTTTGTCGTATGACTCATGTAGGATATTCTGAGCATTTTTCGGTAACACCAGAGTTCAAATGCTTGGATTCTTTTTTGTGTTGCCTCTGTCATTGTCCAGGCTTCAACACCGTAGAGTAAACATAGCACTTACGTATTCGAGCTCTCAATGAAAGATCCAGCTGGCGACTACATAGGACTTTTTGCATTTTGTAAAATACTGTGCGTGCTTTTTCTAGACGTGTTCTTATCTCTAGTGAGTGGTCCCAAGTTTCATCAAGATTGCTTCCAAGGTAAGTTATTCTTGTTACTTTTTCTAGATCTTCTCCGTTAACCTTAATCTTCACCGTTCTGTTCTGGTGTTTGCTGATGATCATCGTTTTTGTTTTCTGTGTATTTAGTTTCATTCCAAATTCTTCGCTGGCTGCCGTTATCCGTTCCATCAGACGTTGTAGTGCTTCAGCACTATCTGCCAGAATGACCGTGTCATCAGCATATCGCAGGTTGTTGATGCATTGTCCATTTCTAATAATGCCATCTGAGGTGTCTTCCAGAGCTTTTTTAAATATCTCCTCCGAGTAAACGTTAAATAGTATGGGTGACAGAATACATCCCTGTCTTACTCCCTTCTCGATATTAATTTTTCCAGATGTTTTCTTTTTTATTCTAATTTTGCCTTTTTGTTCTTGATAGAGGTTTGAAATAATCCTTAAATCTTTATCGTCTATGTTACATGACCTTAAGATGTTCATTAGTTTATCATGTTTCACCAGGTCAAAAGCCTTCTGAAAATCAATAAAACACAAGTACACATCAGAATCGACATCTCTACATCTTTCAACTAGTACTCTTATTGAAAAAAGTGCTTCTCTTGTTCCGAAGCCATTCTTAAAACCAAATTGATTTTGACCAGTATGTTCGTCTAATTTACTGTATATTCTATTATGTATTATTCGAAGGAAAAATTTGAGCACATGATTCATCAGGCTTATAATCCTATGTTCTTCACATTTCTTGGAGTTTCTCTTTTTTGGTATTGGTACAAATATCGATGTCAGCCATTCTTCTGGTATTATACCTGTTTCGTATATTCTATTAAATAAATCTTCTATTACTTCGATGTGTTCGTCTAGCAGTAACTTTATTATCTCAATTGGTATATTATCTTCTCCAACAGCCTTTCTGTTCTTTAGTTGCTTTGCTGCTCTGTTAATTTCGTCCTTTGTGATATAAAGTCCAGTCATTGCCTCCTGTTTACCAATGTTTTCTCTTCTTTGGTCTTGAAACATCTCTTTCACGTATTCTTTCCATCTGGCTATTTGATCTTCTATGTTAAGTAGAGGGTTCCCATGTTTATCCTCTACGAAAGATAGAGTTGTTTGTTTCCATATTCCAGCGGCTTCTTTTACTTTTTTGTGTAAATTGAAGGTGTCGTGTCTTTGCTCCAACTCTTCAATTTCTTGACATCTTTCACTTAGCCAGGTTTCCTTGGCTTGTTGGATCTTTATTCTGATGTTTTTGTGTATTTGTTTGTATGTTGTTTCGTTTTTGCCTTTGTATATTCTTCTTTCATCCATCATTTTTAAAATTCCTTCTGTCATCCATGGTTGGTTCTTTTTTCTTGTTTTCTCTTTAAGATGATCTTCTGTTACTCTTGTTAATGTTTTCTCAATGTAGTGCCATTTTTCCTCGGGATTTTGTGTCGATGGTACTGGATTATATAATGTTGCTATGGGATGAAAATACTCCTGAAGGTCCTATGCGTAAATTTTACCATATTGTTGTGTATAATTAGCGTGGCGAGGAGGAGAGGCAGTTGCTTGTCTGGTGAATTTTTTTCAACTCGAGAAAATTAACGTTGACTCTCCAACAAATCGCATTAAATACAATCCGGTGTTCAGTAAAAAGTGCCAAGGTGGTTCTAAAAGCTGTGCAAGTAGTAAATGGTTGGTTTCCAACAGTAAAAGACAAAGCTTCAATAGTACGCCTTTTCTAGAAACTGATATCAAAACGAGGCGACAATATTACCTCACAAAGACTGTTCTCAAAATCAATCGAAACTGGAAAAATGATACTGACAAATGGTACGATAATGCGGTCAAAATTTGAAGCAGGTAGAAGGGTACTTAGGCGGTTCTTTTGGACGACTGAATTGCGGTCAAGCCCTACGTCCCGGGGGGTCTTAGATGGTTAATCTGTTTATCTTAAATCTCTATACATATCATGTATTAGGCGGTTAACCAGAAATATGGTAATAATTGGCCTAACGATGTTGTTGACAAAAATTCAAAGAAAAAGAAAATGATAATCTGTCTCAAAGGGAAGGGGTGACGTATAAATTTAAGGTAATCACTAAAACATTTTAGTTTGTGTCTTAAATTTATAGAGACAGTATGGAATTCCAACATATGTTGAGCGAACGTGGCAAAACAAGAGTTTATTAACAACAAAATATGTCAGTACAATAAAAAAAGATATTAGTAGGTATAATTTTGTATAATGTGTTAGTTATAAGTTTAGTGAAGTAGTTTTATGATGTATATACATGTAGATGTACGTCTGTAGTATTGCATAATTTCTATATGTTTTGTATATTATATATATATATATATATATATATATATATATATATATCTTTATAGAAATTAGAATTTACATTTTTACTTTCAATTTACCCTCTTGCCCCTAAATAAGTTTCTAACCGCAGTTCGGTTGGAGATTAGGACTCCTGAGGTAGGCACAAAAATTTTGAACGCAATTCAGTCACTCTCGCAAAATCGACCGCAATTGGTGTGCACCGGATAATGTACCTGTTGGAAGAAATACAATAAATAGATGGACTATATCTGCTGCTGAGGCAATTGGCTTGAATGTGAAGGTCAAAAAGATAACAAATCACTCGAATATATCAACTGCTGTTAGCGTATTGGCAAAAAGTGGAGTAGAAGAACAACAATTGCTGAAAATTGCTGGTTATAGAAATCAAAATTCTACAAAACCATACTGAAATCTCGATCAAGAACAACATCACAACAAGATCATAAATATTATGCGTGGTAATAGATCTTCTATAGTAGAGAACAGCAACGAATCTAATGTTAAGTTGAATTTTAATAATTGTACTTTCACTAACTCTACTTTTAATAAATAAATAAATGGGTTGAGCCGAAAATAACTTGAACAAAACCCAGATCCAATTTTAAAAAATGAGTGAGCAGCAGAGCTAGTCACTGAGGTCGTATTTTTTCCTAATTTTTGTCCTTTTTTACATATAAATGCATAATGCCCCTTATTACTCTAAGTCAATTTTGGGGAGCTAAAAACCAAGGAACAACATAAAATCACTAAATTAAAATGGCGGAGGTCAAGGAAAGTTGAAACCCCTGAAGAATTATTTCCTAACATCCTTTTGAATCAATCTGCAGAAGCTGTGTAGTTACGGGAAATCTTCCAAAACAATGAAAAAACAAGAATTCTATACATAGAAATCGCGGGGTTAGAAAAAAAAATGTATGCTGCTAAAAGGTCCAACATCAACGTAATCCACCTACAAATACTTGTCTCTCTAAGTCAATTGGGGGTACGAAAATCCTTCAACAAAATTCTATACAATAACATAAAATAAAACGATTTTAGCTCGCTCGAGTAACATCCTTGATTTCAGGTATATTCCGGAGATATGACTACGGAAGTGCAGAAAATTTTAAACTGTATGGAAGCACCGAACCGCCAGAATATGACTTAAAAAAAGTAAAAGTTCCTGTCGCTTACTTTTGGGCAGATAATGACTGCTGGACGACACCAAAGGTAGTACTAAAATTCCACTATTATAATAATAGCTCTATATATTACTCGGGTTATCACCACGTTCTAAAAAGTAATTCAATATTGTAATCAGGCTTGTATTTTTCAATGACAAATCTAAACATTTGTTACTGATTTAATAGTGAATTTTAAGCGTATGTAATTGTATGTATTTTAATTTTGATTATATAGAATTACATCGTCACATTACATAGGCGATATATAAATATAATTTTAAAATCAATAAGAGTCTGATTATTTACGATTACAGAGACCGAAAATGTTACGATCCCATGAACATAATATTTTGTATAATACAGACTTATCATTTCCTAGATATTTCTGAGAGTGCAAACGAACTTGAATTCCAAGTTCAAACTCCATCTGTTAGAAGGACAAAAATTTTCCACAATTTCCTCAAAACTGATAGGTTTTTCGAAATTTAAATTTGTTTTTAGTTCAAACCTGATCAAATCCGTGGATATTCTATTTCACTATTCAGTTGATAAATTTGACAACAGGAGATGAATTATCTCGCTTGTTGGAACTGGCAGAAACAAAACAATTTTCATTTAAAATTTTTGGTCTAGAAAATACATACTTATTTTACAGTTTGTAAAGTCTTTAGCAAGGACCTCAAAAACAGCATACATACATGCGAGCGAAATTTAAAAAGGGAATCACTTTTAATCTACCTGCAATATCAGTTTCAATAACTCTAATATAAGGGAGAAAATTATAACTAACCTATGCTAGATGGAAGAATATATTTATTTAAATAATTCTACCGATATATTCATTAATACTTCAAGTAATCATTCTCGAAGTTCAAATAGAACACAGAAAGTAAATTTTATCTTGTAAAAAAAATGCATAGCAATTTAAATTATGTGATTTTAGTTTTGGCACTACGTGCTTCCACGTATCCTTATTATAAAATGAATGTTGAGCATTGGGGATTTCTTAATATAGTTGGTAAATAGTTTATTAAACATACCAAATCTAGCAGCAAACTACTGGCTTGAATATCACTAATTCAGTGAATGCCCATTCAGTTTTCTGAATTATGTGTCAGACAGGTCAATCATTGAACTAAATTGATGATCTTTCTAAAACTGAAATAATATTTTCCTCTCTGGAAATTTCCTAAAATATAAACATTTTTCTATTAATGTATAATAAAGACAAAAATATTTTCAATAACCTAACTAATCTCTATAGATACGTGATCTTCAATTACTCCAAATGTAGCATGCATATCTATAATTCCATGCAACCAAATAGGTTCTTTCATTATTGTATCAACTGACAGGATATATCGTCACAAAATATAATGAAGCCCGCTTTGACAGGGGTCTTTATAATCATTATATAGGTTCTTGAAAAATACGAATGTATTTTGTATTTTACGAACGTCTGACCATAAAAGTAGATTCGAAACTGCAGTTTAATAACTTATAAATATTTTTTTAATTTTTTCACATTGTAGGTACTATTAAGTTATTTTTCTCAATTTCTTCGAATGAATATCTAATGGCATATTTATTATGGATACCTATATAAGTTTTTTCCATAAAGGAGCACCTTTGTTTGGAGTACCTATTATAAAATCAATGAAAACCCGTTCTGAATGTCTGTTGAATGTGATTTTTCTTCCAGATAATCGCATAAAATATTTAACTCACCATGAAAGGTCCAAGTAAATTTATGAAACCAGTAAGTATTCGCTGAACTATTCTTAATTTACTAAAATTTTTAGGACGTGGAAGAAGTCGAAAGAAAATTACCCAATATGGTTTTAAGCTACAGAGTACCTCTCAAGACTTTCAGCCACGTTGATTTCCTATTAGCGAAAGATGCTAAGAAACTGGTGTATGATGAACTTGTTAAAACTGTGGAAAAGTACAATTCATGAAGAAGGTGTTATGAGTCATAAACTGTAATGATGTAACTAGATTTGTTCATGGTCTGGAAGTTCATTAGCGATACAATATTAATAGTTTTCAAATTATTAAGGGTTTTATAATGTAAGAAGAAATTCAGTATGAGAATTCCAAGAAGCATCGTTGAAAAAACCTGCGTCACATGATAAAATATAATGTAAATTATAAAAACGATTTTTTATCCTATATAGGTACTTATATTTATACTATATATATATATATATATATATATATATATATATATATATATATATATATATATATATATATATATATATATATTAATTTCAAAATAAGGATATTCTATTCCTGGGTGGTGAGTAAATGAGTAGTACTCTTATATCTTTGCCAAGCTTTCGCAAATCTTTATTTGCTTCTACAAAATTAAAAATAATGTTAAAATGTGTGTTACTCAACCTAGATTTGTTGTTATTACCGACTTTGAGGTTAACTATAAAATATCACGTCTGCCATAACAAAAAACTTCCACGAATTACATACAATCCCCAAAATCACCATTGGATAAATTCACAAATTTAAAATATACAACTATAAAATTACATCAAAATTTAGTTATCAAAATACAAATTAACTGTCAGTCCTAGTTGAAAATGGTGGTTTATTATATTGTCAATGTCTTAATAGTTGGTTAACGTTATTATGGTCTCCTTCTTTATTTCCATTATCCAGTTGCCCATCGTATGTCTCATTGTTCTGTATAGTAGTCAATAAATATGAATAGATATTACTCAGTTTTTGTGTATCTGCCTTTTTATTTATGTCTGCTTGGTACTTGTGTATACTAATCATCTCGTGAACAATTCTTTTGTGGTAATTTCTCTCTGTTTTTATGACTTTTACCTGTTCGAAATCTATCCTGTGATTATTAATAACAACAAATCTAGGTTGAGTAACACACATTTTAACATTATTTTTAATTTTGTAGAAGCCCTGATGAAGCAAATAAAGATTTGCGAAAGCTTGGCAAAGATATAAGAGTACTACTCATTTACTCACCACCCAGGAATCGAATACCCTTATTTTGAAATTAATACATAAAATTCACGATTCGTAAAGCAAATAATAAATATATATATATATATATATATATATATATATATATATATATCTATATACATATATTTTTATATATTTATATATATATATATATATATATATATATATATATAATACATATATTTTTATATATTTATATATATATATATATATATATATATATATATATACATACATACATATATATTTATATATATATATATATATATATATATAATATATATATATATATATATATATATATATATATATATATATATATATATTTATATATATATATATATATATATATATATATATATATATATGTATATATATATATATATATATATATATATATATAGGGTTCCTCAAACTCGATGGACTATTGTTAGTATCTAGAGAACGACAAAATATAGCGACTTGAAATTCGGCTACCCGCATAGGAGGTTATAATCTACACTTTGAAAATATTATCATCATTGCAACGTTGCCATATCTACGAGAAACTCATACTAACTTTGTTATTTTAAATAGCACATCATAATATTTCAACCTTTTTGAATTCTGTGGAATATTTTGAAACTTTTTTATAGAACATATGACATACCTATCTCGAGCCATTTTCAAAATGAAAATTATTTTTTGAAAAATTTGGCAACAAACATCTCTGAATTAAAAATTAATTTTTCATAACTATCACAGTTAGAGCTCCGAAATTTTTGTTAGAGAATCATATTAGGTTTTTTCGTCATAATAAATTATGAGAGTCAAGGTATCTCATACAAGGTGTGCACTAAATAATGTTCTCTTGGTAGAACATAAAATTGAAATGCATGCATTAATTTCAAATGGGACACCCTATATTTTACAGCAGCATTCAAAAAAAGGACAAATTTCTGAACTTAAAGTATCACATAATGGGATTCTTATCTCTGGTGGTTTAAAACTTATTGACAGAAAAACTCAATTAAAACAAACATAATTTTTAATTCTATGCCTGATAGACCGAGAGATACTGGAAGGATTTGTGAAGTCATTTCTTACAGTATGAAGCTTTTAGGGGAGTTCATATACATAACAAATTGTAGGAAAATTACGTTTTTGCCGGTGGTGCGCGGGTCGCAATTGCAGAATAATTAATTGAAATTGCACGAAAATGCGGAGGTGTCAAACAATTTCTTTCACGAAATTTCTTCAATTTATCGGTGTTTAACAACAAAAAATCCGACGCTCGCTATATGCCATACTTCTTCGGTGGGTGTTTAGGCCCGCCATACTTTTTTGAAAATGTTTTTTTTTAATTTTTTTAAAATCAATTTCTTACAAGCTGATTTTTTTAAAACAATTGGTTTTCATTAGTCCTGTGCGAAAATCACCACACCATACCATTCCGACGGTTCAAAATACCCGCCAGACCCCCTCAAACATGTAATTTTTCAAACTATTTCTTTCACCTTGAAATTTGGTATAGTAGTTGTTTTTATGATTAGAAACATAATTGTTATAATGCCATACCTATAGAGTGGGTGATATGATATACGTACAATGTAATTAAATAGTTGTAAAATTTCATGCAACATTTGAACAATTTCTTACAGTATGGCACCACTTTTGGACTTCACCATAAGTATGGGATAAATTTTCCTGAATCATACTTTTTATGAACTTTCTGAAAATTTAAATGCCATACTGTAAAAAGTCGTTTTATTTATTTATTTTTTTACATCGCAGCGTGCGTATCACGGTCTTTCGTACCAAGGTCACAGTATGGCGTATTTTTTTTAACTTATAATCGTATTGGGACAATCTGATTTCATTTATGCCATACTGTAAAAAATAATTTTTTTCACCATAAATACATGGTGTGCCAAATAAACTAACATAGTTAGCATAAGTTGCTCGTAGATCTGGCAATGTTGCAATGATGATAATATTTTCCAAGTGTAGAGCATAATCACCTTTACGCGTAGCCCGAATTTCAAGTCGCTAACTTTTAACATTCTCTAGATACTTCTAATAGGCCATTGAGTTTGGGGAACCCTGTATATAAAGGTATATATATATATATATATATATATATATATATATATATATATACATATACAGGGTGTTCCTAAATTGAACGTACAAACTAAAAGGGGAGATTCCTTAAGTAAGTGTTGAAGTTTGAATTTTTTTCAAGTTTTTTTCTCATAGTATCTACACTTTATAAGATATTCAACTGAAATTTGGCATAGATATTACATTTGAGAGTTCTCACCACGTTACATGGCAATTTTGATAGCAGCTCTACAGGGTGATATTTTTTCTGGAACAGTGTCACCTGTTTTCCTCAAGAACTTTTTTTTGGTGAGCAACTGTTAATTTGAAAAAATGTTGAAAGAAGCTTTGTTGTTATACTAAACTTTTAGGTCTTTTGTAGTTTTATCGTATCTGCTACCGATTTCGAGAATAAAAATTTCTCTTGAAATCCTCGGAAAAATCCAAATTATCATAAAATTATGTTAGTAAGGTGTGGTGATTGTATTCAGTGTCAGTTTTGACACATCAAATTATTGAACGTTTGTGTTTTGAAAAGTAAAGGTGGTTGCATTTGTTGCTATTTATTTTTTTGAATGTAGACTACTATTTTCATTACAATTTTTATGACTGTCACAACAATATTTGATCAGAAGATATAAACTTCTACACATTTTAATATCAAAACATGCCGAATTTCACGAATTCCGAAATGACTGACATGCATTTCATGTATAGTCTTGCAAATGGAAATTCAAGAAGAGCTAAGCGTCTTTACATGGAACGCTATCCCAATAGAGGGATACCAGATCATCGAATGTTCTCTGATATTCATAGGCGTCTTTCAGAAGCTGGATCTTTTTCCACGAAAAAAATTAATGCCGGTAGACCACGCAGTGTGAGAACACCACAACTCGAAGAGGCAGTTATGAACGAAATAGAACAACATCCAAGAACCAGTACAAGAAATATTAGTGTACTTTTTAATGCAAGTCATCAAGCTGTTTGGCGGATCTTGCGGGATTCTCTATCCTTATCACATTCAGAGGGTGCAAGCTCTTCTGCCTCGAGATTTTCATCCGAGGATTCATTTTTGTCAGTGGTACCTCAATAGACTATTGAACAATCCTCATTTTGATTGCCAAATTCTATTCACTGATGAAGCCTGTTTCTCAAGGACTTCAATTATAAATTTTCATAATGAACACATATGGGCTGAGGAGAATCCGCATGGATATGTAGAAACCCATTTTCAAAAGCAATTTTCACTAAATGTGTGGGGTGGTAATATTGGCGATCATTTGATTGGTCTTTCCTTCTTGCCAGGTCGACTTACAGGTCAGTCATACAGACATTTTTTAGAAAACGATTTGCCCTTGTTATTAGAAGATATACCTCTTACGCTAGACGAGAAATGTGGTTCATGCATGACGGTGCTCCTCATTTTTTAGTTTTGGCAAGGGAGTATTTGGACGAAAATTATGAAAACAGGTGGAATGGACGGGGGGGACCTCAGTCATGGCCAGCCAGATCCCCAGACTTAAATAGTTTGGATTTCTTTTTATGGGGCCACCTGAAATCTCTAGTATACTCGACGCCAGTGAACACCGCAGAAGAACTGAGAAATCGTATAATAGGCGCGTTTAATACAGTTAGGAATACTCCGGGAGTGTTTGAAAGAGTTCGATCGTCTATGAGACGAAGAACAGAAGCTTGTATAAGAGTTGGGAAAGGAAATTTTCAACATTTGCTGTAGTTCAGTCCTTTGCGGATACTTAGTTTTCTTGTTATGATTTTTTTTGAGTTTTACGTTTCTTGTAGTAATACATTTTTTGTAATGATTATACGAGCTTATCAAATCTTTATGAATCATCGCAACAGATCAGGAAAATTTCCATAAAAACTAGTAATGAATTAATTCACCACAGCTTACAAACTGGCCTCCTTATCATAATTTGGATTTTTCCGAGGATTTCGAGAGAATCGTTTAAAATTTTTTTTCTCGAAATCAGTAGCAGATACGACAACTACAAGAAAAAGAAAAGTTTAGTATAATAACAAAGCTTCTTTTCACATTTTTTTCAAATTAACAGTTGCACACCAAAAAAAAGTTCTTGAGGAAAACAGGTGACAGTGTTCCAGAAAAAATATCACCCTGTAGATCTGGTGAAAACTCTCAAAAGTAATATCTATGCCAAATTTCAGTTGAATATCTTGTAAAATGTAGATACTATGAGAAAAAAACTTGAAAAAAATTCAAACTTCAACACTCTGTATCTCGAAAAGGAAACGTTTGCGACCCCATGTTTACGGGACTTTTTTTCTTAAACTTACTTAAGGAATCTCCCCTTTTCGTTTGTACGTTCAATTTTGGAACACCCTGTATATATATATATATATATATATATATATATATATATATATATATATATATATATATATATATATATATATATATATATATATATAGGTATATATATATACAGTGGCGGATTCAAATATTTTCCGCAAGTAGGCTATTCAAATTTTGCCGCCACTACCGACCTCTACAGTTCGATACCCTAGTTCACAATCATATTAAGTCAATGAGATTGTAACTTTATGATTTCTATCGTCCTAATTACACAACCTGTTTCCTGTAAAAATTAGTATGATTGTGAACTATGTTGTGTCAGTTCCTAGATTATTTTTACAACCCAACGATTTAGGTAAGATTGTACAAGAAATATTTTTTGGGCATATTTCTGAGATTTTTTTTTTGTATTATTTTCAACCAATCAGAACTAATACTCGATGATACATAGAGTAGCTCTATCAATCGAAATCTAACGGGACCGTCAAATTTTGACGTTTATCAATAACTGTTACAGTCTGTTAAAAAACAATATATTCAATTATCTGGTGACAATCCGGTTGATGATGACGATGAAATTCAATATTTTAAGTTATGAAAGTTTTACAATACCTTTTTGCGCGATTTTTTATTCGCAAAATCATCAATTAGATCGTCGTATGAAATCTTGTTCATTAGTTCTGACTATGCACAAAAGGCCTTAAGCGTTTAGCTTTTCTTGGCTTAAGATAAGAATCTTAGATAATTTTTCACCCGTTTTAAGCAAGAAAAGCTTCTCTCGCCCGAACAGAGCTCAAAAAAAGTATTGAAATTTACATTATTTAGCTCAAAAAATAACTACTGGGTAGATTTGCAAGCGGTTCTAGCTGGAAAGATAGCGGGAAGTTACAGAGACGGCCTGCAAGGTCGACCGTTTCGCAGAACTTTAGAAAAATTTTTCGACAACGATATCTCCCGAATAGATCAACTGATTTTTATGCTCTTTGGGTCAATCGACACAGTTCGATACGAAAGAGATCTGGGTAGATTTTGAAAATGATCGGTTTGGTAGTCTAACAGGTATTCCAAGAAAACATTTTTTTGAAAATTTTATTTTTGCATTTTCTCAAAATTGACTGTGCCAAATTGGTTGCAATTCTTAGGAAATCTTAACTTTTTCATATTGCCCTGCACTGCGATCGGTTGACCTGTTCAAAAGTAATAAAAGTTTTACATAAACACACATACATACAGATATTATCATAAAATTAGTCATAATGGCTCATGTATATAAAATTTGGCCCCAAATTTGCCGCCCCTGAAAATCTGCCGCTCTAGTAGGCCAAGCGCCAGAGCAAAAAAATACTGTTCGTAATGCAATATTCTACAGAATTGATTTGAGTGTTGTAACATGTTCAGGGGTGTCCTCTGAATATAAATCCACGTTGGCGTCATGTGGGGGTGGTCGCGTTAGCAGCCATGTTGGAAAACACGTTTCATCAAATAACTCATGAACCGTGTATCGTACGACAAAAATAAAAGAAATCATTTCCGTAGATAATAATATTCTCTACAACTTTTACCCATTACGTTTTTATGTATAAAGCATAAATTTTTATTTATAGCGCTCTTAACTTTTTTTAATTTGTTCATTGCGAAACATATAGTTAACAGTTGATGATAGATAAAAAATGGTAATAACCAAATTTGTAGAGCATAAAATTTACTATTAATTTTTTTCCATGAAATTCATACTTCAACAGCTATAACGCTGTAAATGCCGAATCGACGCAGAATAGCCACGAGATTATAATGCTGTATATTGATACAAGAGTCGCACTCAGCTTCATTGCATTGAAATTTTTGTAGCTGCATCAGTTCTGTGTTCTGCACGACAGCAGCTGCATATAGAATAGGGAAAACCAAAGTTCTTTCAACTTTGCAAAAGAACGTTTCTCTATTGAAGGCTGTGGAGTTGTTCACCGAAAAGAACATTGATCCAAACATAATTGCTAATGCTGGAGAACGTTCTTTTATTGCTCTGTATGGAGGTGACGAATTGGAAGCGTCTATTAACTCTCTTCGATACAAATGCTTCGGGAAATTAGCGAGTAAGACGAAGCTTAATCTATCACTTCTACCTACAACCCGAAATACGGCACATTACCATTCCTTCAGAGTCTAACACCTGGTTCAAACTTGGCTTGGATTTTACCATGAACCGGAAAAATGGGGTTGGAAGCGAACTTCAACCGGACTTGAATCAGTTCGAACTACTATGGCTCCCGCACCGTCAAGTTTACTACAAATAATCTATTGCAAATGCACCAAAAATTGCGGGGCTGCCTGTGGATGCTGAAAATCTGGATTAAAATGTTCAATTATTTGTTCTAATTGTAGTGGACAAATATTCGACAATGTGCCTGATGCAATGGATGTCATCGAGGACGAAATTGATGGAAACTCAAATTTCGATCCATGTCCTTCACTTATTATAACGGAGGCAGAAGACGGAGATCTGCAAGGCAATGATTGTCTTCCTTCATCATCGAAACAAATGAGACGTGCCCCTTTTTTCATAAAAATAAATGTTTCAGTCCCTTTTTTTAAAAAAAAATAATTTGCATCAATTTCACTCTGTTATCCCCTTCTCCAATTTTTCCTCGTCATTATTATTATCATTATTTTTATTATTCAACTGAATCAATCTAATCACGGATTTAAGAATCCGTCACATGCATAGTGCATTTCCCCTACCATAAAAAAAAATATAAATAAATTTATATTATAAATGATATAAATTTACAATATAACACAAAATAATATAATAAAAACATAATATAATAATAACATTAATTATTATTAATAGTAGTATTAATTACTAACACCTTATGCCATTTTATGCGATACGAAATGTTTTCCTCTCGTAGTCACGAGCAACATTACGCATGATAATTTACGAGGTGCAAATTTCATCAAGCTATATCTTTCAAACTATATATTTTACGGAAAAAAGTTTCAGATAAAATTTATAGAAAATTTTATGTTCTACAAATTTGGTTATTACCATTTTTTATGTATCATCAACCGATGACTATATATTTAGCAATAAACAAATTTAAAAAAGTTTAGAGCGCTATAAATGAAAATCTATGCATTGTACAGAAAAAATTGTTTAAAATGTTATTTTCTACGAAAATGATTTCTACAATATTTGTCGTTCGATGCACGGTTCACGAGATATTCGATAAAACGTGTTTTTCAAGATGGCGGCTAACGCGACCACCCCCGCATGACGCCAACGTGGATTTATATTCAGGGGACACCCCATATTTCAACAGTCAAATCAATTCTGTAGAAGATTGCAGAAAAAAAATACGCGGCGCTTGGCCTATAGGATCCAGCCTACTCAACCTGCTGGTAAATATATATATATAATTATATATATATATATATATATATATATATATATATATATATATATATATATATACATAGGCGCCGACTCCATGGGGCCTGAGGGGGCCCTAAAAAATTTGTTTGGGGGGGCTGAGCCCCCAATAATTCAAGAAAATTATTAGTTATATATAATATGCTTTGTATAATCACAAAATGATGTTGGTATTTTTCATTTTCCTCAGAGGACAAAACAGAGGCGGGTTACAAATGTGCAGGCTCCTTTGAGTCAATGTTACAATTCAAGACTTAGAGCAATATTAAAAATCTTTATAACATAGAGAATTAAATACATACAGAATGTTAAATTTTCAGTTTGGAAATATTAGTACTGTATGACTATATAACTGTATTAGTTATTATCAAATACTTAAATATTGCTATATTTATTATTTCATATCAGTGCTATTACTGTGCAACAGTAATAGTTTTTGTTTCATACTTTTGATAATAGTTGAGGATTTATTTAAATATAATTTCAGTCTTTTCATAGATATGTATTCACTGCTCTGTAATAGTCTATAACCATATTTATTACTGTAAATTAAATTATCTTTTCACGAAAATACCGTGCGTATTTATGTTTCGTTTTTCAATGAGAAAAATTGTGTCAGGCTTGTCGAGTTTCCCGGAGTGTCGAGTTATCGAGAGTCGATGTTTCGGTGTTCTAATGTTGATCATAAAATGCTTAAAAAAACGTTAAAACTCACTATTTTTCATATAAAATTCAGAAAATTTTCCAGGGCAAGACCCCCGGTATGAGCCCCCCCCAATATTTTTTTATAAATCGGCGCCTCTGTATATATATATATATATATATATATATATATATATATATATATATATATATATATATATGTACATATATATATAGAGATCCAAAAAGATCCTATGAATGTACAGGCTGTCCCATTTTCGATGTCCTTACAGGGTAACTCGCTTATTTTTAAAGATAGAGATTTGCGGTTTCCGCGAACGTTGGCTACTTTTTTGTGAAACTCACGATACCGTAAACAAAATTTTCATAGCTTGCTTCGTTTTTGAGATACAGGGCGAAGTTGAAAATATTGCATTTTGGCCCCCGCCTTGTATCACAGCTATCTTTCAACTTATAGGAAAAGTAAAAACTGTGTTTTATAAACTTTTTTACGTAGAATCCAGTGGCGTAGTGAGATTTTTGAAATGAGCTATCATTGTTCAGATATAACACAAAGTTATATTTTTTTAAATGGGACACTCTGTATATTTTTCCATATTCAAAACATAAATGCTTTGAGCTTTTTAAAAATATATAATACTTATATAATATTTCAAGTATTAGCCCTGTATTTAGATAAATTTCATTTTTGTTATAGCAAGTCAAGACAAATATCACTTTAGTAGAACGTTTAGCGCAATAAACAAATATCACTCTCATTCGTATATGGTAGCATGGAAAGTACCTACTCATTAAAAAAATATTATTCAGTATGGGTCACTAAATAATTTGACAAAACAATAAATTTAAACTTATGAAACACTCTTTATCGACCATAAACGCTGTCGACCTAATTAGTAGGTAGCTATGGAAAAAGAGCAAGATATCAAAATTACGAAAAATTATATATGGTTGGGATATATTACCAAGTAGGTTTCAATCCAAATCAAGCGATGGACCTCTATGTTGAAAGGTATTTACTATTACCCATTTACTGGGTGTCAGTAAGATAATAAGATAGGAAATTTAGGTTTCCTGAAAGGAGACAACCGAGTAGGAGAATATTTGGCAGACTAAAAAGAAATTTGGAAAATTTTGGATCTTTTGAAAAGCCTAGACCAAAAAGTTATAGGAAAGAAAATGCTGAAGATGTTGAAATTAGTGTCCTCGCAAAGGTAGAAGAGAACAAAAATACTTCTTGCAGAGAAATTGAAGATTCGATTGGCATTCCAAAGACAAGAGTTTCGAAGATATTGAAAATGCATAAATATACCCCCTACATACCTCAAACTATACATCATCTGCACCCAGGTGATGCTGAGAAGCGCATTGAGTTTTGTAGTTGGTATATACAAAAGACAAGGAGAATGAAAGCTATATAAGTAGCGCTGGCATTTTTAATCGAAATAATCATCGTTATTGGTCAAATGAAAATGAGCACGTTACGGTGGCTCGTCAACAGCAAGGCAGATTCGCGGCTTCAATATATCTTGTTTCGTTTTTGGAGGAAGATTGGCATACCGCATTTTGGAAATTTTGGATGATTGTCTTTGTGAACTACTTGACGAAATTCCGTTGGCTCAATACGGACACAGTTATTTCCAACAAGATGGCGCACCTTGTCATAACGCAGGTCCCGTTAGGGCTTTTCTTAATGAAAGATTCCAAAACCAGTGGATTGGTAATAATGGTCCCATTAACTGGCCACCAAGGTCCCCTATCGATATTAGATTTTTTCATATGGGGCTTTATGAAAAATAAAATAAACCACACGCGGCAAGAAATCGAGATGCTCTCATGAATGCCACGAGAGAAGCTTTCGAAATTCTTTACGCATAAGACCTTTGTTGTTTACTGCGGTCGATTGACGCTATTTCCTCAGAGGATGTCGGTTGTGTCTTCTAGAATGGACAGCAATTTGAACAATATTCATAAAATATTTTCAACCGAAAAATAATAGAGCTTTGTTTTGTAGGAGTGTTTCATATAAGTTTTAATTTCTGTTATAATAATTTTTAAATTAATCTTTGTTCAGTAACTTATATTAAATAATATTTTTTTAATGAATACTTTCCATGCTACCATATATAAATGAGAGTAATATTTGTTTATTGCGCTAAACGTTCTACTAAAGTGATATTTGTCTTTACTTGCTATAACAAAAAATGAAATTTATCTAAATACAGCGGCTAATACTTGAAATATTATAAAAGTATTATATATTTTTAAAGAGCTCAAAGCATTTATGTTTTGAATATGGAAAAATATACAGAGTGTCCCATTTAAAAAAATATAACTTTGGGTTATATCTGAACAATGACAGCTCATTTCAAAAATCTCACTACGCCACTGGATTCTACGTAAAAAAGTGTATAAAACACAGTTTTTACTTTTCCTATAAGTTGAAAGATACCTGTGATACAAGGCGGGGGCCAAAATGCAATATTTTTAACTTCGCCCTGTATCTCAAAAACGAAGCAAGCTATGAAAATTTTGTTTACGGTATCGTGAGATTCACAAAAAAGTAGCCAACGTTCGCGAAAACCGCAAATCTCTATCTTTAAAAATAAGCGAGTTACCCCGTAAGGACATCGAAAATGGGACAGCCTGTACAGATATATTTCACTTGAACGAGTTTAATATACATAAGTAGTTTGTAAAAAAAAATGGTCAAACGTCAAAGGAATAATGATGTGTATTCAAAGCACAGCTCACGAGTTAACCATATATATTGTGGCAGGTTAATGATTGTCCGCGTCTATGGTGGCGAGTTCTGTAGTACAGTAACACAACCCATATTTAAATTTTCATTCTAGCAAACTTTCTTCTACCCGGAAATTGAAAGATTAGTGAGCAGACATTTGTATAATTGAAGATTGTTATTTATGAATTTATGTCATAGATTCCCAATATGACACGAAATGCTTAGAATGAAAGTTAAGGCCTCACTTCTATGATGAGATGAATAGATCAAATCGTTGAATGAGCTGTTCTGTTCTCTTTTATGAAAATAATTGGTGTGTTTCTTTGAGAGACAATTCAGTTGAAATGACAGCACCATCTTGCAGTGACACGATGAAGGAGAATGTATATTTCAACTAAACATCTATATTTAGTTGAAGAAATATGTTCTCATTGGGAATTTCACTGTTAGATGGCGCTGCTAGTTCAACTAAATTTTGATCGCTTGAATAATTTATAAACTTATATAATTTCATATAGACATGAACCTCAATTTACATCATCATGAGCAGAAAATTTTCAATCCGATGGTAAAATATGTGAAAATTAGTTATCAACAATATTTTGAAATTTATCATTCTATTGAGTTCATATTAGGGAAGTTCCCTTTGGAATTATGAATTTTTTTCCGTCCGTGCCATCTTTACATAAAAATTTCTTATTTTTTCGTATTTTTTGAAAATTTGATAACCTGCATAGCTTCTGCAGATTGAATAAATTATATTATTGAAATCAAGTACGTTGATTGGGTTGATCGATTGTGTATTTCAACCTGTGACGGAGCTCATCTGTTCATTAAGTATATTTATATATTGTGAATGAAGAATAGAAAAAACTAAGACGTTTATTGAGTAAAAAAAAATTTTATTCAACCCTAGATTTAATATCTGTCGATTTTATATCAATAGAATAAATTACTAGGTCTTCAAAGCAGTAGGCTCTTGTAATGTTGAGCTCATTCATGAATTGATTTTAAACTGGATTTGTACATAGACTATTTTGAGCTTGTTTTTGTTTTTTTCGGTGGTTATTCCTCCATGTCTTGTCCGATTTTTCATTTTATTTTTTGTATGTACACCCGCATGGTCAATCCCGACAATATGGCGCAAAAATTCTGTAATTCTCACCGAAAGTTTTAGAAGAATCTGATTTAGAAATTTTTTTACGGTGACTATTCCTCCGTGGTGCAATTTATATGTTATTTATATATTCATGACCTTTTCAGCAGCATTGTCTTATTGTCTATGATTATGCAGAAAATCATTACAATCTTTCAAGACGTTTAAGAGGAGGGAAACAACGAAAATTCGCGAGTCTAGTATTAGGAGCTTTAGCTTGATTGATGCTTCATCTCATTCACCTAAATAAATAAGTTGATGCAAGCTTTAATAAAGTTTCAAATTATTAATTATTCATGTAGTACTTCACCCATCAAGACATCCTACATCGTTTTATTGTGTTCAGAACAAAATATAGGTAAAGGTAGGTTGGTAAAACAGTACGTAGCTCCGGTTTCTCAAGATGTGAGTAACTTCCAAGGAAAATATTATTTCCACTAATACCTGTGCATTGTAGGCCAACAACACCTACAATCTACAATTTAATCATTATATTCTAAGATTTCTAAAAGTAGTTGAATTGATGCGTACACTTTCATAAGAGGGTATTGGTATGTTTGGTGCGTAGATAATTCCTAATGCACTTTGTTGTTACAAAATATGAAGAATAAGATTATTTACTAGTTTGCATAAATACACTAAGAAGAGCCACACTCTACTTTTGAGGAAAGTCCATTTTAAACAAAAATGCCTTATCTCAATTGGCTACTTTTTATTCACTAAAAAAAACTTCTTTATCGATTGTAACTCCTCGATATTGTCGACATAAAAAATAATACAAACGAATAGCTCCCTATCATTCTTCCTACTTTATGTAGCCTATATTTATAATGATGTAGTGGAGTGGAGGTGTAGAGTAGTAGAGGTGTAGAGCTTTTGATGTATAAAAATATACAGATGCTAATTTCTAGAGGTGTTGAGGAGTAGAGGTGTAGCCGTCTAGATGTGTAGATTTTTAGTAGTGTAGACCTGTAGAAATGTAGAGAAGTAGAAGTGTAGATGACAGTAGAAGTTTAGAGCTGTGGGACTGTAGAGGTATTGCGGTGCTGAATTATAAAGCTGTAGAGGTGTAGATCTGTAAGGAGTAGTTGTTATGTGATGTAGAGCTGTAGGGGCTGTAATTAGAGGTGTAGATATGTACAGATATAAAATTGTAGTGATGTACAGCTATAGTGGTATAGAAGTGTAGAGCTGTAGAGGTGCAGCGGTGTAGAGCTCTATAGATGTAAACATGGCGAGTGATAGAGCTGTAGATATTTGAAGGTGTAAAGGTGTAGAGAAGTAGAAGTTTAGAGGTGTAGCTGTGTAGAAGTACAAAGTTGTAAAGGTAAAGAGGCACACAGGTATGGATATGTAGAGGTATAAAGCTGTAGAATAAATTAGGTGTAGAGTTGTAGGTACACATTTTGAACTAAACATCTCTACATATACACACTGTTACACCTTAACACTATATGAACAAAACCTAAATTTGAATTTACTACGTTTATCATCACAAAAATACTTTGAAAAATATAACACTGCGATTGCAATTTCATTCAGTCTTGTCGTTCAGCAAGATCTTTTGCATTATGATTGAGTTTAAAAATTTCTAATTATTCTAAGTAAGTTTGGTTCCTTTCGGTAATTTGTGCATAATTTGAAAGTTATCTATTTGTGGAAACGAGTGATGGTTTTCACCGCAATGATTTGAAAACGTTGAATCCGTTTTATTTTTCAAAAAAGATTGTTGGTGTTCTTTAAATCTTGTCTTGAACGATCGGCCAGTCTGACCTATATATACACTCCTTTACATACAGGACAAATCAACCTATAAACTCCAGAGCTTTCAGATTTTGAAATTATATCTTTGGCATTGAATAAAAATCCTCAGAGTTTTGTCTTAAGTTTGAAAGCAATTTTAATATTACATTTAGGTATTACATTAGCAACTTTTTCTGTTAGAGGACCAAAATATGTTAAAGATGTGAATATTGAGGATATATGCTGTTGTACGCTAGTTGACTACGTTTCTTGTTTATCATTTTATCTATCAAACTTGTATGAAAACCATTATTTGAAGCAATTATTTTCATAGTCGAAATTTCTTTTGCTAAATTTGTTACGGATAATGGAATTGAAAACGCTCTGTGGATCATCGAATTAAAAGCTGAATGTTTATGGGAAAGAGGATGATTTGAATTCGACGGAATACATATATCCGTGAAAGTTGATTTTCTATACCTATATATCGAAACTCAAAGTATTATTATTATGAAAGATAGTTAAATCCAAGAAGTTTATCTGTCGATCCAATTCTTTTTCAATTTTGAACGTTATATTTAGGTGAATGCTATTCATATAATTCAAAAACTGATCTAATTGTCTCGCGGTGCTCTTAAAACAAGCAAATACATCATCAACGTATCTATGCCAAAAACTTAGATGTGATGCTTTTGTAGAATTAAATAGTATGTTCTCGAAAATGTCTGCAATAAGCGGACTTAAGGAGGAATCCATAGCCAGTCCACTAGATTGTTCAAAAATTTTGTTATCAAATTGGGAGTAATTTTGACTAAGATTAATGCCTAATAAGAAAATATCATTTATTTTAATAGTATCTATAGTGGATTGTTGCCAATTATCTTAGGCAAGTGGTAAACACTCATCTGCTGGTATATTTGAGAACATATTATCAAAATCGAAGCTAACAAGAAAAGAGTTAGCAGGAGTTACAAAGTTTTTCAGTTTTTGTACTGAATCAAAGTGTGGCCCCAAACAACCTGGATGAAAGAAAAATGTAGATATCTATTCAAGAAAATAGATGTTATACAGAATTATATTAAGGTAATACACGCTGAATCAACTTATAAACTTCATCCTTTTAGAATTTGATTCCTATGACGATCATGTTAGAGGTGACATTAGTAAACTTGAATTTGAAAAGTTCGAAAATCAATCCAAAAAACTAAACATTCTCAAACAAAATCAAAAAGTAACGTTAGACTCAAATATGCATCAATCAGAAAGATCCCGAGAATTCAGTGACAGAATCATAAACTACAGCGATATTGAATTTTCTAATTCGGAAGTCAGTCTGTTAGAAAAGAGGATATAAATTCATTCCAAATAGTATTGATAAAAACGCGAAAGAATTATTAGCTGTTGAATCTATTTTAGCTTTGAAAAATACTGACGAACCAGCGTTAACAGAATTCAAAATTTCAAAAATTCTTAGAAGCCATCAGGTTCCAAGACGAAATAAATATTCAGATGACATAAAATCCTTCAAACAGAAAAATGAAATTAATAATTTAACTATCACTAAAGCAGATAAATCCGATGCGATAGTAGTTCTCTCAAGAATTGATTATGTTTCCAAAATTAATAATTTTCTTCAAACGGAACAAATTAAACAAATATCAGTCGATCCACCAAATAAATTTCAAAAAACTTTTACACAAGCCCTTCCCCAAATACACTATCAAAACCTAATTTTTCAATAATACATTTGAACCCTGGAACTCCAAAACTTTACGGATTAATAAAAAACCACAAAGAAAATAGCCCAATACGACCTGCAGTTTCTCACATAAATACCCCAACGTATAAATTAGCGAAAGATCTAAATTTCGCATTCAGAATATTAACTAATTTCACTCCAAAATATACAGTAAAGAACTCTGTTGATTTAGTACAGAAACTGAAAACTATGTAACTCCTGCTAACTCTTTTCTTGTTAGCTTCGATGTTGATAATATGTTCTCCAATATACCAGCAGATGAGTATTTACCACTTGCCTTAGATATTTTGCAAAAATCCACTGTGGATATTATTAAAATAAATGATATTATTTTCTTATTAGATATATGTCTTAGTCCAAATTACTTCCAATTTGATAACAAAATTTTTGAACAATCTAGTGGGCTGGCTATCGTTTCCCCCTTAAGTCCGCTTATTGCAGACATTTTCATGTCACATATAGAGAACATAATATTCAATTCAACAAAAGCATCACATATAAGTTTTTGGCATAGATACGTCGATGATGTAATTGCTTGTTTTAAGGGCACCGCGAGACAATTAGATCAGTGTTTGAATTATATTGATAGCATTCACCCAAATATAACGTTGAAAATTGAAAAAGAATTGGATCGACAGATAAATTTCTTGGATTTAACTATCTTTCATAATAATAATACTTTGAGTTTCGATCTCTCTATCATCAGTCTCTCATTACTGAGAATCATTACTGAGTTTCGATATATATATATATATATATATATATATATATATATATATATATATATATATATATATATATATATATATATATATATATATATAGAAAACCAACTTTCAAGGAAATATGTATTCCGTGAGAGCGTTTTCAATTCCATTATCCCTAACAAATTCAGCAAAAGAAACTTCGACTATAAAAATAATTGCTTCAAATAATGGTTTTCATACAAGTTTGATAGAACAAATGATAAAAAAGAAACGTAGTCAACTAGCGTACAACAGCATGTATCCTCAATCGAAAGTAAAAAAATCGGAAAAATTCACATCTTTAACATATTTTGGTCCTCTAACAGAAAAAGTTGCTAATGTCATACCTGAATATAATATTAAAATTGCTTTCAAACCTAAAGCCTCGTCCACATGCTCCAATATATTGGAACTATCAGGTTGTACCAACAAATCGTTCCGATAAGTTGGAGATTGACGTTCTGTCCACACACACCGATGTTTTGCTCCAATTCCTCTGCAATTTGCTGGTATTTCTTCACTCAGTTGTGAAATTGTGATCAACATGGAAGAGATACTGCTGTGGTCCCTGTATGTTATATTATGTTTAGCAAGAAAAGCGAAAAAGAAACGTTGCAAACCGAAAAGTAAGTGGTGTCGTTCTTGGCTTCTCAAGAGAGACAAGTTTTCGCATGTGAGGCTACTAAAGGAGTTGAGAGATGAATCGAACGCCTGGCGCAATTATTTGAGAATGACAGAAGACTCATACGTTGTTGTGCTTTACATAATTTTTTAAGAACAAAGTCACGTGGTTTTATACCGTTAGATGCTACTGACCGAGAGAACTACGAAGATGATACAATTGAACTGGGTGAAAGGTGCAATCGTGAGTTGATACATAATCTACAACGGCGTTCTGGAGGACAAATTTTAAAAGAAGCAAAACATGTTCAGAATCAGTTCTGTGTGATGGTGAGGGCGCAGTACCATGGCAAGATAAATGTTCTTTAAACATTACAGAGGACTAACAAACAGGTTTCACTGTTAACAAGCAAAATAGCGTAAATAATGATTTTCTGGTACATGGTTTGTTTATTAATCAGCATTAAAATTAACATTTTGTAATAGTTATGTTAAATGTGTTTTAATTACTTACCTCTTTCAAATTTCCGTCCTCGTTATCTTCCATCATCGTGTTTTTGCTCATCCTTGCGGTGTCCTGGTCACCCAAAAAACTCAGTAGCGGAAAGTACCACAACTTAGGTTTGTATATTTCGTCGGCACTAGCACCAGAGTTCTTGACTATTAATTTTCTTCGAAACATAGTACCTACAGGCTGTCGGTTCTACTTCCTTATATTTGTTTAGTAATTCCGCGTACGCAAGGTCTTTTTTTTGCCTATCAGAGTAGTCCTTACATTTTACTTGACAAAGGCAAGGGAAACTTTTATAAAGTTCGATAAATTCACTTAGAAATTCACGGGAGGCTAGATCAACCATTTTATGAACTACTAAACTCACAGGCTAGGAGAACACTGTTTGTTTACTGTTTTGAACACAGGATGTCAGCAATCAGTTGGAGCGCTGTCTACACGTTCCAACCTGTCGCTCGACCTTCCAATCTGATTGGAAGGTTGATGAAAATTTTCATCAACCGTCCAACTCCAACTTATCGTACCGATCTCCCGTCCACATGCTCCAATCGATAGTACGATGAGGTTGGAAACGATCAGATTGTACCAATTTATTGGAGCGTGTGGACGGGGCTTAAGACAAAACTATCAGGATTTTTATTCAATGCCAAAGATATCAATTGAAAGTTCATGAGTTTATAGGTTGATTTGTCCTGTATGTAATTGGATCGACAGATAAACTTCTTGGATTTAACTATCTTTAATAATAATAATACTTTGAGTTTCGATATATATATAGAAAACCAACTTTCACGGATATATGTATTCCGTCGGATTCAAATCATCCTCTTCCCCATAAACATTCAGCTTTTAATTCAATGATTCAAAGAGCGTTTTCAATTCCATTATCCGTAACAAATTTAGCAAAAGAAATTTCGACTATAAAAATAATTTCTTCAAATAATGGTTTTCATACAAGTTTGATAGATAAAATGATAAACAAGAAACGTAGTCAACTAGCGTACAACAGCATATATCCTCAATATTCACATCTTTAACATATTTTGGTCCTCTAACAGAAAAAGTTGCTAATGTAATACCTAAATGTAATATTAAAATTGCTTTCAAACTTAAGACAAAACTCTGAGGATTTTTATTCAATGCCAAAGATATAATTTCAAAATCTGAAAGCTCTGGAGTTTATAGGTTGATTTGTCCTGTATGTAAAGGAGTGTATATATAGGTCAGACTGGCCGATCGTTCAAGACAAGATTTAAAGAACATCAACAATCTTTTTTGAAAAATAAAACGGATTCAACGTTTTCAAATCATTGCGGTGAAAACCATCACTCGTTTCCACAAATAGATAACTCTCAAATTATGCACAAATTACCGAAAGGAACCAAACTTACTTAGAATAATTAGAAATTTTTAAACTCAATCATAATGCAAAAGATCTTGCTGAACGACAAGACTGAATGAAATTGCAATCGCAGTGTTATATTTTTCAAAGTATTTTTGTGATGATAAACGTAGTAAATTCAAATTTAGGTTTTGTTCATATAGTGTTAAGGTGTAACAGTGTGTATATGTAGAGATGTTTAGTTCAAAATGTGTACCTACAACTCTACACCTAATTTATTCTACAGCTTTATACCTCTACATATCCATACCTTTGTACCTCTTTACCTTTACAACTTTGTACTTCTACACTGCTACACCTCTAAACTTCTAATTCTCTACACCTTCAAATATCTACAGCTCTATCACTCGCCATGTTTACATCTATAGAGCTCTACACCGCTGCACCTCTACAGCTCTACACTTCTATACCACTATAGCTGTACATCACTACAATTTTATATCTGTACATATCTACACCTCTAATTACAGCCCCTACAGCTCTACATCACATAACAACTACTCCTTACAGATCTACACCTCTACAGCTTTATAATTCAGCACCGCAATACCTCTACAGTCCCACAGCTCTAAACTTCTACAGGTCTACACTACTAAAAATCTACACATCTAGACGGCTACACCTCTACTCCTCAACACCTCTAGAAATTAGCATCTGTATATTTTTATACATCAAAAGCTCTACACCTCTACTACTCTACACCTCCACTCCACTACAGCATTATAAATATAGGCTACATAAAGTAGGAAGAATGATAGGGAGCTATTCGTTTGGATTATTTTTTATGTCGACAATATCGAGGAGTTACAATCGATAAAGAAGTTTTTTTTAGTGAATAAAAAGTATATAAAAAGTAAATATATCCTCAATATTCACATCTTTAACATATTTTGGTCCTCTAACAGAAAAAGTTGCTAATGTAATACCTAAATATAATATTAAAATTGCTTTCAAACCTAAGACAAAACTCTCAGGATTTTTATTCAATGCCAAAGATATCACTTCAAAATTTGAAAGTTCATGAGTTTATAGGTTGATTTGTCCTGTATGTAAAGGAGTGTATGTAGGTCAGACTGGTCGATCGTTCAAGACAAGATTTAAAGAACACCAACAATCTTTTTTGAAATATAAAACGGATTCAACGTTTTCAAATCATTGCCGTGAAAACCACCACCCGTTTTCACAAATAGATAACTTTCAAATTATGCACAAATTACCGAAAGGAACCAAACTTACTTACTTAGAATCATTAGAAATTTTTAAACTCAATCATAAAGCAAAAGATATCTTACTGAACGACCAGATTGACTTAATATATTCTCCTATTCTTAGTGTATTCAAACAATAATGATTTTTCTAAGAATATTTTATTGTACCAATTTGGAAAATCCCCTTCTATTAGACCTTCTTGAAATGTGTTCCTCTTGTCTATTTAGGTACCTGCAGTAATTCTTTCCCACTCGTAAGCGCAAATCTATAATGATGTATTCAGTTCTTAACTCAATCTGCCCGATGATGGTCTAGTGACCGAAATTGCAATCACAGTGTTATATTTTTCAAAGTATTTTTGTGACAATAAACGTAGTAAATTCAAGTTTAGTTTTTGTTCATCATGTTAAATTATCACGTACTAACGACGGATTCCATCAACTACTTAACACTATATATCTACACCTTCACTCTTCTACACCTTTTTATATCTATACCTTTACATACTTATTCTACATCCTACACCTCAACGTTCTACGCCTATATAACTTTATACTTTCGAACCTTTTCGCCTCTATACCTTTACAACCTCATTTCCACACATCCATAATCTTACAGCATTACACTTCGATATGGATAAAATCTCGCAAGGTTATTCCTTTAATTTTATTCCAAAAAGAAAACACCGGCTATGGTGGGTTCAACCTTTACTGCAATAGATAATTATTTATGGGATATAAATTAATTTTTAACTACTTATTACTAGGTACATTCTTTTAATTTAATATTGAAAAGTGGTAGAAGCTTTTTTACTTTTTTTATAAATTTTTCAACTTTGAAAATTTGTTCTTGGTTTAACGCTTGCGATTTGCCCTCTCTTGTAGTTTACCACATACGAAACTATTTGTTTTTTATTAGCGAGTCTCAGCGTTGCTGGGTAGCGTTATAAACACGCCCCGTTGCGCTTGAATCGCTTTCGCTAGTGGATGCAAGCAATATCGCTAGAAAAATGTGCCCATCTGGTATGAAAAATTTATTGAAATATGCGTTTTGCGATCGAGCGTAAGACATACTGCGAAAAATTCTCTGCGTATTGTACGACCGTAAATTTTAACAGTTAAACCTTCATTATTTTTTAAATGTTGCTCAATAATATTAAAAACACTTTTTATCGAGTAGAGATCCATTTTGTCAACTGTCACGCCTTCCCTTTTTTCGTTGTTTCTCGACCACACAGAGGGCGCCAAATTCAAATATTGCATGAAATTTGGGACGACCATTACAAGAAATCGATATTTTAAATATTGTACGTTCATTCTGTAGGCAAATATCTAAGACGCGTAAGAAGAGTATGATTAGGTATGTATGTACTAATGTCCGATTCAGACTTCAGGTTCAGAGTATACTTTGAATTTGAACGCTTACTTGATGCAGTAAGTACGTGCTGATTTGATATACTTAGGTATGTCTTCTGTCACATTCAGTTGAGTAATGAGTCGAAATCTTGTATTTCTACAAAGAAAAATAGGCGGAAAATTTTAAAAGCAGTTTTAATATGGTATGGTTGAAGTAAAAGAACATGACACAGGAAGAAATAAAGTGTTCAAGCATATATGTATCACGTATATACCTAATTGTGAAAATGATGACAAAAGTCATTGTCACAACGACAAGTTCAAATTTTGTTGGTATAACTTTTTATTGTAATATGTTTCATCGAAAGATTGGCTAAAGATGTTCGTATTATAGGTAGAACATTATATTTTCAGTAGTAATACTACTAATACTATGAGTACTTCAAAATAATCATGTTATACATCGATTACTTGTTGCATATACAAAGAGTGTCAGTTTGACAGTTTAAATCCGGCCGCGAAGCGGGAGGATTATTCTGTCAAACTGACACGATTTGTAATTATGCAGGAAATTTGAGATGTACCTATAACCGTATTTATTTTGAAGTACGTATTGTATTTGATACGATTACTTGTTGAGTATATTAAGTAAAAATCTCCGAATCGACTCATTTTTGAACAGTTATTGATAAACGTCAAAATTTGACGGTCCTGTTAGTTTTCGATTAGTATTAGAGCTATTCTATGTATAATCAGGTATTATCGAAATTATACAAGGTAACTTAACTAAATTGATCGTCCTGATTGGTTGAGAATCATACCAAAAAAATAATCAAACTAATATAAATTATTGATAAGTATAAACGTTTAGAGATGCCTACTTGATTATATACCTAACTGACACTTGATTTGGTTTACAATATCGATAAATCAATGCCTATGTTATCCAGTTCACCGTAACGGAATTTCCATAATAGGCACAATACTTAATATCTGCATACCTTCATGGTAACTGATATTGCATGTTACGTAACGCTATTGAAACTGCAAACAATGTGTCGCATAATAGTTGTCGCTTGGTTCAAGCTCGGTCAACTTTGACAAGATGAATAAATGTGTGCTATTTTCAATGAGAACTTAATGTAGTGACAGCCACCATCATATCGACAAGGGAGTTAAACTGTCGTTGAATGATCAACGGATTTTCTTTAATATTTTTTAGGGTATTCCATAAATCTTCTAATGTTGATAATTTTGTATATTGAGATTTTAATTCACAGTGTAATTATAATAGAAAAAAAATCAATTGCAAGAAGCTGCATTAGAAAAGCAGGTTTTCAAACCGTATCCAGTTTGAAAAATCTATTTATTCAATTTAGATTTGTTTCAAATTGAAACCAGCTTTTTGTCTTTTTAAATTAGAAAAAATCTCAACCAGAACGACATAAAAAACTACCTACCTACCAACTTTCAAATCTGTTGCTCCAAAATTGTGCCGTCTATTGCGTAAACCAGATTTATTTTTTCCGGGGGGTCAACCCCCGCACCAATTTGTACCAAAAGCAACTCCATATCATAAAAACTATCAACTTACAAGCTTTCTACCCCTTTACTCCAAAATTGCGCTCTTGTATCGAAATTCATTTCCTCTTCCGGGTTGTCAACCCCCCAACCAATTCGTACTAAAAGGAATCCCATCCAAGACATCATACAAAACTACCTACTTGCAAAATTTCTTATTGCTCCAAAATTAAAATACACTAGCACATACATACATACGGACGTATATAAACGTATATATATATATATATATATATATATATATATATATATATATATATATATATATATATATATATATATATATATATATATATATATATATATATATATATATATATATATATATATATATATATATATCTATATATAAATATATGTATATACATATCATTGAAGAAACAAAGAATGATTAATTTAATAAAGAAAAGATGCAGTCAGATCTTTCTGGTTGCATCCCAGTTATCATTTCTTTAGATATTATAATAATAATATATATATATATATATATATATATATATATATATATATATATATATATATATATATATATATATATATATATATATATATATATACCAATAGATAAATGAAATTTGGTGCCAGGCATCATAAAAAGTCATGGAACGAAAAACTTTCTTGGTCCAGGTCCAAATTTGCTAATTGCATCCGTTTTGATAAGCAAGTTTTCAAAGTGAAAACCTGCTAACAAGACTTTTGCTTTTTGTTTTTTCTTCCAGGCGAATTGGCTAGAATAAGTCGACATCGAAATCATATTACAATGAGAGGGTACTAATTTTTACTCACAATCGATCCATAATCGATGGTTTTCTAACCTTCAAAACGTCGGGAAGCGCTTCATTACATACTTCATACTTTTCCGGCTAACAAATCTCACTTTCCCGGCTAGAAAATGTCACTTTACCGGCTAGCTTGTGTCACTTTACCTACTAGTATGGAAATAAATCAGAATTAACTCGATATTCATTTAATATAAAAAGAAAAAAACTATTTGGAATTATAAATATTAATAGTTACAGTCGAATTATGATTACTATTGACCGTTAAAGCAAGACCTTGTTGCTTAAAGTTATGAGTTTCAGAATTCGATGATGATGCCGACGTTCTAGGATTTTCTTTTAGAAGTTCATCACACCTGCAAGCTCCAGAAATGCCAATAATCAAAGCAACCTGAAAGAAATTTGTACTTTAACATTTTTAATATGCACTAAAGAAATTAAAATGTTACCTTTTGAGGGAGATATTCTATCGGAGCATCGTTTAGAAATTTATCGATGTTTGTTTTGGAAAGAACACTTGACTTTTTAGCTTTGCATCCCACATTTTGCCTTTTCAAGTATTTTCCATAATTACTGATTGCCTATATTTAATAGTGTTCGTAGCATCGAGTACCTTGACCATAATGTACTGGCTTTATTCTGATTAGGTACTCAGTTCACCGAAATAGGCAAGGAGCACAGTCTCCGTATTCACATACCTTCCTCTGCTTTTCACAGGAATAAGGCCTTCGGAGGTTAGTTCTGCAGCTACTCGAAGTTCTAGTAGTATGGATTCAAATTCGCAGTCGGACATTTTTCGTTAATATTGTCAAAAATTAAATTGTGAATTATGACCCTGTCAGATCGAATCTATGGTTAAATCAACTAACTTTTATGTTGCCTAATTAATACAAGTAATAATAATTATTATCAGAACTTGATTATTAATGTGATAGATTGTGAGTAAAATGGTATACAAACCTCGGGAAAATCATTCCAGCCTCACGTCTGCAGCACACCTCGGTGCTGCGCACCTCGGTATGCTACCTTGCCGTTCGGCTGAAAAGCGGGTTCCACACTCGCCCGCGAATCTTGCTGTGAATTCACGCCGCGATCCACGCCGTGAATTTCGCGTTAAAAGCGTGTCCCTCCACACTCGTAAAGCTTCGCACCGTGATGCACCGTCAATCAAGCGCGACCCTTTGTCGCGGGACAAAAAACCGACACCGATCGGGGAACAGCGCGAAGCGCGAACGCGAAGGCGCGCAGCACGAACGCGAACGCGCGAACCCATCTACACTCGCGGCTTCGCGGGCTTTCGCGCCGCGAGTGTGGAGCGGGCATAATAGATTACTTCCCCGCTCGGTATGTAATATACTATTGCATACTCATATTTCAGGAATACATTATGTATAATACCTTTTATATTCTATAATCATGATATACTCAGCACTTGTAAAAACTTCATATTAATTGAAAAAAAAGAATTAACCTATGATTTAGATATTGAAATCGAATGCGATTATCAACATCTGAAGATTTTTATTTAATGATGAATCATATTTAACATAAAAAAATCTATGACAGAGTAGAATGTATGTATGTTCAATTGAAAATATCCCGATTGAATGCTCATTAGTGGCACATCGCATTAATGTGAAACGTGTTATTTTTAACAATTCCAGCAATCGATTTGAAGAATCTTACCTGAGATATACCAATGCTTTCAGATTGGCTGTCAGATAATGATCATCGATTAAACAGGTAGTTCTCCTCTGTACGAAACCCAGTAGATGGAGTGAGTGTTCGTTGAGAAACTTGGCGATTTGACACTTCCTTCTCGAAAATCACTAACTCGCTCTCAATCAGAAAAAAAATTACGTACTGTTATCGGCCAATATGAAGATTTCTTTATTCGCTTAATGAAGTACGTTTCTGATAAATAGCAGCAATTATTGGAAAAGGGTAGCCACAAAGTACCTTCATCTTCGTTGCAATATTGTCTGAAGAAATTCCATCATCAACCAATTGGTAGCTAGGCGTTAAAACTTTCAAAATATATCTACAATATTCTCTTTATGGCAACTTTGCGAGCGACTATTGAATTGTCAAAAAGAGTGATGAATAACCAAAAAACGAAAATTCAACCATCAAATTAAATGGATATTTTGTAAGTTTGACAATAGATCATTTTAGGATGACGTCACAACTGTCAAAACAAATCCGCCATGTTCACTTGGTGGACAGACAAACATTTCGGCCTATGTTTACAGTATAAAAGTCGTTACGGAGTTTGCAATATATTATTAAAATGCCAATGTTTTGTTGTGTTGTTAAGTGTTCAATGAGATCGGAAAGAGACCAAGTTCGATTCTTCAGGATTCCCACCGCGCTGAAAAACCGTTGAGACTATTTAAATGCCTTGTCAAAACAACGACATGACTTATGGGTTAGGGCTTTCAAAAGGGGTCCTCTGAGCGAAAGTATGCTGAGAAATGCTAGAATTTGTTCAAGACATCTCCTATTGGGTGAGTACTTTGATTATAATTGAGTTTGGTTCCTTGATTTTTCAAAATAATATCCTAAAAAAAAGGTACAGAACAACAAAACAATGATGCTAGAAGATAAATGAAAGTAATGCTCTTATATATTTAGGACAACCAGCCCTACTAGAGAATAAGAATAACCCAGATTGGGTAACCACTCAAAACGTGGGATACTTATATAGTTGGTGAAAAAAAAGATGTACAGTCCCTGAATCGACACGAAAGAAGTACAGTGAGGTCAGATGAACGATTCAAACAGATTAGTAAGTGGTTATTTATGTTCATGATCAAATAACACATATTCTTGTTTCAGGATTTATCGCAATAAGCGTGCCAAAGATTGAAATAGTTAATCAGTTGTTTAGAGTAAGGTGACTTCTAATTTATGATAACTTTGTATTTTCTTGGAGATAATAAAGATATTTAAAAACAGATATTGCTTATTTTCAACCCTATGTAATGTTGTTGACAAATTAAAAACAGTAAATGTAAAATTATTTATTCATTTTTGACAACAAACTAAATTATTTAATCAAGTCAATGGATTTCGTAGAAGGTACAGGCCACTGAGCAAGCCTTTGTGTGCAGGAAACAGATTCATTTTCGTTTTCAGCTGGACAAGCTTGTAAACAAAACAACAATGCTGTCACATTACTACAAACTTCCCCCAAACCTGCCATACATGTGCAATGTTCACTGGAAACAACCCCATCTGATAACGGGATTAGCCAAACCTTGCTTTTTGAGAAAGTCTAATCTGTAACAATGAGAAAGTAATTGATAAAAAAATATAATAGTGAAATATAACATTTAGAAATAATAAAATTGTTTGCTATGCCTACCTTTCCAACAACAATGTAGGCAATATCATTCATTTGTCGAGCCAAAAGATCTTATACATACCCAGACTCATAATATTTGTAGGCCAATAAAGATTTGTAGGTTTTAAGCTGCTGTCCAGTGTAGAAGCTATGACTAAGGATTATATAATTTACCAAATCCATCAAAGATACTGAGGGGATTACTTCCAGATCCTTGGACAGCTGACTTCTCCAAATGAATATGGGTCTATATCGTCTATTATCTCCAATTTCTTGTCGTAGCGGGCTTTCACATCATCGGTAAGAGTTGAATAATATTCACTACGAGACGTAACTCCAGAAATTGTTGAATTTTCACTCTGAAATACTATAAAACTCAAAAAAAAAACAAATGCATCTATCAATAACAAGTATTAAATGACACTAATGACACAATAAAGTTTGTCTGCCCACCAAGTGAACATAGAGGACCTGTCAAAGTCACGTGACCTAAAATGGTCTATAGGTGCATTCACTACGGATGGACATTTGCCATTTGCTCGCTTACGCCATTCATTATTTTGTTTCCTGTTTTGAATGCAATTATCACAATCACCTTCAACAACAAATAATCGCAAGGAATAACATTATATTATCTCATGTTTTTAAATTACTTTACACATTAAATGCAATATCGAATAGGTACAATAATAAATGAGAATCGCGTGAAAAATTATATTTCACTCCATTGGTTTTGTCTCTAATAAACTAAAACCTTGTTTCCACTATCGAAAAGAATGCTTCTAATTCAATTTAAGTGTCAAATGGCAAATGTACCGATTTTGAAATATAAATAACTTCCAATGAAAGACATAGTAACTAATTTCAAGTATTGGTTTTCTTCATGACAATTCAGGATAGGTAATCACAAATAGGAACCATTCATATTCGAAAGATGTTATTTTTAGATAATGCTGAAATAATGCCTTATACACTATAGGTAATATTATATCGGAATATAATGTGTTGAAGTTTTCGCCGAATTAACTAGGTACCTACATTAATTAAGTATCAGTATAATATAATGATATGTTGATATAGTGGATAATAATGATATATATATATATATATATATATATATATATATATATATATATATATATATATATATATATATATATATATATATATATATATATATATATATATATATATATATATATATATATATATATATATATATATATATATATATATATATATATATATATATATATATGTGTAAATAAACAACTTCTTTATTACCTATCTTTATCCAGTATATCAAATTATGAATTTATTGGCTGTTATAGGTGTGTATTGAAATTGAAATAAAAAACAAAATAGTTTGGACGTTTCGGAGGTCTTTCCTCCATCACCACCACTTAGGCCACATATAATAACTAAATTAAAAACTATACTACATAAAAACAATTTCCCCAGAACAATGGTAGAAGGCTTAGTAAAACAACGAGTTGATAAAATATATAACACAAGAACAAGACAACAAGAAACACAAGAACATAAACTACGGATTTCCATACCATTTACAAATAAAGTATCACATCAAATAGGAAATATAATAGCCCCATATAACATGCAGGTCACTCATAAACCGATAAATCAAGTGAAAGGAACTTACAATAAACTGAAAACAGCAACCCCGAAATCGAAAAAATCTAATGTTGTATACAGCATACCATGTAAAGACTGCCACAAAGAATACATAGGACAGACATCACAACGACTACAGGACAGATTAAACGCACATAGATATACCAAAAACGCGACAACGGCACTCAACAAACATCAGACAGCAACGAAACACACTTTTAACTACGAAGAGGCTAAAATTTTGAGAATAGAACCCAAACAAAAACAAAGAGAATTCTGGGAAATGCTATATATACAATGGAACTTAGATAACACAGTAAATGACAGACAGGACGTAAAACAACTAAGTCACACATATCTACCAATACTAGCGAGACCAAATACATAGGAAGAAAAAGAACATATTCAGTGACACGACAGTAACAAAGACAACACTGACATTGACACACGACCGAGAAAAGTCAAAAGACGTAAAAACTGCAGTTTGTCTTGAATGAAAATCATTTTATCATTTTAATAGGTATTTATAAACAGTTATTTGTGAAGAAATTTTGTACTACTTGTTTTATTTTTGTTACAGACAATATATATACTCTTTTAATGCTGAAGAAGGAGGAAAGACCTCCGAAACGTCCAAACTATTTTGTTTTTTATTTCAATTTCAATACACACCTATAACAGCCAATAAATTCATAATTTGATATATATATATATATATATATATATATATATATATATATATATATATATATACCCAAGTAACATTAATGCTCTTATACCAATCTTCGAGATCGCTTTAAAACTATACAATAAAATTTCGAATAAAATCAAGTGATCTTCAAGACATCCCTGACACCATCATAAAGCAGCTTCTAGCCAAAAAGGGCCCTTCCTAAAAAGGCCTTCAAGACTAAATTTCAAAACTGTATTAAAACCATTAAGTTTTAATTCTATATTCTTAAAGGGTTCTTCAAGGCAACTTCAAATATATAAATTAAAACTTATTATCTGACATTTTGCTCTCAAAATGTATTCAACGCGGACTAAATTAACTTAAAAATAATTAATGAATCCTAAAAGAGTTTTATTTTATTTACTAACACTCGATAACTTTTAAGTATGTATAATGGCCGGCAGAGTGGTAATATTTTAAACCGCATACGTATACTAAGCATATCATAAAATAATATTCGAAAGAAAACTATTATGGTAAAAAATTCACCAACGAATGGAACTTTCCTGATAAAAAGTAATAAAATACTTCAACATAACTCGAGCGCCTCTCATTTAATGTATTTTTCCCATATTTGAAAAATATTGAAGAAATATCATCAAATTTTATTTTGCATTTAAGGATCTAAATGCACTTTTTTAATTGAATGGCATATTTCGACATACTGTTTTTCAGTTTTTTAAGAAGATACAAGACGCAATTATTTGAATAATAATATTCTTTTCGTTTACTATTGAAAAAGTCCAAAATGGCGGAGTCTTTATTGCAGTGAAACATGGCGTGATTTAGATTAAAACTAATTGTTCATTTATTAATGTTTCAAATCTCACAAGATTTAAAACAGCGTTTTTTTAACCACTATAAATCCAAAATGTTTACGTTTCCTTTCAAAACCAATAAGTTCAAATTGTGACTTTAATGATTTAAAGTGATCTTGCACTCAAATGGAATCCTAACCTCACAAAACAAAATTCGCGGATCTTGCTCAAGAATAGTCATTGGTAGTCGTTTATTAATGAGTATTATTGTTTAACAGTGCCTTGACTCATGTTTGAAAGGATTGCCAGTTCTCTAAGCTCTACGCAGAAAAGCAGATTTTTTATGAGTTCATTGTCGTTTTGAAATTCATCATTTTGAATTTGAAAGTCGTTTTCGTAGATTTCTTTCTGTAATTCCCAGGCATTGCTTTCATAATCGAACGGATTGAAAGATGAAGTGAAAGGACACTCTTTATAAGTAACGCTGGTTTCAATTGCACTATGATGGTTTTCTTGCACTGGTTGAAAAGAGCTTCTCTCAGTTATATCCCCTCCACATTCATCTGAATGTGGAGGGGATATTCAATTAGTTTTAATGAAGTCGTCCAAAGACCAAAAAGTATTTCTTTCAACCAAATTGACTAAATTAAAACCTTTTAAATGAATAATACTCTTAATGTACTCATTAAAAGGTAAAAATTAAGTTTTTGGATTTAATGTGGTATTATATTGAATGTATTGTCTCAGGATAAAATAGTGTTCCTAATGGGTTTCAAAGAATACAACAAGGGTACTCCATAAAACTGCATTAAAACTTTTTTCCCAGAACGGATTGTTTTAAAATCAACTTGGTTACTTTAAATCCTATGTCGATTTATTGAACATATTAAAGCATTTTTATAACCTAAATAAATAGAAACTGTCTTCAAATTGTTACTTGGGTATATATATATATATATATATATATATATATATATATATATATATATATATATATATATATATATATATATATATATATATATATTTATATATATATATATATATATATATATATATATATATATATATATATATATATATATATATATATATATAGGTATATATATATATATATATATATATATATATATATATATATATATATATATATATAATAGAGATAGAATCATTCAGCATCAAGGGAACATCCTTTTGTTCACAGAACGAAAAACGTACGTGAATAAAATGAATAAAACCATTGTGATAATGTATTCGGACATCGATTTTCAACCGATGCTCTAGTTCATTGATTCAATGTATTATTATTAATTGCTTGATGTTCAAGTGATTATATCAATCCCCGAGAGGCGTTAATTTCATCACCTGGATTTCAAAACAAAGTACATTCTACTAATGACCATTGTGTATCAGTCAATCAACGTCCAGCATGATATTAATGTTTTCTGTACAACCGATCAACTGCAGTCATTGAATTAAGGAACTCAGGACATTGACTCAATCACCGATACATTATTTCTAAGCCATGCGCACAATGACTTTCGAACATCATTCAATGTTCGAAGACGTTAATATAATGTAAAAATACATCGATCTGAGCCTACAGGTTGCACCCCCTTAAAATTTTTTTTTCATAAATAAAATTATATATATAGATATATATATATATATATATATATATATATATATATATCTATATATATAATTTATATTTATAAAAAAATATATAGTATTTATAAACCTGTAGTTATATAGATATATATATATATATATATATATATATATATATATATATATATATATATATATATATATATAAATATATATATATATAAAAATATATATATATATATATATATATATATATATATATATATGTATATATACAGGGCCGGCCTAAGGCGAAAATTGCAAGTGTGCTAGACTCAAATTGTATGCCCCTGCCGGGGGGTCTGGGAAGTATGGAATTTTTTGAAATTTAAGGTCCAAAAACACAGTTTTTGTGCACTTTTGCGCCTTGTAGAACATTAAATTTATGTATGACAATTTTATTCATTATTGATTGACTTGATATGTTCAGTACTCCTACTTGTACTATAACCACTATTATGTCAAATAAACTAATGAAAGCTTAACTCAAGGTAACGTTGCAATGATTTTTATGCTTATACTGCAATTACTAGCTAATGCGGGAATCACCGTCCACCGGACCTAAGATAAATTTCCATATGTCATGGGTAAAAGAAAATAAAGCAACAGAACCATACTAACATAGTGAACCAATAATAACAGTGTTTATTAATGGCGTAAACAACAACAAAATTATTAACTATTAGGATAGTACATAGTCTCTTTTATTATACATTTTATACAAGGGATTTTCTTGCTTTCATTTCGGAGAAAGAATTTACTATCTTAATTTCAGACGCCAATTGGCTAGAAAAGCAAAGCAGGGGAAGGGGGAGGGAGGCAGGAAGATGAGTCACAACACTTTCCGCGTCCCGCCACGAGACGACTGTTCTACTGACCTTAGACCTTGGTCAAGGGCATCAGACTTACTGTATTTCAGAACTCATTGGGGTAGCCGGGTAGATCTTCGGTTTTACATTGAATTTTAACTGTAATAGTTTTAAGACAAAATTCCTTCTATGGTCGGCGGCAAATCATTGGAAGCTTGGGAGTTTTAGCTGTGTGAATTAATTTTTCAATCCACAAACTGGCAACCACTCTGGGCGATGGGTGTTGAGGAGAGTGTACAGCTGTTTAGGGTCCAAGCTTTCAATGATATTCCGGCGAGTATAGTTTAAATATTTCTGCCCAATATTTAAATCAGTTTCTAAAAATTTGCCAAATTTATTATTTTTTTTTTACATAAATTGGTCAATTTAATGCCCCTCCAAAAGGCTTGAGTGTGCCGCTGCATACTTCGCACACCCCTTAGGCCGGCCCTGTATATATATATATATATATATATATATATATATATATATATATGTATATATATATATATATATATATATATATATATATATATATGTATTATATATATATTATATATTATATATATATATATATATATATATATAATATATATATATATATATATATATATATATATATAAATATATATATATATATATATATATATTATATGTATATATATATATATATATATATATATATATATATATATATATATATATATATTATATATATATATATCTATATATATATATATATATATATATATATATATGTATATAGTGACTGGTATATAATTGCAAATAGGGAAAAAATGTCTATATATTATTGCTAATGCTCCAAGCAATTATGATGGCATTGTCGAACGAGAACGTTCCAAAGATAACTACAAACAGATAGAAAAGATTCATTGAATTGGAATAATACAGTTTATTCATAATTTTTCAAATATTGACATAAGATATGTGTTTTACTGTATACAATTCCTTGACGTTAAAAAAAAAGTATTTAATAAACGACCGACACATAATACTTTCTGGAAGAAAACTCAAATCGGAAACATATGAATAATTTTTAAACAACTAGGTATCAACAGCTCTTATAACATAGAAAAACTTATATCTAATTCCATCGAAGTATGTATACTCTTCTTGAATTTTTGTTATATCTTCGTCAATTGTGAAAGATTGAATTGAAGTTTTCTTAGAATTAAAAAAGTATATCCATTCTTCAATTTCTTGTGGTGTTTTTGCAAGATATAAAAATGAGTGCTGTAAGTGAAAATTTTGTGTTATTCATTTTTCCAGTGATATTTTTCTTCACAACTTTGTTGGTGGCTGCCTCATCACGGTCATCTAGAAATAAAAATATATTATGGTCGAGAATGAAAAAGGTGAATTCCAGATATTAGAAAACTGAGTTTCTTTTTTATTGGGACTCTACTTTTTAAATAAATGATTATCTTATGAACTTTAAATATGATGTTCAAGAAATATGTATCAAATTACTCTGAAGCTGTCATTTGATTTCATAACAAATGAAAAAATTGTTCTCTTTCAACCCTGACTAGAACAACCATCTGACATAGAATGATAATATCAAGCTCTTTTTGAACTACTAACATTAGCATCACGGGGTGAACACCATTCACTCAAAAACACAATCTACACAAGCAGATACCTACTTTCCTCAATATTTTCGATTTCCAATGGGCCTAGTAAAAACTCAATCGCCTTGTCTTTGACATTGCCATTGAACAGAAATGCAATGATTTTCGCACTTCTTTTTCACAGTTTTTGAGAAAACAATTATCATTTTCGTTCTTCATGGTTGAGTCCATATCAATCTAGAAGTAAAGTTATAATAGTTAGTTGCAACTATAGCTATACTATATTGAATATTAGAGGTATTACATAAAATTATACAAGAATAAATTAAAAATCATGAAAAATATACCAGTTGACCATCGACAATTTAATATATTACATAAAGTGAACAAGGAAAATTCTTCAATAATTTAAAAAAAAAACATACCTACGCCATAGTTGCAAAGTAGACATCTCATGTCAGGAAGTTTGTATTCTAGCGACGGGTTTCTGCATTTTCGATCTCAGCGGTGAATTGTTGGTTTCCAATATCTTTGGTGGATGGCGCTCTGGGTTGTTATACAGATAGTAGTCTGACCATGATTTGTATTGGGGAAAAGTAAATACTGAATAAATATGAAGGTGCATGGAATATTTCGGTTTCTACTTCAGATCCAGATCACACTCACAAGTATGGTCACAACCTGCAATAAGTGATTATTTTTCAAGATGATGTTGAAATAGTGTAGATCGTCAAAATTTAGTGAAAAGTAGATTTTTTCTTTCAACCCTATTGCTACAAAATTGCGCCTTCTGTCGTATGAACAAGATTCATTTCTTCCCCAGGGGGGTCAACCCCTCTACAAATTCGAACCAAATACAATCCCATCTAAGATATCATGCGAAACTACCTATTTACAAATTTTCATCCCTATTGCTTCAAAATTGTGACCGTTATCGTGTAAACAAGATTTATTTTTCCCCCAGGGGGGTCAACCCATTCGAACCAAAAACAATCCCATACAAGATATCATACGAAACTATCTATTTACAAACTTTCGACCGTATTGCTTCAAAATAGCGCCCGTTATCGTGTAAACAACGTTAAAGTAACATAAGCACATATATATATATATATATATATATATATATATATATATATATATATATATATATATATATATATATATATATATATATATATATATATATATATATATATATATATATATATATATATATATATATATATATATATATATATATATATATATATATATATATATATATATATATATATATATATATATATATATATATATATATATATATATATATATATATATATATATATATATATATATATATATATATATATATATATATATATATATAATTATATATTTATATATAGATATATGAAATTGAGTTTTTGGTGCCAAGCATCATAAAAACTCATGAAACGAAAAACTATTTTGGTCTTAGGTCCAACTTTGCTAATCGCACCCATTTTAATAAGAAGGTTTTCAAAGTGAAAACCTGCTGAAAATTACCCAATCATGTCAACTAAGAGAAAACATGAATTGGTTGATGCTACGGCTATACTATACCACTGTTAGCTCCGTTTGTATGGGACCTGTGTTTGCTATGCCAAAAGCATTCCAAAGACCGCCTTATAATTCCGAAGTATGAAGGTTATTTAACAACGGCAAAGAATCTTGCAGTGTTTGCAGAACATGGTGAGCTTTCAAGTGCTATTAGAAACTTGAATCAGTTGGACGATGGAAATGTTATTTTACAGACACTTGTAGCCCGTGAAGCAAAATATTACAAATCTTGCAGGAACAAATATGACAGTCAAAAGGCCGAAACACTGTCTCGCGAGAAGAAACAGAAGAGATGCACATCTTGTAAATGTGTTAAAATGGGAATACGATCAGTGGCGGCTCGTGAGGTTTTGGTTTGAGGAGGCTACAAGAGGTGTTAAAAATACACCATAGGCGAAAATTTTTAGGATTTCAAGGTCAATATAATTTGAAGAATATCAAAGTAAAACAAGCACCCTAAGCTATTAATTTGTTTTCACTTTCGAGTGTCTACCTTGAGACCTACAACTCCTATTTACAATATTCACAAAAATTCTTCTCAGCCAATTAATCAATTCATCTATTCATCAATTTTTTTCTTTCACATAATAGGTACCTACCTACCTACTTAACGAATTTTTTAACAGCTGGTGAGAGCAAATAAAAAGTTATTATATATTTTTGAAGATTAGCGGGATTCTGCGATCTTTAACGTTAGCAAAATGATCTATAATATCCTCATAAAATTATAAAATAAATTTTTCGTCTTTCGCCAAAAGTTTTACCAATTCCTTTTCAATAGACAACAAACTAATATTTTTCAAACGATCCTGGCTCATTGAATTTCGTAAATAAGTTTTAATTCTCTCAAGAGTGGAAACGAGCGCTCTACGGAAGCTGATGTCCGGGATAGAAACAATTAGACATAAGAGTTTATAAACTTGGGGTAATTCTTGATTCAAATCATTATCAAAAAGATATTTAATAGTCCTCACATGATTTTCATTTTGCCCCAAAATTTCATTGTCATTATAAAAAACACACAGTTCACTTTTTTATGGCCACCTTATCAAAAAAAGTGTATTTTTGACATAAATTTTCCAAAAGGTTATCTGGAAAATTAGCCGAAAATCCGGTAAACAAATTTTTATTGAGTAAGTCGAAGAAATGCAGTTCTTTCAAATCAGAGAACCTTATTTCTATTTGACCCCTAATAGTATCCAAAATTTCATAAAATATTTGCTTATAGTGAAGCTCCATATCTGCGTAACTGAATTTCTTTCGTTTTGGGCTAAATTGCGTCGTATCATCAGTAGTTTGAAATACAGAAAATAGTTTTTTAAAATAAACTTCTGTACGAAATTCTGAAATTTTTTCCAAAAGAAACTTGAGCCGATTTCGTGAGTAAATTACATCTGAAAACTTGTGCTGTAAGATTTGAAAAACTATTTCTGTTTGTTCAAAAATTAATTTAAAGATGTTTAAAAAATATTTAAATTCCTTATCTTGTAAGTAAAATATCAATCCGCGTGCTGTATTTAAAGTTACTTTATCGGTGAAAAATTCCTCACTTTCAACTAGGTATAGAATTAAATCCTCAAATCCTAAGCGGCCCTAAACAGAGACATTTTCACTAGTAAAAAGTAAACACTGCCAACAAAATAATTTATTTTTTACCTGTGATCCGGTTAGGCAAGGATGTCTCTCATAATGTATTAAAACCGCGGTTTTGTTTTCTGTTACGCTGCACCAAATTGTTTAATTCAGGGGTAGGTTTTTTTTTGTTTTTATCAAAACTTTATCCTCATAACTTAGGGCACTAAAGTTATGGGATAACAAATATTCCACTAAGTCACCATTGAAATTTTTGAAATTAATTTCAGTAATCAAACTGATTTTAAAACAATACGCGTAACGCGAGCTGATTCCGGCGTCCATTATTCAGACAGTACGAATTAGGATCATACTACAATTCAATCAACGACTTTACTCGATGTCAGGGAGATTCTATAGTTGTGATTGGTCGACATTTTATAAGACTGGACTTTATCGGTGTTGCCATGTACATGTGTTTTGGTTTTCTATTCCAATGAAGTATTCATTCGGAGTATTTGTTTTTGAGTGGTGTGAGTTTGCTTTTCTGTGGCAGGCATAATGAACGTTGAGAATATACCTTTCTAAGCTTTCCGCAGCGTTGCCACAAATCTTGAAATGAATGAAATGCAGTAAATGTAAATACCTTCTATCTTAATTAATAAATTATATTATATAATGTAGGTTGAAAGGAAGGTAGGTGCATAAAATAATATGATTTTGATTAATATGAATATGCTGAATGCTGACTATTCAATATAATATATATATATATATATATATATATTAGTGATACACGGAATATTATTGAGGAGGCTTAGCCTCCTTTGACTAGCCGCCCCTGATATATATATATATATATATATATATATATATATATATATATATATATATATATATATATATATATATATACTTATGTATACTTAATTTGCATATTAAGTTATATAAATATTGTATTATATAGATTCTCTTATTTCTCATTCTTCTACCTAATGATTGAAACGTATGTTACAGTTATCTTAGATCTCCTCATGTCACTGATTCTAAAACGAAAAAGAAAGTGGCAATTGCTTTTAAAAAGCTACAATTTGTTTAATATATACCAAAAATTAAAATAATTACATTCCCTACTTAAACAGTCACATTACTGAACCCATATAAATTACATTGCTGCCATAACTGTATAATGCTACACTGTTTTGGTACATTTTCAGTATGTTATAAAATAAAAGTCTGATACACCGTTCGAAAGCTAAATTATTGACAAATAAAAAGTATTCTACCAATTTTCATTTATATCCAACAGCTTGCGAGATATTTAGCAAAATGTTTCGACAAAAAACAAAATTTAATCAAAAAAAGTAATTATGTTACAGTTATTTCTATGATTACAAACCTGAAAATAATATACCGTTGAAAAGCACATTTTCTCCTCATTAATAATCACTGATAATATAGGTTAATATTATAATAAAAATTCTAGTTATACAGGGAAATTTAAAAGTGTGTTACAAAACTATGGCGGCCATATTGATTACATCATCAACGCCACCAGAGAGCCAGAAAAATTTGTGTCCCGGTCTTTTTTAACGCGTCTACCCATGTACTATCTGAATCCAAAAGAGCGCAGTGGTTGCCAGATGTGAAATATTTTGAATTTTTAGTTAACCGACCCCACTAATTCTCAAATGAATTTCAGTTATATTTTTATTTAATATCATTATCAAATCTATTCACTAAGTCAATTGTCGGAATCGTAAGCGATTTCAATAAACATTCTTAAGATCCGAAAAAGTTCTAGAATTGAAAAGTGTAACTAAATATATATTTGATTGAACCGTCTTATAATAATATCCTATGATTATTTTCATAAGATGGTGGATTAGACATACAATGAGATATAATACTTAATAATAAGTTCGGAAAAGTGATAATTATATAGTCACAATTTCCCTGATTGGTTGGTTTATTCCATATGAATGCTGGAAAACGATTGGACAAAATTCATTAGTATCTTATCTCCATAGCATGATAACAGCTTGCTCAGTACTACAAAACTCTCGCATATCCATATTTCATGTCAACATGATAAGGAATTGGATTTGTGGATATTTCTCTACCCTTAGCAAATTCTAGTGGACACTATTATGATCCTCATGTTGGTTTTCCTATGCCGGCACATCTTCTTGAAGAGGTGAACCAACTCTATAAGTCGCCGATACCGAGTCATGCGCTCTATGCTTCACCGGTTGTAGGTGGAGTTACTATCAGTTGCGTCTACACCCATCTCGGGATAGGTGATTCTGACGGTTTCTGTCGAAATTCGCTATAATGTTGGGAAAAGTGACTGTCTTTTGTGTGGTTTACATAATATGTATAACTGATAATGCTGTACTGGTGAGTATTGATGATATCCTAGAGTTTGTACCTTACCCGAACATTTGTGCTCGGTTGCCTTGTTTCGAGCGAAGTACGAGCATGGTGGGCAGGCAACATTGATTTTTAGTCGGTTTCTATAGTTATGTTTATTCACTTTGGGGTACAAAGAAATACTTGACGCTCAAGTAAACTGATTCAAGGGATTCAACTAAGGCGTTCTCAATTAATTTAGAGGTTGTTTTAGTTAGGGTAAATCCTCGGGTGAATCTAAATAAAATTCAAGAAACTAGAATCTGAGTTCATATTACAGGAGTAATATGAACTGTGACTATATTGTTTCACAACTTATGCAATATTTCTCTGTTCTACAAATTTGTTCTGTTTCGTCCATCAGTAGCAAATTTGAAAATTTGATGAAATTGCATTGAAAAATAGAACATACTGATGAACATTTGGCGATGTAATATTGTTTGTAACGTAAGTATTTCTTGGATACATCTATGCTGAAGTAGTTATATCAATATATTTAATAGAGTTATTCACAAAAACTACTTTTTTTTATGATATTATGATTATGATTTATATTTGGGATAGATGTAATCATTTACATGAATGGTACTCTTCACTCGAATAGTTTATGTCGAAATTCAAACGTTCCAATTAATTTATGTGCAAATTATTCGGTACACTTTCATGTATTAGGTACAACTAAATGTAAGAAGATACATATCAACGTTTCCGTAAATGAATATCATCAGAGAAGATTTTTCTGGTAAGCTGTTAATGCGAAGATAACTACAGAAGAATATAATCAATAGAGAAAATATCAACATTAACAAAAACAATTTCGGAAGCATATATTAACCAGATAAACCAGATAACTTTTTCGCTCGCTTTTTCGTCAAGAATATATAAGAGGTCACTTCAATCTTATTCTTGGAACATAAACAATCAATTTTTGTAGTAGTTATTGAAACTTTTATAATAAAAATATAAGGATATTAACCCAAGAGCGATGTACTGATATAACATGATTAAATTTTATTCAGTAAGTCGATGAGTAAAAAAAGTATTAGTTTTTATTGTCGATTTCATTCTTTCAGTCTTTCTTAGCGTCTTGACAAATTTGTTTCGATTTTCCCTAACAACCATTTCTGTAGCCTTAGCGACTTTAGCAACGTTACTGAATTTTTATTGTATACCTAGAAGATGAATTTATCTATACGTAGAGAAAATTGGAAATTTTCTAAAGAAATAGCTAATCGACTTAATATATCGTCTTGTATATAAATCGATAGTGCTGTGATGAGTAATTATTCAATTACATATACTTACTAATATAAGAGAAAATATTGTGAGACTCTCCTCTAATCATAAATGTACGTTAAACGTAGGTATGCTAATTATTTAGTTTCAAGAATGTTACTAGTATTGCCCCGAAAAGAATAAACTATTTCCCTGTATTCAGAGTTACCAGTGAGTTGCGGGAGTGTTTTTAAATCCGTATATATATATATATATATATATATATATATATATATATATATATATATATATATATATATATATATATATATAATCTATATAAGTATACTTTTTTTCTCGATAACTATATTTTGGCATCTCTAGCGGTCCCGAGATCGGTCCCCATCAGACCAAATGAGCTGAAATTTGGTATCTACGGTTGTTCTTTTTACCGAGTCAGTTAGCTGAGTGGTAACGCTTTCTGGCTAGTATTCCGGAAGTCCCTGGTGCAAACCCTGTGATCGACTGGTACGCCATTAGTTCTCCTCATAGATTTACTCATGGCGTAGGTAAGTCAGTACTTAGGTATGTTCCAACTTACAAAGGCGAATGTCTTTCCAATATTCATGATTTGAATTCTACCTCATCACCTCTTTCAATGCACAAGTGTATCCTCTGACCCGACTGAAGCAGTTCATACCCATAACTTAAGTAGCCCGCCTCCCTATCATATACTTCTGTGAGGAATGAAACCCGTGGTCTGTCCTTTTTCTGAGGCAATACAATACTTTGGGAAAGGGAGTGGTTAGAATGTACAGGAGCGAAAATTTCTCAAATATGTGCCAAACGATGTAGAAATTAATTACTTATGAACCACATAGCTGAAATTCCGAGTGAAATTCAGTCTTCCAGGGTTTTCTGGAGTTCGAGTTTTGAAGAATTTTAGCCATCCCTAGCTCTTTTGAGTTAGAAGTTTGAAAATTTGTACGGCGGCAATTATGTTGAGATGTTTTGTTTATTTCTAGTTTTGGAGGTTATACGCACCTCCACAGCTCCTCCAGGTTGAGTTATAGGGTTGAAGTTGATGTACGAGAAACTCCTTTTGTTGCTTTAATCCATTCTTCCTAACCGCCGCCATTTTAATGTAAGGGTTTGCTCACCTTCATAGGTGTTCCAGGTTAAGTTAAAGGTTCGTTATTTTGATCTAGAAATTCCCTTCAAATCCACTCAATCTGTTGAGAGTTATATGTCAAAATAAACCAATATGAGAGGAAGATATGACCTAAGTTCTTCATACCATATGATCACTAGAGATATTTTATCAGGTATTTGTATTATAAAGCAGGTTCATCAGATATTTATCTGAAAGTTCAATTCACTTCGCGGCTGAGGTGATAATGGAAAATAAATATTTCTGAAACTGGCATGCGAATTCGATAATAGAATAGATTCTATTCATCACCTTTCGATAATTAGCGAGATACTCAGTAAATATTTCAAGAAATGTGTTCGTTCATTAGTTGCAATTATTAAACAAATGATAACCAAGTGATTGGACCGATACTTTATGAAAACCGATGACAATAATGTGAATAAAAGGTTTTTGATTTGCACTAAGTATATTTTGTTAAACATTACAATTTTTCCTCCAAACACTGTGGCTTCTTCCGATGAGTAATTCAAAATAATAATTTGAATTACTCATCTGGATAAGTCACTGCGTTTGGCGAAGCAATTGTGCAAATTAAAAACCCATGTTTTATTTACATTATTAAATTGTTGGTTTATTATATTTTTTTGGCAACCTGAATTGATAGAATATAATTCAAATTTTGTTTTCATTATATATCGACCAAATTTTCAGGATAGAGGGTGATAACTTCTGGTGATCATCTTAATCGATCTGTTCATTTAAACACGATGGTGTTATGGAGTTTTGATTAAGTGGATTGGTATGTGAACTCTAGGCACCACATACATCAGTATATAAATATATATATGTTAAATACTGGGAATGATACACACAAATAAGATTAACTATTTAGACCAATTCCGTTTATTGCTCCATACGTTAACAACTTGTTCATACGTTCAAGCATACTCGACGACTCCCTTGTCTTGACTGTTCTCTCGTGCGCAGTAGTTCGTTACTGCTGCATTGGTAAGGCGCATGTCTGCTTCTACCACTCGTCCGTCCTGACGTAACAAATGATGGGGAGCGTAAAGGGGGTGTATAGGGATACCGTTAACATATATATAAGTAAGAATTATTCGTGTTAAACGGAAAACACGCCCGTGGTTATAAAATTAAGTGAACTAGGACATTTATTTGAAACTAATCAAACAAACCTCCTAGCGGAGCTGGTTATAAGAGTTCACGAAGCATCGAAATATCAACATCTACCCCAGACGGTAATTGTTCGAAATGTTAATTTGTTTATCACAATAGATGGAATGTTTTCTTCTGTTCTGAAAGATGTGGTTCAATTGTTTCCGACTGGTGGCGCTGTGTCATATTTATATGTCATGGAGTTACTAGAAGAAATATGTATGACCGTTTGAAATGTTGGTTTTGGTTATCACTCTTGGTGGATGGATGATACTGATGAGCCCCGATAAGGGCGAAACAGTCTGTCTATCAATTTCCATGGGGAATGGATAAGAAAAAATACTAAATACTAAAGGAAATGATATGATGAGTGAATATACTCGGTAAGTAGAATACTTGTTCCTAGACAGTGTAGCAATTAAAAATATAAAATATAAAATTATAAAAAATATAAAAAACATCAAAAATATAAACAATTCAAAAAATACACACATAATACACCGCATTAATAATAAAAATTATGGATGAAATAAGTTTATATTTTGAGGAATATCGTCTTCAGTGGCAAAAACTTGCGGGTATTTGTACGGATGCTGCTTCAGTTATGCTTGGTTCCCGCTTTGGTCTTGCTGCATTGATAAAAATGAAAAATCATCTGCCAGATCAACATATTGCGTTATTCGTCGCCAAGCATTGGCTGCCAAAACCCTACCAGAATGCTTGGCTATTGCGTTGAAAACAGCTATAAAAGTTGTTAAATTCATCAAAAGCACTTCTCTGAATACTCATCTTTTCAAACAATTATGCTCTGATATAAACTCTGAACACTAAAGTCTTCTTTTCCACACAGAAGTGTATTGGCTTGCCAAAGGATATATGCTTTCGAGATTGTATGAACTGAGGGAAGTGCAATTATTTCTATCTCTTTAAGGATAACAAAAAATTGCTAAAACAGTTCTTCTGTTAGTCCAAATATCAAATAAGCTTTCCCAAGCTTATTTATTTATTTATTTGGTTTAATGATTCGATCGCGTGGAGTCATTAGCGGACTATTGATATCTTACACTTTCAAGTACATTTGCATGATGTTATATATATTTATATATATATATATATATATATATATATATATATATATATATATATATATATATATATATATATATATATATATATTAATAGATACTTAGAACAACCGTTTATTTTTTGGAACTTTTTTAAAGTAATATTTCTTTCAAAAAGTTGGTGGTCCGTAGCAAAGACAAGTTTTGTTAAATGGTCTTTCATAAAGAAGCCTTCTCTAGGATAAAAATCATATATGTATATATATATATATATATATATATATATATATATATATATATATATATATATATATAAATATATATATATATATATATATATATATATATATAAATATATATATATATATATATATATATATATATATATATATATATATATATATATATATATATATATATATATATATATATATATATATATATATATATATTAATAGATAGAACAACCGTTTATTTTTTGGAACTTTTTCAAAGTAATATTTCTTTCAAAAAGTTGGTGGTCCGTAACAAAGACAAGTTTTGTTAAATGGTCCCTCATTATGAAAAGGTTAAGAACCACTGATCCAGAGGCTGTTTCATAAAAAAGCCTTCTCCTAGGATAAAAATAATTGCACTAGTTCAAGAATTATATCAAATTCAGAAATATTCCTTCGAAATTATGATAATTTCATCGCCAATTTAATAGAGGAAAAAGAATAAGCATACTTACTTACATAAAATTTGAAGTAATTTCTGAACTTAACTTGTTCACAATGAATTGAAAAATTATTTTGAATTCGTCTGTTTTAAATAAATTGGACTTTTATTTACCCGATCGGAAACCCAACAAATTTCCACGCATCAACATCTACTTTGGATCGTTAAAGAAAAATCGAAATTATTTTGAATGTTTGATTTGCTGCATTTTGAAGATATATAATCAGTTCAAGGTCTTCACCGTAGAATAGTAAATAGCCTAGAGGTGGCACATAAAAATCGATATAATTTCTGACCTAAAATCGTTCATATAAAAAATGGAAACGTATTCAAATTTTGATGATATAAAAAAATACAAATGGCTTCAATTCAACTTCCCAAATTTGAGTCTACTACTAAAATATTTTTTGATATATTCGCTAGATGAATTTCAGAAAAAAATCACTTTAAAAGTTTCAGATGGCGGTTACGCCCCCTGACGGCCATCTTAGAAATCTGAAAATAATTTCCAGGATTTTCTGTTGGCCACTTTGGTTATAAAATTTTTCACCGTAAGTCTCTACGACGTATAGTTTGTGAGATACAGCCGCGCGACTCTTAATCAGACACCCGGTACAAAACTTTCCAAATCAAGTTTTTAAGAAGGTATTTCACTAAGAATTTCTTAGTGAAATCCGATTTAGGTAAGTATAGGATTTAGGTATTTACTATCGTAGGAATTACTTAGTTAGGAACTTCCTTACATCTCGTTGGTGAAATCGGGCATTAGTTCTTCAAAAAACCTAGGGTATTCCCATTGACAAAATATAATATCATCTCTTTTCATCATTATAGCTGCAGCAGTATTTACATCCTCGTTTCGCTGATGATGTCCAAACTTTATATCAAATCTTGTGTACATATTAATTTCTTTTCGCATTTAAATTTTCTTTGAAGAATTTTATTAATTCTCTCATAAATGGTAACTTCAAACGGAATGTATATTTTTTAGTCACAAGAAACATCGACAAAGACAAGAGATATTTTGATGTTGAGCTCTCTACACCACTTTTATTTTTCGAGTTTTACTGGCGTAACTGTAAAATTAGTAAATTTACGAAGGTAAATATTAGTTAAAAAACTGCAGATACGGTAAAAGTACAATTGGATTATTGCGTGAGTGGTCATATATATATATATATATATATATATATATATATATATATATATATATATATATATATATATATATATATATAAGTATATATAGATATATATATCTATATATATATATATATATATAAATATATATATATATATATATATATATATATACATATATTTATATATATATATATATATATATATATAATATTATATATATATATATATATACATATATTTATATACATATATTTATATATATATATATATATATATATATATATATATATATATATATATATATATATATATATATATATATATATATTATATATATATATATATATATATATATATATATATATATATATATATATATATATATATATATATATATATATATATATATATATATATATATATATATATATATATATATATATACATACATATATATATATATATATATATATATATATATATATTTATATATATATACATACATACATACATATATATATATATATATATATACAGTGTCCGCCAAAATATTGGAACTAAGTATATGGAAAAATATTTAACTAATGGTTTCTCAAAAAATTTTGTTGTGCATGAAAGTTGGTGCATGTAATTATACGTATGTATGTATATATACGCGCATAGACGTTTTTATCAGTGGCGAGCGGTTAAGCGGGAATTTGCCAATATTATAAACTCACTATATAGTAAAGTGGCTTTACTATGCAAGATATCGTAAAATGTTAGTGAAAAAAGTTATTTGAAATTAAAATATATTCTTAGTTATCCAGTTCCGTCTACCAATTACTAATTTCAATAACGTCTCAATGAGTTGGTCCCAATTTTAATGGGATTATCGAATAAATTTATAAACTTTCTGTCATACTAATTAACTAATCTAACAAAATTTTGAAGATGCGGAGTCCAAAACAGCTGTAATGGAAAGATAATGAAATTAATCCAAGATCTTTCAATTGCAAACAAAATTTTTCGATAACATTTTTCGATATTTTGTATATCAATACCACTTTACTCTATAATGAAGTTTGAATATCAGCTGATTCCCGCTTAACCGCAGGCCAAAGTTGAAAACGGCTATGCGCGTATTTGGTCAAATTGAATTGAACTTTTATGTCGAATTAAATGTTTTGAGAAACCATTAGTTGAAAAGTTTTCCATATGGTTGCAACATCTTGGCGGATACTGTATATATATATATATATATATATATATATATATATATATAAATAGATATATATATATATATATATATATATATATATAGATATATATATATATGTATGTATATATATATACATATATATATATATATATATATATATATATATATATATATATTTATATAGACCTATTTTACGAAGAAGTGATATATTAAACACCGAATGGTCGTAGCACTGTTCTAAACAGGAAGTGGGATGACCTTCAAGTGAATTTGATATCGAAAATTCTTCGTATATTGATCTTCAGGACTATTTTTTAAAATCTTGGGAAAAATGCCTTCTGGTCTACAACAAAATGTGTGGAAACAGTTCAGAGAAAGAATGTTAACATGACGAAGAAAAAAACCTATTATAAAGACTTTTTTCTCACTACTTCAAGTTTGACGTAGAAATTTAAAGCGTTTTCACAGGTTGTCAAGATTCCTTCATTTCTCCAGCCCCCTCAGATTGACTTCGGGGGTTAAGAATTTGTATGTAAAAAAAGCATGAAGTAAAAATACGACCTTAGTGAAGGAGCTCTGTTGCTCACTCATTTTTCAGTATTTAATCAAAATTGAAATTTTTTCTTTAGTATTAAATAGTATATTGAAGTATAAATGGATATTAAGGTTTTCAGAATACTCGCGTGTATTAAAGGCAAGTTATCCACAAATACTTCACGATATTTTTTCTCATTGGTAGGTACACTTTGAAATCATAAATAATGGTATTATTACTTCAAAAAATAGAAATAAGAACTATTACTGTGAAATGGTTAATTTCGTGTTGCGGCATCAGTAGGGCAAAGCGGAATCACTTCATCAGGATTTTGTTTAAATCATCGTTGTGCATCATATATTTGACCGCATATTAGGATTAAAAAACTTTGGCAAATCGGTTGTTTAGTATACTAAATTCACTTTATAATAAAGAAAGGCATATGGCTTATTAGAACCCACAGGCGGGGTCTATTGAACCACCCAAAGTGGTCACCTAAGCGAATGGGTTATACAAATCCTTACACATTAACTCACATGAAATATAGAACAATAAGATATCGAAATCACTGAAACTCCGCATAGAAATGAAAACAAATATCAACTTCTAATTAAAAAAAGTAACTTATTTAGTTAGTCACTGTCACAGTTCATGCAAAAATGAACTGCACTGACACCAGAAGTCTACCTAATGTGAGCTCATCTCTGCTACTAGTACACTGTATCTACTCTTCTCCTGGGAGACGACTGTCTGACGGAAGTTGTGTTTTCCTTACATTTTTCTTCGTATTCTTCTTGTTGACCTTTTTTTTTTATCAGAGTGATTCTCTTCATCGGGCTCTGAGGAACTTTCTTAAAATTTCTTCTTTCTAGTTTAAGTTTTTCTTTTACATTGTTCTAAGTAAGCGCATCTTTCTCGGTAGTGTCAGTCACAACAGCACAACTTCTCTTCTACCCACGTGTTGCTTTCAGGGCCCTGCTTTCGGTAACGTTGTCACAAACTCTGGTGAAAATGGGATATAATCTCTAGATGAAGATGACATTTCAACATTTGGCCCTTGAGTTTCTTCATCATTTGGCAATTTGGAGTCATTTGAACATGACTTATTCGAATTTTGGATTGATTGGGCCGACACATGATGTTAATTAATAAAGATATTAAAACAATGGTTTATAATAACAATTCCCAGATTTATTGAATGAAATACGCATGACGCACGTTTGGTGAAACTTCACCTTCTTCACTCCGATTATTTTGACTCAGAGCGGTGATGGCTCAGCGGTAGAGTGGTGGGATGCTAACCGCAATGTACCGGGTTCGATCCCCAGGCCGCTCCAACAAATTTAATTGCCGCACCGTGTTTCGGAAGACACGTAAAGATTGTGGTCCCGGCTACTTAGTAGTCATTAGGTGATGTTAGAGGCCATTGCGTGACCTTAAAGCCGCGTTTACACCGGAGTTGGCAACCAATGATTGCCGACCTTTAGTTTGGTTTTCCGACCACCACGGAAAACCAAATTTCGGTTGCCAACTCGCAAAATCGGTCTGCAACTACCGGTCGGCAATGCGAGTTACAGTTGTTTTAATGCGTGCAACTCAAAATTGCCGATAAAGGTCGGCAATCATTGGTTGCCAACTCCGGTGTACACGCGGCTTTAAACTCTAATCCAAGACTCACCACCAGAAGTTACACGACTTTGCTTATTTATTTTGACTCAAATTTGCAACATTACTCATTCACACCCAGAACGAACGCAGGCCGGCCATTCAAGCAACGGTGGCTTAGTTCCCTCGTTTCGTCTACTGCCACACGTTTATTTTATATCACGCAGCGTGATACTACAGGTGGCGCGCTAGACCCCGCTACTCAACAGACCCCGCTCTGCCCTATACCTTTCGTTATCAAGGAAATGAGAAAAAATTGATTTGCTATGTGTTACATAAGATCAGTTATTGTCACCACAGTTATTAAAAGTTGTATGCTGCTTAAAAATGAGTTCCAACATTGATTATTTAAATAGTAAAGCAGGTTAATTCCGCGAAAATCGGAAGTTGTTAATGAAAAAGAATACAAGTTCAACAAATATAAAGCAAAAGGTAACAGACACAGACGAACAAGTTGTGCTTGCTTACTTTCAGGCAATGTCGGAGCAGTACGAGGCGTCGACTATGTGGGCTATCTATTCGAAATTGCAAAGTATGTGGAGGATAAACAAAGGGGTGAATATAAAATCATTTGTAAAAGTGTATGCCTTCAAGAAGGCAATTAGCAAGAATGATGTAGCCAAATTACTTATTTATTTTGTGGTAGCGATATGTGGTACCTTTGGTACGTTTTACTATTGCCGACAGTGATGCAATTCGTTATGTACGCTTGGTGAAGCAGTATTTATCATTGCGGCCTCAAAATGTAAGTGCAGAGCGAGTTTTCTTACGGTTTGATAAGGGGAAGTGCACCAATCAAGTGGTTGGTATTATTACATTTGGACCATGCCCCTTGCAAATTGCATATTATCTTAAATTGGACGATTTTAAGGAATACACGGGAAAAGCGTTTCGGCGTTTTCCATACAATTATGACGAATAGTGTCAAGACAATAGATCAAATCCAAAACGGCAAGTAGGATGGAAATTGGCAGCTGTTGCGATAGGTTACATTAAAGAAAGTATTGCAATAAAAAGAATGTTTCACACATTATTTAAAGTGCTATCACACTTATTCAGAAAATTAAGATTGTTAAATATTTGAATAAAACTTTTGAAACATTGGTTAGTAATATATTATTTGACGTTACAAGATCCCCCTGCCAGATCAATAATATACCTACTTGATATTTAGACTACACGTTTTTTGGGTTTTTGACTTTTCCATGGTAACGTTAAAAGTTGGATTCAAACATGCTGAGGCGTTCTTTAAAAACTTGGGTTCCGATAGAAAAATATATATAATTTCAGCAGATAAAAACATATTTTCATAGCCAGTTCGACCTATAGTTTTGTGAAATGTATATTGTTTATTTGTTTTTTTGGCCCACATAGTACATATTTTATACGTAAGTTTTCGTGAACTAGTTAATTCCGAATGATACGATTGAAATTTATACGAAAATAACTGGCTCACATAGTACATATTTTATACGTAGTCTTTATTTTGTTATACCGTAAGTTTTGGCGACAGTTTTACATACTTCTCAATTAATAAAGTAAGTAAATTTTTGACCATAAACTTCAATTTCTACTCAACTAACTCACTACCTCTCAAATTTGATACTATATAAATTTACACTATCGAATGTTTCGATAAAAAAATCTCACTAAAAGTTCTTATTTTACAGACTAATGACTCATTTGACCTAGATGAGTAATATAAAGCCAGGCGGATAGCGTTGTAAATTCACTACCGGAATATAAATTCCCCCTAAATTCACAGCCTTTGAAGATTGGAAAATGCGTCATCAACATCAACATTGCTTACCGTAATGGAAATGACTTACGAAATCATATAAAAAATAATAATTCAAAAGTTCACAAAAACAATAAATCAGAAGTTGAAAGTAAATAAAATTAAATGTAGTGATTGTTATAAGTTTTACATTGATGGAACTTTCAGAAGTTTTCAGACCAGAATTTCAGAACACAAACGTAGCTTTGTTAATCAAAAGTCGGATTCACATTATGCAAACCATTTAATCCAAGAAAATCACACATTCAATTTTGACAAATTTTAGATGCTGCAAGTGAGGGAATTAATCTTAATTCTTTAGAATCATTACAGATAAATAAATACGAACAATCAAGTCTCTTATTGAATAGCCCAATTGATCATACCACAAGCCCCCCTTCTGAATCTTTTCAAAATTACCGAACTATCTGACTAGCAGTTTAGAATGGAGTTTTCCTAACTCACTATTTGTAACCATCCTTCTATTTACCCTTTCTACACAATTTGTCATCTATTTATTTGTTGTATTCGACATAACGGAGAAATACATTCAGTTTGCATTTAGCATCTGAAGAAGGTGAAGTTTCACCGAAACGTGCATAATTTATTTAATAACGGTGTAAATTGTTTTCATAAACTAAGTATTATATATTATATTATTATTATTATATTATATATTATTGAATATATTGTCAATATTTGATAATTGATATAATATTTTATTATTATTCAAACGCCTTTTTCATAAGAAAGACCGAACAAATAGCGTTTTGATAAAATAAGGTTTCTATCCTGTCATTTTGAACGATTTGATCAGAACTGTAACATGGAAATATGGTGTGCGTATGAAATAATTTCTGAATTCGTAATGCAACATATATATATATATATATATATATATATATTAATATATATATATATATATATATATATATATATATATATATATATATTAATATATATATATATATATATATATATATATATATATATATATATATATATATATATATATATATATTAATATATATATACAGGGTGTCCCGTAAATAACACGCCAGAGTGACACTGGAGGTAGATTGGCTTCAGGTCAATCAGATAACATCAACATGACCTTAGTAAATGTTTTATGGTTCTCGAGATATCGACACTCTTATGTTTTTTTCAAAAATCTATACTTTTTGGTCATTTTCTCGCCTGTTTTGAATATAAATAAGTTCTTACTCATGGTTTCTTTTTCTTGTGCTATCATCAAAAGATGGTTGAGACAATCGACCTATCATTTCATTAAAAACTAGCTCGCTAATCTTAAAAAAAAATCAAGTTGTTTCAATTTAATTTAAATCCGAAAACCTTAAGTAAAGTTTGACTATTTACTGTGAAAAAATATTGTACCAGACAGAATCAGCAAATGATCTTAAAAACTAGCCTATTCAATGCTCTTTCGAAATCGATATAACATTTGTGGTTTTTTCTTTCAAAAGTCTAAAAATTCCAATTTTTTTCATTGAAGTCGTGCTACTTACGAAATAAACTGTGCCGCGAATTTAACGCATACATTAAATATTTCCTAAGTTTTGACTGAATATTTTCTCAGGCGGTGATACGATTTGAATACATTTTTCACCAAATAGTAGCTCCATTTTTTGAGAAAATATAATAGTTATAAGATGATCAAAACAAATGAATAGACTTATTGTACAGGGTGTTCGAATAGCGACATGTTTTCTTCGTCCAAGTTTGCATCCTTCTGCGGGCAATATCGGATAGCTCAGGCAGAAAAAAAAAAGACGGTGTTATGATCGCATGTCTTCTGAGTAATTTGTTTTTTCAATCGTCTGTTTATCTTGAGCCACTTGAAAGATATTCATATTTTTATAACCGCTCACACTTTTCAAACGAAATATTTTAAAACTTTTTTGTTAAATTGTGAAGGAGACTGTGCAAACGAAATTTCATTGAAAGTTGACAACTTTGTTTATTTATTTATTTTGAATTGATTGGGCCGATACATGATGTAAATTAATAAAGATATCAAAACAATGGTTTATAAAAACAATATACATATCTATTTATATACACAAAGTAAAATAACGCATGACCCTCGTTTCCATGAAACTTCATCTTCTTCAGATGCTTGATGCTAACTAATAAATAGGTTTCTCCGTTGTATCGAATACAAGAAATAAATAAAGGACAAATTGTGTAGAAAGGGTAAATAGAAGGATGGATACAAATTAGTAAATTAGGAAAAACCCATTCTAAACTGATAGTCAGGTAGTTCGGTAATTTTGAAAAGATTCGGAAGGGGCTTGTAGTATGGAGAGACATACAAAACCAAATAGACACAGTTTCTACTTGTAAAGAAATTTTGTATACACAACCTTCTTCGCAAATTAACAAAAAAGTTTTAAAAATTTCGTTTGAAAAGTGTGAGCGGTTATAAAAACATAAATATCTTCCGAGTGTCTCGAAATAAACAGAAGATTGAAAAAATAAATTACTCAGAAGACATGCAATTATAAAACCATCTATTTTTTTCTGCCTGAGCTACCCGATAATGACCGCAGAAGGATGTAAACTGTGTCGCTATTCAAACACCCTGTACAATAAGATTATTCATTTTTTTTTGATCTTACAACTATTACATTTTCTCAAGAAACGGAGCTACTATTTGGTGAAAAATTTATTCAAATCGGATCACCGCCTAAGAAGACATTCAGTCAAAACTTAGGAAATATTTGATGTATGCGTTAAATTTGCGGCACAGTGTATTTCGCAAGTAGTACGACTTCAATGACAAAAATTGGAATTTTTAGACTTTTGAAAGAAAAAAAACACAAATGTTATACCGTTCTCGAAAGAGCATTGAATAGGCTAGTTTTTAAGATCATTTGCTGATTCTGTCTGGTACAATATTTTTTCACAGTAAATAGTCAAACTTTACTTAAGGTTTTCGGATTTAAATTAAATTGAAACAACTTGATTTTTTTTTAAGATTAGCGAGCTAGTTTTTAATGAAATGATAGGTCGATTGTCTCAACCATATATTGATGATAGCACAAGAAAAAGAAACCATGTGTAAGAACTTATTTATATTCAAAACAGGCGAGAAAATGACCAAAAAGTATAGATTTTTGAAAAAAACATAAGAGTGTCGATATCTCGAAAACCAGAAAACTTTTACTAAGGTCATGTTGATGTTATCTGATTGACCTAAAGCCAATCTACCTCCAGTGTCACTCTGGCGTGTTATTTACGGGACACCCTGTATATATATATATATATATATATATATATATATATATATATATATATATATATATATATATATATATATATATATATATATATATTTATATAACGAAAACGGTACCTTGAATTTCTTAGACGTTCAGATTGCTAGGAATTTGAATTCTCTTACTTTCAACATTTATAGAAAACCAACCTTCACAGATATTTTAATTCACAGCGACAGTAACCAACACATTAAAATAAAACTCAGTGCTTTTCATTCGTTCATACATAGGTTGTTCACGATTCCATTATCGGAAACAAATTTTCAAACTGAAGTTAATACAATTAAATTATTAGCCATCAATAACGGTTACAATGAAAGTCTTATCGACAAGCTCATTGGGAAAAAACGAATAAAGTATCTGTTGCATTCAATATACCCCACGCAAACTATTAATGAAGAACAAAAATACTTCCCAATAAATTATGTGCCTAATTTGAGTAGCAAAATATTTTTCGATAGTCTGTAACAGACTATCGAAAAATAACGTTAAACAATTTGTACAAATACAAAAAACTTGAAGTCATTCTTGGCCAATAATAAAGAAAAATCTAACATCGGAGAAAACAGCGGTGTTTACAAAATATTTTGCGACGAATGTCCTGCTTTCTATATTGGACAGACAGGAAGGAATATAAATATTCGTGTTGAAGAACATAAGAAGTCAATTTTACAAAACAAAAATACCACTCGCTTCTCTGAACATTGTATAAAATTCAATCACTTCCTGGATTTCAACAAAACCAAATTGTCACATTCAGGTAACAAAGGAAAACGCCTTGACCTTCTTGAAATTGTCGAAATAAGTTCCGCCCATAATAGTCAATTAGCCCTTGTAAACGAACAAATTGATTTTCAGGTATCACCTTTGCTTTTGTCTGTTTTATAAATTAGGATGTAATACTCTTCTGTAGTCAGTGTTGATAATGAGTTCATAACTCGAAACATGTCGACTTTTCGTTACTGCTAAATACAGTATCTAAATATTTTTTATATTGTGAAACATAAGTGTTTTTATTTTAAAGTTTATACTTTATTCTTTATGATGTTTCACCAAGTGATGTGCGAGAATATATATATATATATATATATATATATATATATATATTCCATTTATTTTAATTTTAATTATTATGATATTCATAGCATTTGATTTCCTGTACAAAAAAAAGCAATAAATTAAAGTAAATGAAGTTGTTAATCCTGTCTCTTTCCCAAAACAAATTTCATTCTATTTTATCTAAATAATGACAGCGATTTCACTTATATACTAGCATATACTCGTAATACATATTTCATCCATTTTATTATATTATTTTGATTTATTAATTATTCAATACAACACATCGATGAAATCATATGAATGGAAGTTTCAATTAATACTACTTGCGACTTCGTTTCCATATAGCCATAGCCTTGTGTTTCCTGTCTAGCTTTCGGGAGATATGTTCAAGTGTCTCTGAGAAATGCTTTGGGGGTATTATTGTCTTTCCTTGTCGTATGCCTGTTCAAAGGAGAAATTCTTTGGTATTTCCTTATATTTTTACTTTTTTGATATAATAAGTTGCTAAGAGTTTCTATGTATAGTTTGGCTTCTTCTTCTCGACTGATAAATTTCCTGTAACTGTATTGGTATAGTTAATTTTATTAAAGCCTTTTCGAAATTAATCTTGTGTTCGTAGTTGAGAGATATCAAGTATAGGTATCACTGGTAGGAGGCTAACCGATCAATACTTTTTAATATCTTCTTTGCTGCCCTTCATTTATGAACATTTGTATGTAAATCTGCTGGTTCAACGGTATAAATCTTGAGGAGTCCGGAGATCATTGACAAAGTTGCTACTCACAATATCAATTGGAAACCGGGTTATCCAAAGTTTTATCGGTTAAGGTTGGTAGTACTCCTGCAGCATCAAGATTGGAGAGTTGGAATCCAACATTTTTTCAACAATGACTTTACTTATTATTATTGGAAACCGGGTTATCCAAAGTTTTATCGGTTAAGGTTGGTAGTACTCCTGCAGCATCAAGATTGGAGAGTTTGAATCCAACATTTTTTCAACAATGACTACTTATTATTATTGGAAACCAGGTTATCCAAAGTTTTATCGGTTAAGGTTGGTAGTACTCCTGCAGCATCAAGATTGGAGAGTTTGAATCCAACATTTTTTCAACAATGACTTTACTTATTATTATTGGAAACCGGGTTATCCAAAGTTTTATCGGTTAAGGTTGGTAGTACTCCTGCAGCATCAAGATTGGAGAGTTTGAATCCAACATTTTTTCAACAATGACTTTACTTATTATTATTGGAAACCGGGTTATCCAAAGTTTTATCGGTTAAGGTTGGTAGTACTCCTGCAGCATCAAGATTGGAGAGTTTGAATCCAACATTTTTCCAACAATGACTTTACTTATTATTATTGGAAACCGGGTTATCCAAAGTTTTATCGGTTAAGGTTGGTAGTACTCCTGCAGCATCAAGATTGGAGAGTTTGAATCCAACATCTTTTCAACAATGACTTTACTTATTATTTTTGGAAACCGTGTTATCCAAAGTTTTATAGGTTAAGGTTGGTAGTACTCCTGTAGCATCAAGATTGGAGAGTTTGAATCCAAAATTTTTTCAACAATGACTTTACTTATTATTAGCAAACAATTTTTTTGATTTTTAACGATTACTCTGATTGAATCTATAACACAGTGATTCACCATACGGTGACTTCATCAGATAGAGCTGATTTCTGTGAAATATTGGTATCTCGAATAACATAAATTTCAGCTTCTAAAACATACGATTACAACAAGAAATTAAATAGTGGGGTAGGTAATCCTTCAAGAAAAGGCTTTACTTGGAAGCCATAATATTAATTCAAGCCTGCAAATTCGTTTCGTATGAAACAGGATATACCTACATGGATTGATGTCATTGCAGTTATCCAGCGAAAATTTTGAAAAGAAATCAAAATACTTAATTTGATGGCGGAAAATAATGGTCATAAAAATTGCTCCTCCAGTATGTGTATCCAAATGTTAAGGATGTAGATGAACAAAATTTCTTTTCATTCAACTTTCCTTCCTTCTTTTCAATTAACTTTCCAGATTTCCAGTAGATTGAATAAATATAATATAAGAACTATAAGCACGAATAAAAGTGATTTGGGTTTCTTATTGGTCAACCATAAGGACAGACAGTATTTGAGAAATCTGGGGTATATAAAATAAAATGTGTTGATTATGATGCTTTTTATGTTGGTCAAACTGGTAGAAACATCAGCACCAGATTGGAAGAACATAAAAAACCAATCATCCAAAATAGGAACGTGACTCGAATTTCGGAGCATTGTATACAAAACAGCAATGTTATTGATTTATATAACCCAAAAATACTACATTCATTGAACAAAGGACCTTTTGGAGATTAAATCGTCAAGCTCCAGGAACTTATTATATATCACTAATGACCAAATAGACCTTATAGTCCAGGAAACGAAAACCAAAAAACAACAAATAGCGGAAACAATTCATGTAGAAGCCAATTTTGGCGCACTTGTAGGATAAGGTGTCCTTAACAACATACCAAAAGTACTGAGTGGTGCGGGTGGAGCTAACGGTAGGGGGGCCTCTAAAGGTCCCTTCTTTCAGTTTTTCGTTAGTTACTCAAAAACTACTACCTCTAGCAAAAAATGTTTCAATACTAAATTAATCTGCATAAAATTCTCTACAAAAAAGATTTTATACACTTTTCTGCTAGGATCAATGCTTAAGGAGATATGGAGGGGGGAAAAACGTTTTTATTGTTAAAAATCCAATGTTTATTGTTGAAAATTGAATGATTATTGTTAAAAAAGAAATGCTTATTGTTTAATTATTTAATTGACTGCGTGCACGTCTAATCAGTTATATGACAGAATTGTCTGTGGAGGGGAACACAGTGTAATGTGCATCGTTAGAGCCTAAGGTAAGGGAAGAACGTTGGAATGTCTGGGCTCCCCTTAACAGGTCACGCCTACAGCCGAGCTATTCAAGGACATTAACTTGTTCACCTTATTTTATGCCCAATTGTTCTGGAAAGTGCCAATGTTTCAGAAGAAGAGAAGAGGAAGTTCTTGACTATGCTAACCAACATGAAGGAATTTACTTCAGACAAAGTTGAAGAGAATGTTTCCTTGGTGTAAGCTTTAACGAAATCTCAGAATCATCTGGAATCCCTCAAGTATAATGGGCCTACCGCTGCTTAGTGGGTTCAGTACGTCCATATGGTTACCTTGATGAAGAATTTCATTGTTTCTGAGCGTCGTGGTGTTTGGGATGACCACTTGGCGTGTGTACAGCAGATGATCCCATTTTTTCATGCAAGTGGGCCGAGAAGTGGGCACTTCCAGTACGCAAAATGTGTCCATCTCTACGTACAACATATGATGCAATAGAAAGCTAGCCATCCGTAGGCGTTTAGTTTGCTGAAAAGGGGTACTTTACTAGGTACCTGCCAAGGTACACCTTGGGCAGGTATTTGGTCGAATATGGTTATATAACAAACACTTATGCGCTCCATGAAAAGTTCAGGTCGCCTGACGAGAGGAAGAGGAATTCCTGATTCTGTAGTCACCAAGTGGGTTTGTGGCTCTCCAGGAGGCACCGCCATCTACACGTCATTGGAGGAGTTCGCTGTAGTAGTTTTCGCAACTGGAGAACAACACGTTGATGGGTCAAGGGAGAAGATGAAATAATTAACCCACTTAACACGAACGACCCTGTGGCACCCGACTCAGTTTTGAACATGATATTTTGCCGATGCACGACTGGGTGTGGGGTGCGCTGCTGTTGCAGCGCAAGCAGGGATTGTCTGCTCCGGTACCTGCGGCTGCCTCGGCTCATGTACGAACGGAGCCTCCGTCAGAGACATCGTCGATGACGCCGAAAGTTTAGATTTCGACATAGAAGATGCATCCTTAAACACTTATTATTTCATGTTAGACGATAAACATCATTTTTAACAACAAATATTCAATTTCAAACAATAAACATTTCATTTTTAAAAATGAACATTTTATTTTCAACAATAAACATTTCATTTTTAACAATAAAAACGTTCTTTTTAATTTTCCATTTTCCCCCTCCATATCTCCTTGAGCATTGATCTAAGCAAAAAATTGTATGAAACCTTTTTGGAAGAAAATTTTATGTGGTTTAATTTAGTACATAAACATTTTTTCGCTAGAGATAGTAGTTTTAGAGTTATCAACGAAAAACTGAAAAACGGGACCTTCGAAAGGCCCCCCCCCCAACGTTAGCTCCACCCCCACCCCTCAGTACTTTTAGTATGTTGCTAAGAACACCTTCCCCTACAACTATGCCAAAATTGGCTTCTACATGAATTATTTCCTCTATTTTTCCTCCGTTGCCAAGACTATTAGTTTTTTCCCAATAATCAAAGCAGTATTTCAAATGGATAGATTTTATATTTTTCACTTCAGTTTGTCATCTACTCTTGATAATTGGTTAACAGCCCGAAACATATGTCGAGTAAATTAAACTATTTTTAGTGGAATCAAGCCACCAAGTCTTTTACTTCATTTTTTTAATAATTTTGAAAAATGTTCCACCAAATGTCATACGAGCGGTCAACTGACGTTATTAATATTATTATTATTGAACATTATAATATCATTCCTAATAATAATATACTTTTGATTTCAAAGCGAATACAAGTCATATTTAATACAGATTTTATTCAGGAAAATGTAAGTAGCCTTTTTCAAGAGACTCTGTCTAATCTAATCCTTGTGCATTCAGCATTGAAGTTCTCGATTAAAGTTCATTTCCCTTGAAGAAATATGCTGCAGACAGCAAAGTACTGGATTAGGATTACAACGAGTCCACTATTGCGAAGCTCGCTGATATCCTCTAGATTTCATATTTCCAGTCATATGCAAAGTATGAAGTAGATGAAGAACATTTTATAAAGGATAGAATATTTGAATAGGAACGCTGTGGGTGTGGATAATATGAAGGAAAATAAATATAACTATACGAATGCTTCACTGATAATGTTACAAATTCATTTCAGCATTTGCATTACAGAAAATATGGATGACAAACTTATTCCTCTAAATATACATATACATATATATATATAATATGTATATATATATATATATATATATATATATATATATATATATATATAAAATATATATATATATATATATATATATATAATTAATATATATATATATATATATATATATATATATATAAATATATATATAATTATATATATATATATATATATATATTTATATATATATTAAATATATATATATATAAAATATATATATATATATATATATATATATATATATATATAATATATATATATATATATATATATATATATATATATATATATATATAACATATATATATATTAATATATATATATATATATATATATATATATATATATATATAAGATTAGTACTTGCCTGCTGTATGGTATTTTTACTTATTTATCTTTTTTTAGTAGTAAGAGACCATTGAAGTTCAGTGATATTTCCTGTTCCGAATAAATTGAAGCAAATTTAAACAAATATTGCTCATTTGTCCGGTGTCATATTTAAAATTCAATATAATTATTGTTCCTATCATTATTGTGGTACATTTCTATTTATAATAGTGACCAAATTTGTGCTTTGGCGAGTTATATTTTTATGTTTTTGATTTTTTGATGTTTGAAAAAATAATATTTTACATCTCTGTATTGTGTTTTATGCATTATTGTAGTTTCTCCTGAGGAATAGGAAGTCACCAATTAGTGACGAAATATAGAAAATATGACCGATTTAGTTAATTTGCCACAGACCGAATCCCTAGACTCCTTTTCAATAATATATATATATATATATATATATATATATATATATATATATATATATATATATATAGATATATTTATATATATATATATATATATATATATATATATATATATGTATATATATATATATATAATATATATATATATATATATATATATATATATATATATATAATATATGTATATATATATGTATATATGTATATATATATATATATATATATATATATATATATATATATATATATATATATATATATATATATATATATATATATATATATATATATATATATATATATATATATATATATATATATATATATATAT